>OX122882.1:65231797-65632797 GCA_944738645.1 Eristalinus sepulchralis | reverse complement strand
AAGGACAGTCCCTGTTCAGTTAATTCAACTTGAACTCAATAGAGTAAAGCGAGCACTAGGAGAGAACCACGTGGAGGGTACCCTTTATGTATCTTAAGCAGAATAACTAAGTAGCTCTTACGCAACATCTCTCAGAATATCTCGTAAGTATTTTGAAATCTATGCTTCCTTAGACTGTCGATTCCACTTTCAGGCGTTACCTACATCTGTAAGAGGTATAGAACGCGTTTCTTCTTTTTGGATGTGATGATTGTAAAACTATTCATCTCCAAAACTACGACTTCGGCATTCTGCGTTTTTCATAATATTCAGAATGTCTTTCTGTTCAAGCAAGACATCCACACATTTGAGGTGAAAGGTTTTCGTTTTTCCCCTATTCTGAGTGTATGTATGGATATCCTGCATTCGGAAACCCTGAGTTTTTAGTGAAACTTTGCCCACCCCGCAGTCAACTCGCATACCCTAATTATTAAATTAAAATTTCGTTAATAATTAGTCGAAATTTACTTCAGATCCCAAAAAACAACCTTTTGCAAACCAGTGCACGATGTACACTTATTTTCCAAAACGTATTGAGTTATGTGTATAAGACTGGAAAATTGTTAATACATAACATAATTCCGAAGAAGGAATGCATGGTTCTGTTCCTTAGAAATATACTCATAAAGTAGCTGCATTCGAGGTAGGGATAGAAATTGATTCCGATAAGCGAGGCTTCTTCTTCTTCTTCTTTTATTGACGCTACAGTCCAGGTGGACCTGGGCCTTAACTAATATGCCTCTCCAGCTAGCACGTTCTCCCGCAAGCATCCTTCCATTAAAACGAGGTTCTCCCACCATAATTTTGAAATGTAGGCTTACTACAGACAACCTGTTCTCCTGTCCACCGAGAAGGCTTTCTTTCGCAGAGAAGCACAAGGTTGAGATTATTATTAAGAACTTCCGAGCTCACAGAATAAATAATCGTAGCGAGTCACCCACAAGAAAAGTCAGGCGAAGTACGATAATGCGTTTTGTTTTTATGAGGTGAATGTTGTTTCCGATGTCGCTCATCTCATTTCCTTTCTATTTATTATGATATAAATTTCTTAAGATACCTTTCGTGATATGAATTTCTTGGGATGACATTCGGCGTAAAGAACGTCCGAAGCGTCTTTCAGTCATGTATTTTACAGATCTTCCGCTTATAGAGTAAAAGAAGACTGATTTTTGTCTGCATGGACGATGTAGTCATAGTAAGTGATAAACTAAGTACCCAGCTTCATCTGTAGGGCATTTCTGCTCAAAAGACCAAATTCCATAGCTTTGGGCTAAAAACATTAGTCTATGCAGGAAGAATGTTCCCAGGTAACTAGGCAGAAAGTTAAGGCAAGTCGTGTCGTCCATCGTGATGGCTAGTTAAGTTATCTGAAGTTTAAACTTATAGAAGCAATTTATTAGTAATAATTAAGTTTTAAAATATTATATTTGAGTGTGATTTGCTGGGCGAGTACGTACCAACGCGTCGTCGTGGGTTATACTACGACATCGCTAGGGGATCTGCCATTTTAAAAAGCTGGTAGCTATGGAAATTAAATTTGAAAAAATCATTGGAATTTATTGTGTTCTCTTTCCTTTTACAAATAAAAAAACAATGCAGCAGTAAAAGTTAAAATAGAAAATACCATAAAAAATGTAAATACAAAAACGAAGAAATAAAAAATGCAAAAACAATGTGCCACAAAACGAATGCGGAACTAATTGTAAACGTTTTTGAGAAACGGAGGAACTATAAGATGGAAATGGAGGATCTATACGATGAAGATTACAACTGCACAAACGAAGAAGAAATTTTTAAGAAGACGTAAGATGGGAAGTTAGATTGGGACCCACGTTTTTCCACTATCTAATAGCTTAAGCACCGAGTCAAATAGCTCCGAGGATAATAATTTTTAACAAAATAAGTCATTATCAAAAATTTTAAGTTTAAGAACAATTAAATTGCATTTAATGCACCAATAAATCTCGATGTCCCAATTGTGACGAGAATAGAAAAATTTTATATGAAAAAATACATATGAGCTACTTAAAATCGGCATATTGGACATAACGTAAGAAGTGGTTCCGTTTATCTCACCTCTTTTGCATACTTTTTTGTGAAATCTTCAATCGTTAAGCGGTCTATTATCGCAAGTGGAAAACATTTACATACAATATATAATATTTATTTCAATATTTTAGCCAGCGCTACTAACTTGAAACTACAAAATGAAGAACTCTGCGCATGTTTGGATGTATGTATGCACATAAAATATTTGTAAACGAATATAAACTTAAAAAAAACTGTAATATTAATGGATCGAAAAAGAGGGGGGGAGGAAAATTGCAAATATTTATAAGGTAAATTGCTTTAAATGACTTTCACCTAGAAAGATGTTTGGAATCACTTACGGGGAATGAAAGTGGTTTATTTCTTCAAAATATGACGGTATTATTCACAGGCAAAAAGTGGTGGCGCCGTGGCGTAGTGGCTAAGTGCGTCGATCCACACGGTCTAGGTTCGATTCCCGGACGCAACACCTCGAATTTTTTCACCGGACCACCTTTTTCGAATTGCTAATAACACTATAAGAGTACTAATGTCTATGAAAAGCTCCTCAAATCTCACTGTTCGGAATCGGCAAAAAAACCGTAGGTCCCTTCTACTCGTGAGACAGAAGTACGCACAACATGAGTAGTTGTTATAGAAGCTAGGCCCTGGTCAATTGTGGGCTGTAGTGCCATTCAATAATTAATTATTAATGGTACAGGAATAAAGATTACACAGATGCTGCTGAGGAACAAGAAATCATTTTTAATTAGAAAGAAGTTATTTTATAATGGTTTAACAGGAGTGCAATAGGAGAGGAGAGTGAATAAAAGAGAAATTAAATTTATTGGATACACTTGAATATTAATGCTAACGGAAATGTGAACCATGTAAATGCAATTAAAACAGTATATTTCTCGAAACAAATTTGAAATGAATTAAACAGGATATTATACCGAATACAAGAAAACAATTTATGCATCATGTGTTTGGCAGCACTTTTTAAAAGTCAACGCGCTGCATCAATATTTTTAATCGTTAACGTTTCCAAATGTAATCAAACTTAGCTTATTACTGTTGCCAGGACCTGCATGAGACAAATCTGTTTATCCCGTTAAGCCCAAAAATCCACACGTAGATTGATATCTATTTTGTTCCTCAGTTTCAACGTATTCTTAATTTAAACTTCACATAATCTGAAATCAAGAACTTATTGCCTTAACAAGATTAGTGCGCAGGTGCAGTTCAACTCTTTGCAGGGGTACCTCCCTGCATTTTATTGCAACTCTCCAAACATAATGCGCCGAACTCCATACCACTGCCAGATATGTACCTCTTCAAAATATCCACCCTATATCCTGATAAAACCCATCATTAATGTTGTCTCTTTCCTACTGACAAGGTTGTATGTATTTGATATCCGTATTTTCTCACTCTAATTTTCTGTTTTGCTTTCTGTTTTCTACTTGGTTTCTATTACAATTGAATGAGAGGAAAGGTGACAAAGCCGATTCTTCTCAATGATGCTTTAGCGAACCTCATTCCCCAGGAAAATTGTGTCTTAAAATATTCATCAACTGTTTTTCATCTCCCGAGCTGCGACGTAGGCAAGTAAACGATAACACTTCAGCTTTTCAATATTTCGCGAGATCCGCCCTATGCTATCAATTTCAAAATTTACAAAATCGTTAAAAGAAGGAATGTGCTTAGAGAACTTTTAAATTGTTAAAATTAGTAAAAAAAATGGTTCATAATTAGTGATAAATGTGAAAAAGACTAAGTGCTAGCAGCGTTGCAAAGGCCTATAAATGGACAGGGGAGAGATAAATTAAGGCATAATCAAATAAGATTTTAAGAACAAAATCCGAAAAAAACATTCAATAATTTGAATTCAAAAGCAAAAGTTTAATTACGGAATGGTGTAGTTTAAGATCTGCAAATTATACATATCGTATACATATCAGTAGACTTAAGGATTTAAATTTAATACAATTATTAATATAAAAAATACATATCTATGCTGTGTCTTTTCAACTTAACTCAAAGTTTATAGTGTAACTTCGAGATAAGCCCACACCTATCATTATAAAAAAAAAAAAACATAGCTGTTAAAAAATATTCTACAACTTTCGGATAAAAAACCCATCAAATATATGTTTTCCAATATACGCGAGTGAGCCCCAAATTAACTAAGAGATACGAATAAAGATTCAATATTTGAATAATTTAAGAGAAAAGAATATTAATTGTCAAGAAGATCAAATAAATAAGTAAGACCAATTTCCTATATGTTTGTGACAAATTTGGTGGCATTTCAGTAGAACGAACAGTAATAGCCTTCGTGCATACTCAATATTATATTATTTCCTAAGTTTGTTTCTTCTCAGTGGGTGTTGGTTAAATCTATCCTGGCAAGCATGACATCATCACATGACATTTAAAATAAACTCAAGCTCATCGCCTCCGTCTTACATACACATTATCCTTACGGTTGGTAGTGGTGAACATAAACTCGAGTGAACTTAAATGCTTAGCACAAATATGCCGAGTAGAATCCTTATTTTTCGCCTTATTTCCACTCACTAAATGACTATGTAAGATTGTAATCGTTATTGCTGACCGGTTTTTCCTCCATGAGTTGTATGCAGAATCGAAGAAGTGCATAGGAAAGTTAAGTGCAGAAAAATATTAATGCGCGTTTTTGTTGTGCGACAAATAAGAACGTTAACAAAATGTTTTCGGTGTATTAAGTATAAAAATCATACCCATGTGATTCTCAGAAATAAAGTAATTCAGTCGAAGAGAGCCAGTAACAGTATAAGAGAAAGAGAATACGAACGAAGAGTTTAAATTCAGATTGGCGCATATTTCATATTCGATTTTTTTCCAATCGACATTTTTTGGGTTGGTGCATATCCTCCCCTGTCCTGCTTCAGAAAACACTAATCGTGTAGTGAATATATTATGTGGATATATGAAAAAAACTATCAGTAAAATATAATACCGCTTTAAGGTTATCCATTTCTTTTAACAGAGGTAATTATTTCTCAGCATTCAAATGAATGTACACGCACTTAAATCAAGAGCATCGAAAAAAAATAAAAGGATACAATAGAAAGGTAAATACAATGCTAAATGATAAATTGATTATAATTAAGTGTTTTGATTTTTAATTGCGTCAGTTATTCTTCTTTAATATCCTCGCAAAATTGTTTGCGCCAAACTGCAATCCTTTGAAATTATAACATACCTAAAAGTTATTTGTAATTATACATTTAGAATTCATACAATAAAGTCAATAAAAAAATCTTACACAATTATTGCATTAGAAATGAAAGAAATTTACTAGATCAATAATAAAAAATTAAAAATTATTAGGTAAGGAGTGTAGACTTGGAAAAAAGTATTTTTTAAATAAATTTTAAAACTAGTAACTGGTTGCATTTGCTTTGGATTTAATTACAGTCTGTAAGTGTTCCGGCATAATATGAATCAGTATTACAATATAAAGAGCTTCTTCAGAGCTTTTTTACTACTTGTAGTTCGGGTTTTGATTTCTCTTTTTCTTTCCAACTCTACTAACACTGCTGGCGGTTTTATGTCAGGCCATTGCGGGAGACCTTTCAATTGTTTGGGCACACTGTAAAGAAACCACATCTTGACTATACGAGTACATTCGGGGTCATTGTCTTGTTGAACGACGCAACCCTGACCTAATCCCAATTTAGGAAACATTAAGTTCAAAATTTAAATTTCCAGGATAACACATAACAGTTAAGTGCTTATCTGTTTCATCAATTTCCGCCGGTGACAATTGGTTTTACAAAAATCTTCAGAAAGTATTACTCCTAAGGGTTTTCTCATGAGCACTTTACATTTAAATAAAACGCAAACCATTTGTAATATTTCAAAAATTTTAATATCGGCTTGAAGTACAATCAAAACAAAACTCCAGTTCGCTGACTGCGGGCTCATTCGCATCGGTCAATTCGTTGGATCCAACGATTCAACGATTCAGCCAAAACATTCGCGTTCAATATTGGCTCTGAGCTCATGCAATTTCTTCGGCTTTTCGCCTTAAACTACACGGATGGACAGACGGATGGAAAAGCGGCCTTAAATCGCACGGACGAGTACCGTTTCCAGTGATAACGCCCTCACCATACTAATAATAATAATCATCATCATAATAATCATCAGCCCACAAAGGAACTAGCTTTTGCATCATATACTCATGTTGAGCGTGCTATTGTTTTTTCACGAGTAGAAGGGGCGACGAGATTTAAGAAGCCTTTTATAGACAAATATTACTCTTTAAGTATTGTGAGAAAAAGAAAGATACCTCGAAAGAATTAATGCCGTGCAAAAATGCGAAGTGTTCAGTCCTGGAATTGGACCTGGATCTTCGGCACATACGACCACCATACTAACTTACATTTCGGACCAAAAATAATCGGTAATATTGACGCGATAACGCTGACCATCCACAGTAACGTGACGATCGTTATGGCCCAATATCTCCGTTAGCATGCAAACCGCACCAAACAGTTATTTTTTGTGCATGAAATCGTGATTCATGAAGTATAGGGCGTCCCAATAAGAACGCAAGATTTAAATTTGGCGCCATTCGAATTGTCATTGCCTGACATTTGAATAATTAGTATTGTTTGTTAGTAGACACTATAAGGTTAATAAAAATGGAGCGCCACACGAGTGAACAAAACATTCTCATTGTGAAATTTTTTACCAAAATGGTGAAAGTTTTGAGGCTACAGTTCGCAAATTGCGATCAATATGGGGTTACAATAATGCTGCAAGAGATTCAACTGTAAAGCGATTAATGGAAAAATTTGCAGAACCTGGGTCTGTTACTGATGTAAAGACAACAACGCGCCTTCGACCAGGTCAGTCGACCGAAAATACCGCAGCAGTACGTGATGATGTCGCTGAAACTCCATCCACCTCAATTCGACACCGAGCTCAGCAAATTGGTGTTTCCAAATCCACTATGCAGCGAATTTTGACGAAAGATTTGCATCCTCATGCATACAAGGTTCAATTGACTCAGGAGCGGAAGCCAGCTGACCATGCACAGCGAAGGGAGTTCGTTAATTGGGTATTGAAGAGACAACATGAAAATGCTGATTTTGCCGATAAAATCATCTTTAGTGGCGAGGTTCATTTCCATCTTAATGGCTTCGTCAATAGGCAGAATTGTCGCATTTAGGGCGAAGAAAATCCCTCAACGTGTCACTGTGTGGTTTGGACTATAGGCTGGAGAAATCATTGGACCTTTTTTATGAAAATGAGTCAGGTCAAGCGCAAACAGTCAATGGTGTTCGGTATCGTGAAATGATAACCAATCCTTTCGTGCCTAGAATTGAACAAATGAATGTGGAGGGGATGTGGTTTCAACAAGACGGCGCCACATCTCATACAGCCAGAGAAATAATTCAATTGCTGCATCAGTCATTTCCCGGTCGTGTTATTTCGCGTTTTGGAGACCAGAATTGGCCACCTAGATCGTGCGATTTAACACCATTGGACTTTTTTCTAAGGGGTTTTTTGAAGTCGATGGTTTATGGGAATAAGCCGACGACGACTCAAGGGGAAACTGGACGCTGCATTAATGAAATACCACAACATTTATGGTAAACGGTCATTGAAAATTTCAGTAAAAGATCGCGTATGTTCCAGCAAAGCCGCGGTGGCCATCTGGCCGATGTATTATTCCACACATAACCTCCTGTCTACTTTACGATATAATAAAGAATTCACAATTTTTTTAAATATCTGCGTTTTATTTAAAATTTAAATCTTCCGTTCTTGTTGGGTCACCCTTTATTTCTTATAATGATAAAAGGATCTATGAGAATTATACTGGAATCAAAATAAAGAAGCAGTTACTCTTTGACGGTCCATCGGATTGTCTGCAATCACTCGGACCAAATGCGGCAATAGTGCTTGTTAACGAATCCATTAGAATAGAAGTGTACCTCGTCGCTGAAGATGATTTTCCTTGCAAGTTCACCATTCACTTCAACAATTCATTCTACGTACTGACGACGTTTGAAATGGTAAATAGGCTTTAGTTCTTGAGTAATATTGAACCTTGTAAGCGTGTAAATTAAAATTTTTATTAAAAACTTGCATCAGTGATGTTGTTGAGATGTTCAATTGTAAAGCAAGAAGACAAAAACCAGTGATGTTAAATTGTGGGCACATTTGGTTGAGTAAGCTGACAAAAAAATGCATTTTGATAGATAGTGCTGAATTGTATACCTCTCTATGCCTGGTCAATCACTGAAACAAAGAAATTTCAAATTAAGGCGAGGCAAAAAAAAAATTTGATATTGAGGTGTGTTCACAATTTACATCGTGCATTATGGGAGAACCACCCTTTATTTTGGCCCAACTTCACGCGTAATATACGCGAGCCACTCACAATTATGACCAAAATTTACGATTATCAAGATGTGTACGTTATTTTATTGTCCCATGGAATTTCGTATCATTATAGTCCATACTTCCCTATATGATTAATAGAGATGGAAAGTTCAAGATGATAACTGTTTAATTTGTAAATGATGGTCAGCCTTAATATTTGAAATTAAATAATTAAATATGCCAATCGTTTGACAATCAATTGCTTTCATAAGTCGCTATTAAACATGTTTACTAAGTGGCCTGTAGGGCACACAACAGACCAGGCCTCAGGTAATTGTGTATGTTGTGCATGCTATTGTTCTCTCGCGAGAGAGGCCAGTTTTTCCGACTCGGAACGGTAAGATTATGAAAACCTTTTCATTGACTAATGGTTACAAACCTGGGACCTTCAACGTGTAAGTCATGGCACTTACGTCCACACCACGGCGACTGGTTTTAAGAAACTGTCGATACTAATAAAAACTGTCAATATTTTTCAATTCTAAAAATTATAAAATTAAGAGTACTATCGGTGGTTCTCATTTTAGTATATGTTTACTATTATATTAATATATGTCAAAGTTCAAGTTCGATTAACGAACGGAGCACCTCTTTCGAGTTGCTGACAACAACAAAAATGAACATTCCTAATTCACCTTTTTTTTTTAACTATTCCACAGCTGATTAGAATATGAGTCTATAAAGGAGTTTTGAATGACACTACAGCCCACAAGGGACCAGAGCCTAGCTTCTACAAAAACTAGTCGTGTTGTGCGTGCTACTGTTCTCTCGCGAGTAGAAGGAACCTACAGTTTTTTGCCGACTCCGAACGGCGAGATTTAAGAAGCTTTTCATAGACAATTGATACTCTTTGAGTGTTGTCAGCATCTGTCTGCATTTTATCACCAACACGTCGTTCAATAGTCAGACAGTTCCTAATCTATTAAACAGGTCGGGGCAATTTCTACTTATACTTACACAAAAACTTGTTTGTCTCAGTGCACTTTCCGTCGTTCCCAGTCACACCACTAGTAGGTGGGTACATATAGGCCACTTTCTGCAAATACGAATGATTTCAGGTTATATCGTTATATTTCCCTTTTTCTTCTTGTTTTTTTTTTTTAAGCATACGCTTTGCTTACGGTTCTAACTTATTGCTTGTTAAACTTAACAAAAATAATTCACTATTTCTCGTTAGTGCTGTATAAACAATTTTGGCAAACAAGAAGTAAAGTTCATTTTACATTTACATAAATTAACATTCATTTTGCATATGGACATGCCAATACTTTAACTTAACAAAATTATCTTTAAGTTTCATTTTTACAAATCATTCTAAAAAATCAAGGTAAGATGGACTTAGGTCAACAAACCTTTCGAAAATAATCAAAAAGTTTTAGGCTACAAACTTAACTTTCTCTCTTGTTGCTTAAATTAAATAAGACACCAAAACATGTATGATGCTTAATTGGCGTAAATAAATTACGCGAAGCTGCTTTTCGTTTTCTTGCATCGACTGAGATTTTTACTTCTATCTTTTCATACATTGCAAAGATAACATTAAATGTAGGCTACCGCCTGGTAGTATAATATACCAGTCTTCGAGTTTTGGGCGCAATGTTTCCCAACTTCCGACAAAAAAAGCCACTTAGTTGATATAGCGAAACAACGTAAAAAAATCGATAAACATACATATATATTCCTATATATATGATATAATTTGCCGTTTCTGTACTAAAATTACAGTTTGAATAGCAAACAATTGTGATTCTAACGTTTAACGTTTATGATTACGACTGGAGTTAAAAAAAAGTCAAACAATGCTGCGTGTAAAAATTCAATAACACGAAAAGGAGGATGATAATTACAAGTTTTCCTTTACATTTCCATCGTCTAATATAATTTGATTATTGAATTATTAAATTTACTTATCTCAGAAATATTATCTAAAGCGGTCCGACAGTGGTCGCCGTATAACGAAGAAGGTCCAGTTCTTTTCCCGCATTGAATACCTCGCATTTTTCTTCGAGCTTCGAATTGATGACAATACCTAATGAGTGGTAATTGTCTATGAAATATCTTCTCAAATTATTTTTTTTAGAAAAAAACCGTAGGTCCCTTTTACTCGTGAGAGAAGAAGCTTGGTTCTGGTCCCCTGTGGGCTGTAGTACCACTCAATTATTAATAGATGTACAACAGTCGATTACTGTTCTTAAGTTTATAGATGCGCTACAGTTGAAGATCGCAACGAGGACTAGGCCTCACCGATTTTCGTTATTGTGAGGAATTTCATATGGTTTCAAAGATCAGAAAAAGTTCCCGTCCTACTCCATGATCCTTTTTGAAGGATTAACATAAAAAGACCACAATTGTTTGTATCTCTAACTTCCACTAATTATATTCAAACTGAGTGTGCTATCACTCACTACCATATCTACCACTTGCTTAAAACAGTTCAGGAAACGAGTAGAGAAGAGGCAGTGAACTACACAACTGCAATTTTAAATTCGTTGACGCCCCCGTAATTTAGCTCAAATAAATATTAAGCTACTGTCAGGCAGTTTTAAAATCAGGATGTATCATTTAGTTGAACCCTATGAAGAAATGTTTTTAAGTTCACTGCGCATGCCGTGTTCTTGCCCAAATAAAGCGTTTTTACGGGGAGTTTTAATTTTGTATTAAAATATGAAAAAAGATGCCAAAAGCATTACATGCTAGCTGAGGGAACGTGTCAAAAGTTTGCACGGTTTATATGTGGTAAATTTGACTTGGAAAATGAAGATCTTCCCGGGCAGTCAAAATCTAGAAAATTTTAAATCTGAAGCAGTGTTCGATGCAGATCCCGCTCAAACTTATGATTCATATACAATTGCTTAAAAACAATCCATGTGATACGAAAAGTTTGTCTCATATACATAAATTGAAATCAAGGGATGTTGAAAGGCGATCTTGCATGTTGGAAATACTGCTTGAGCGCTATAGAAAAAAACCGTTTTTGCAAACGTCGGCGTCGTAGTGTAGAAGTAGATATGTGTGGTGTATTATGAGCTGCTGCAACCGAATAAAACGATCACTGGCAAGGTGTATCAATTAAAATTGATGCGTTTGAGTCGAGCTTTGAGGGAAAAAAAAACAAAAGAAGTTTAACTTTACCGTGTCTGGCGACTTCTTTTGTTCTTTACTAAAAAGTGCAAAAATATGATTTCTTTACCACCCGCCGTCTGTAGGAACACTTTATGAAATGTACTCATTTAATTCATTTAAATGTAAACCACATGCTCTGTTATCCGTGTGAAGCTGGAACGAGTCGCGTTATATATTAAAATATATAATACGTAAAGTGTATAACAGTTTCATTATGAAGTATAAAATAATTACATATTTGCTATGTATTTATGTACTTTGCAGGACAGAAAATTTCCAAGAAGCACACCTAATACCATATATGTACACATATATTACTTTTATGTATCTTTGCCTGTTTTCAATCATCGATTATGCTTATTGCATTTACATTAAAATGAAAATAAATACTGCGTTAACATTAAACACAATGACAACTTATAGTTGCGTAATAGGGTAATAGAGTTTAAGCAGCATACATAGTCATGTACATGTGGTATACACACACATATAGATATGTATGCGCTTCTTCAATGAAAATATCCTGATCTCTTGTGAAAATCAATCCCAAAAGCAACCGACATTTGATATTGATTTTTTGTACAAATGTCGAATTTGATATGCCCTATTTACGCAGCAGAAAGGATGAACATTTTCAACACGCACAAGAAGAATAACAAAAAATCAATACAATACCTACATTTGACATTATATAGAATTCTATGGTATGTATTATATTAGGGGAAACAAGACTTGTCCTATGTGCGTTAAAATCTTCAACTGGAGTTTAGTTACTGGCTGACTTTATTTCGTGTTATCAATTTCACCTGAAATATCATAAAACTTTAACGAGCTTCAACTTTTCTCACAGTAAATTCCTCCGTACTTGGAATGACTTTTCCACTTTCATAGAAAACTAAAAAAAGAGTGAATTTATGGTTAAGTGAAGAAGGATATCAATGATTATATCGCGTGAGGCCGATGCCGTGTCACAATTCTTTGCTATATGTACTTAGTATTGACCGCTTCTAATTATAACTTTTATTAATATCTTTTATATTATATGTGAGTAAGTGTATGGGTTCCAAGAACTCTGATCACCTCAGGGTAAAAAAGAATGAACAAATTGTATTGTAGTAGTTAGGCGTATAGAGACGAATTATTTCAATGCAAAAAGCAATTTTTAAGAGACTATTGACAATGACAATCTAGCATTTTGACTTTTCATTGGAAAAGCCCAAAGATCTCACATAAACAAAAATGTCTTACCCTTTCTTAAGAAATAGATAGGTTAATATTTATGAAACATAACATTCCACTGAGAGCAGAGATATTTTACAAAAACCGAAAAAAGAAAACGCCTGAATAAACTTAAGCAATACATTTAATTACCCAAGAATTGATTTGCACTCTTCGTGTGTTAATAAAATGTGTCACCATTACGTATTTCCCTTCTCTATACAATTTGTGAGTCTTTTTGCAACTCTTCACATCAAATCATCTTTGCCATTCCTCCCGTTCGTATGAGTCCTAAGAATGTCGCATTCATTCCTCTACAAAACACATCCAAACTTTAAAAAAAAATGCCTATTTCGATTTCTGCAATGTCCTACCAATGTTTGACTTGTTTCTAAATTCTATGTTTTATCCAACAAGGATCCCACCCCCGTACGTTTTTCTATCTGGAACACAAATTTCCTATTTCTAATTTCAGTCTGTCTATTTGCCTGCGACTATCCTTTGGCAATCTTTATGCATATAAAACATTCTTTTCTATCGGAAAATCCTAAAGTCCTTCAAAATAACCTTCCCCTTTTCCACCCCTTCCGCCTAAAGACAACCTAGCAGCATAATGTTAAAAAAATTGCTTTTTTGCATTCATTTGGCATATTAAACCAAAATTACCTAAATGTATTTAAATGTTTAAAGGGCCTATTTTCTGTTGGAAAATCTATTATGAAAAAAGGGCACCAATCAATTTTCATTATTTTTTAGAACTTTACTACAGCCCATGATGCATGTGTCATACATATTCCACTCTCCATATCCAGGGATATGCACATATAATTTAATACAATAATAAATTGAGCTTAAGGCTTTCTTTCAGCACCAAGATATTTGTGTTCTACTAAGTAACATACGTTTACGTATCTTATCATGTCCCCACTATTCAAGACTACAATCGTTTTTCGGATTTCCTCCATGCCTCTGATCCTATATCATTTGTATATAAAACTCCCAAACAGGTAAGTTCATCTGTAAGGCGACTACAATTGGAAAAGTAACTAATTTGGAGATTGCGCGCTTCAATGTTGATGTCCAAATAGTAAACATTCACACGAGTTCTCCGATGTGTACTTTGCAGACATAACCCTTTGATCATTGAGTGTGTCTTGATAATCTTATTTTTGGGCTTAGTCGCCCACTTTTATATTGCGCAGATTGCGCAGGTTTCAGAACTCCACTTTCTCCAGAAACTTTGTTTCATTTGCTGTAGCTATCGCCATCGTCTAAGCTTTCCGAATTTAATATCAACCAACCTGGCGAGATGCTAACGCAATTCCTTTCAGTGCATGGGTCAAGATGACATACAGGCTTGTAATGGCATCCCTTGAATATCCACCCCAACATCCATTGGGAGGTGAACTAATGTATGCAGCGATTGCCCTCGGCAAGACGGCAAGACATCTGTTGCCGGACCAAGCTGGCGGTTGTGCAAAGGGCTATGAATCTTTAAAACTTTATTGTTTCGAGAGAGCAAGTTCGGATATAACCACGACGACGACTACACGGCGCCAGTTGCCCAGTAGCCACTGATTAACTGGAACAAACAGTATGAGGAGGACATTGCAGCGTTCCAGGAAATATACTGAACAGGGCAAGGTATACGCAAAAAAAGGATTGCGACATTCGAAAGGAGGCACGTATTAGAATTCGGATAAGGATTCGTTGTGGGAAAGAAACTTACATCGAAAGTCATCGATTTCAAGCAGATAAGTGATCGCCTTGCTGTCATCCGCATTCAAAGCAAATTCTATAACATCAGCCTGATTTGTGTATACCCCTCGACCTACAGCATTGAAGACCCCATCAAAGAGATTTTTATGACCTCTGGGGACGGTGCCTGCGGAGCTTGTCCAGAGTACGATGTCAAAATCGCACTTGGGGCTTCAATGGTAAGGTCAGTAAGTAAAACAACTTTGTCGAAATGATCGGAAAGCACGGTCTCTACGGTACAACAACAGATAACTGCTTCCGACTCACGGGCTTTGCGACGGATGGTAATACGGCGATCTGTAACACAAAGTTTCTACCAACCAAAACGTCCTCATCAATGCAAGGCATTCGTCGAACATCCTTAATGCTAAAACATTCAGTGGATCGAACATAGTCTATACTTCACAGGATCATTTCTGCAGTCAGTCTTCATTTACTTTCAAATAAGATCGTAAAGTTTACAACATGCCCAAGAAATTTGTCTTCATCAGTTCAACGTGAACTCCACAAATGACAACTTGATGTAGCTTGCAGGTAATGCTTTACAAAGGTGTTCGAATTCCAGCATCCCGGTTCGAGTGAAAGACCGAATTTCTGGTAAAGAGACCAAGTTATCGCGGAAGCTAGAAACCTTGATAACTGGAAACAGCGTGGCCATTAGGAATGGAAAGCAGCTACAGCTCAGGCTCTGGACCTTCATGAGTCACTGGCCTGATAAGTATGTAAGTCAGTTTTAGAAACTGTTGTGAAGTGTCTACAACAATTTCTGAAGAGGTACATATATAATGTGCGCTGGTTTGGTAGCTATACGTTGCTCCAGCAAAAGTCGTTGCACGATTGCGTTCAAAGAAAAGTTGTTGCAATGCAACTGTCTTCATATAACTAATACGCTCAAGATACAATTTTCCCTTTGGGGCCTCTACTTTTTGTTGTTGGTATACAGAACCACCGTCATCTATTTAATTGATGCTCTCTGCACGCCAAGCATAAAAGAGTGGATGCCACCTGTGTTTGAGCCTAGATAGGGCTAGGTATTAGAATAGAAAGTTTTTTGGAAGTTAACCAAGCATTCATCAAAAGTCTATTCAATAGAAACACGCCCTCCTCGTCGATTGCTGGACTTAATTGATTTAGTCCTAATGGGACAAAAATGTGGATTCTATGTGCTGAGTATATGTACTCAGTCTAGATCTGCAAATAACGTCGACGCTTCGAATCTATGCACTAGTAACATCTCGGTGAGTTTGATGTATTGACATATCAATGGACATGTTGAGGTTAGAGGAAATTCAAAATCCTCGTTTCTTAGAGATCTGCCGAGTTAACGATGTGTGAAACGGAAATATTTCAATTCATATACCGATTTGTGAATTTCATACCAGTGCCCAAAATAAGCCCTAAATATTGTATTTGAATTCATTGATGTTATATCACTAAACACCTATCACTACTACAAAAAGGGGGATATGTTCATGCAGTTTAACGTACATGCCGTTTAATAGATGCAATCTTTAAAAGCCTGGAAGTATGCAAAATTAAATTCACTTCGCGTCTGGTAAAATTTTACTCTTTGTTATCAAAATTTAAGATATGTGTTGTACAGCTGTCCACCAAAACTCCACGTAGAAGGAATTATAAAATCTGTTTGTTTGCGCAGATTTCATTTGCTGAATAGTAAACAATTTTTCTATAATTTAAACTTAAACATTATTTTTTATGAATATACTTACAGTTCCTAACGCCTTAAACAAAACCCTGTGCGACGACTACGACAGACAAACAGCTACTTCAATCAAACCAAATTTCAAATCGTCGATTTGAGAGTGTGATGTCATTACAACTCGTCGCACACTAAGGGAAATGTTACAAGGAAGAAAAAACAAATGTAGCTAATTCACAAGGGCAAAAATATTTTCTTATTTTTTAAATTAAATAATTCAATTCATATTAAATGAATTCAAAGAAACAAAAAGACTGAACCAATAGCATGCACAACATAAGTAGTTGTTGTAGAAGCTAGGCTCTAGTCCCTTGTGGGCTGTAGTGCCACTCAATTATTATTATTATATAACTTTTGGTCAACTACGAGGTGAGACATAATATTTGAGTAAAACTCTAAGAGCGCATTTTATGTTGACTTTCAGTTTCTGAAACCGAACTGAGCCGGAATGGAAAACAAGTTTTTTTCTTAAAAAATTAACTATTCTATATATGTTCAAAAGAGTAGAATGGATTTTTAGTTTCCTATTTGCACTTAAAATTGAGGTAAGCACGTCACTTTTAAATATTGCTGCCCAGACATACAGTTTAAAACATGAAGTTAACTGTTAGACATATCATCGACGCTCCTGGAAAAATTACTTATATTTCTTATAGTCATTAATATCTCCAAGAATGTTTAAAAGTGAAACTATTTTCTAGTATTGGGACAGTCTCCAAGACTACTTCAAAACTGAGGAGAACGCTGTGCGTCTAATATTGAAAAAGTTCTAAAAGTTTACCCCTTTTCTGTGCCATCAGTACGTAGAACCCTAAAATTTTTTTTTTATAAATTCTCGTGAAGTAAGCTTTTGACAATTGTTCACTCAGTTCTTAGATCATGTTTTGCCATATAAGGAGCGAAACTAATTATTGCTACAGGGAAGAATGCATTTTTCTAATTCTAAGTTCAGTTTTTCATAGTCCAATTTTAGTAAAACACTGCTCGAATATCTTACATTTTCGCCTTAATTTATTCCTTATAGATACTACTTTTAATTAGGAATTGGATATCGAGGGTTTAAGCTTTTTCAGAATTGTAAAGTTGTTCTTGCACAAATGCATATTAAGTTTTTAAAATTAATTTTGAATTAATCAAGTTCTTTAACTTGTTCTTCTTTTCGATCTCCTACATTGAATAAATCACACAATGGTCAGTTATCCTTAGATAAAAATTGCCATATTCATAGTGAATGAGCCTAATTTTTTTTAAGTGACCATGCACGTGATCTAAAAACTACTTGAGATTGGTCTAGTGGAAAACTTGGAAACTATTTGCGGTTAGTAAAGCAAGATAATATGAGACTACCATCCGTCTCCTACAATTTTTGTTTTTTCTTTTGCTAGAAGAGCAGGAAAGTAATTTATGAATATATGTAGCCCATAAAGACAGAAAAGACATATACTTTGTTATTTATTTTAATTAAACATGTGACACATCAATCTGGTATTCATCTTTAATAAAAAATGCAACTCTACCTGCAGCAGAGCTTTCATTTGTATTCGCAAAAGACCCCGAAATAAAATAGTCATTTATTTCAAACTCACACATAAATCAAAATTTCAGACGCAATCATTTAAAAGAGTCAATCTGTGTTAAAAAGACAAATGTTTTCTCTTAACCTTTATATTTTTTAATTAAAGAATTAAAGATTAATACTTAATTTTTCCATGAAGAACTCTTTGTTATATCACATTTGGTAGGACATTCGGTTGGGATAGAAAAGTTATACTTTAAAAAAATATTTAAAATATTTAAAATTTAATGGAAATAACTTATCCACCCTCCCATCTTCTCAATGCAATTCTTTTTCTCTTAAACAAGACATATTTTACTCCCTTTTACTCTAATGTCTCTTTTGTCTTCTGAAATAAAGGCTGAGTATAACGCGCGAAAGAATCGTTGATACATATTTTCGTCCCACTTCCTCTGCTGCTAGTTACTCTAGTATGCGAGTTGAGTTTGTTTTTGCACATCCTCTTTACGTCCATAATTCTTGTTTTGTTGTGAGGGCAGGGAATGTTAAGGAGATGATCCATTTAAGGTTTAAATCAGGTGGAGAATATTTACTGCGCACTTTTTTTATAAAGCATTTCTGAGTTTTGCTCTGAGAAATGTCAATTGATAAAGCCTTGTTAAAAATCTGTGTAGCCTTAGTTATGAAATTTGTTCCATTAACATTTAAGACACCAGCGATATTAATAGTGTTGCTAAGTAGATGAAGTTGTTCTTGGTTTACTTTATTCAACAAAGAACTAATTTTTGGTTTGAGCAAATTATTTCCTTGTAATCTCATTCAATCAGAGCGTTGCTTGGTTGCTAACCAGCTTTGCTTAAAATTAAAGGAAGCCTATAATCCAGCTTTATATTCGGAAGTCCTCAAAAACTATTTGCATATAACTACACTTCTCTTTTGCATTTGCTTTATACATTTTATTTTTTTTTTCTTAATTAAAAGTTTAAAATTTTTGCTCTTTGCCGTGAATAAATGCGAGGTGTTCCGTCCAGGAATCGAACTTAATCCTTCCGCGTGTGGGTCGACGTACTTACCCACTACGCCACAGCGACCACTTTGATTTATTTACTTACTTATTTACAATTGGTTTTATCTTTCCTTTTGTATATTTTCACAAAGAACTATTAAGTTTGTTCGGTTCAGCAGTGTATACAAATTATGTTCTATACAAATTATTCTGGGTCACCTTGAGGTTCACTAATCATTTGCACATGTCAGGATAAATATTAGAACAAAAAAATATTTAAAAGCGCAATAAAACACAACCGTTCGTCTGCTCAACTCACACCAAAGAGAAGGAAAAAGCAGTACTAGATCTTTATTTTACTCTTTACATTTTCTGTTGTATCTAACTTCGTTTTCAATTCTATGTTGGGCGCTGTTCGCATGGTGACAGCTCGGCCATACCTGGCTCTGGAGGCGTCCTCGACGGGGTCATCCTCGTCAACTTCGTCGTCGCTCTCAATTTCTGGTCCTAAAATGCACCATGGTCTGATCTTGTCAGAAGTCATCACAGTGGTAAACTTGCGGCGTTTCCCTGTTAAAGCGGCTTCCTCCAACAGAGATCGATCGTAACGTAGATATCGCTTCACAACGTACGGACCTTTGTATCGCGGCTCCAATTTGTGAGATTCTCCACTCGGCTTTGGTACCGTTTCCACAAGTACCAATTGTCCTTCACGATATGTCGTAGGCGACTTATGCTTGCTGTCAAATCGCAATTTCCACTTCTCTCGTTCTCTACGGATTCGCTCTGCTGCTTTCTCCCTCTTCGCATCGATAGGTTTTTGGTCATCGACATCATGTAAAGCTTGAACAAATTTATTAAGTATGATGTCCCTCGGTTTGAAGTCGAACACCAGTTCAATCGGACAAAATCCCGTCGTTGCGTTACACTGTGTGTTGATTGTCCATTGAAGATTTCTCATCTTCAAGTCCCAATCGGTGTTGTTCGTGTCGGAAGTGCGCAAGTATTGAGTAATCGTCTGATTCATTCGTTCGATCTGCCCATTGGCCCTAGGCGTGCGTACTGCCGTCTTTATGTGGCGAATATCATTCCGTTCACAGTATGCTTCGAACTCCCTTGACGTAAAAGCCGTCCCACGATCGCTTATCAGTATCTCTGGCAAACCAAAGTAAACAGTTAGTTCATTTATTGCTTCAATTACCGGTTTTGTTTTTGTGCTCCTCACTGCCTTGACCATCACATATTTTGTAAAAGCATCCGCGATCCCTAAAACATGCGTCTTTCCTCGTTTGCTCTTTGGAAATGGACCCAGATGGTCAATGTGGAGCGTTCGAAATGGAATTGGGTTAACATCGTACACGTGCATCTGCCCTTCCGATGCTCCTGGTGATCGTTTGTGGTAACAACATTCCACACATGCGGCTATGTATGACTTCACGTAATTCCTCATCCTTCGGAACCATAGAGTGTGGTTGATACGTTGCATAACTTTATCGACGCCGTGATGTCCCATGTCATCATGATAATATTTAACAATTCGCCAACGAACACCAGAGGGTACCACTAGTTTCAAACCGTTTGTTGTTTTCCTAAAGAGTCTTCCGTCTTTCGTGACAAAATGGCGTTTAAATTCATTTCCTCCCCTTCCCAACGAATCCATGATATCGACGAGTCTGCGATCTTGGCGTTGCATGCAGTAAATCCAGTCGTTGCGGTCGATGTCAATCTTTAACACATTTGCAGCTACGGTTGAAAGTTCACGTGCAGGTTCCACTGGTACTCTACTGAGGGCATCGACATGTGCCATACGGCTAGCAGATCGATGAACAACTGAAAAGTCGAACTCCTGAAGACGTAGCCACCATCTGGCTATTCGTGGTATTAGTGACTTGCTTTCCTTTACCGCACTAATAGCTGAGCAATCAGTGATTACTGTGAACCGTCTTCCAAGCAGATATATTCTAAATCTTTCAAGTGCTGCAACCACAGCAAGTACTTCCAACTCGTAACTTGCATACTTCGATTCGGCTGATGTGCATGCCTTACTGAAATAAAGTACTGGTCTCAGTTCGTTGTCGTTGTCGGTTGACTGGAACAATATTCCAGCAAGTCCTACAGAACTAGCATCTGTGTGTACCTCATGGTGCCTCTTGCTATCGAATACTTCCAATACGGGTTAACTGCACAACATATCTTTCAACGTGTTGAATGCTGTTGCTTGGGGTTCCTTCCAGTCGAACGGAGAGTTTATTTTGCCTTTTTTCAGCATCGTTGTTAGTAGTTTTGCAATTATGGAAAAGTTCTGCACGAATTTTCTGAAGAAACTTGCTAGTCCAATAAATCGCCGTAGTTCATTAGTATTCGTTGGCAGTGAAAAGTTTCTAATGGCTGTCGTTTTTCGTTTACCTGGTTTAAGGCCGTCCTCAGAGAGTTGATGTCCCAGAAAAGTGATGTGATTTGTAAGAAATACACATTTGCTCAATCGCAACGTCATACCTGCGTTTCGCACATGTTGGATGAACTCTGACAGAATTGTGATTCCTTCCTCAGGTGAAGTTGAAGGTATTATTACTTCATGCACATAGCTGAACACTTTCCCTTCCATTGGCTTAATTAATTTGGCGATTGCATCATGGAAAACGCACGGAGCATTTACAAGCCCAAATGGCATGCGATTAAATTCGTATTGTCCACTATTGGTTATGAATGCCGTTAATCTCTTACACTTTTCCTCAATGGGTATTTGATAATACCCGGACATAAAATCTAGAACAGTGAAGTACTTTTTCCCGGCGGCGGAAACTAGGATGTCTTCTATGGTAGGCATTGGATAGGGTATTTTCGTTGTGATGAAATTGAGTGCTCGGAAATCTATGCACATACGATCCTCACCTGACGATTTCTTCACGAGGACAACTGGCGATGAATACGGTGATTCGCTAGGACGAATGACTCCGCACTCAAGCAGCTCTGCAACAATTTTGTTTATTACGTCTCTCTTCGCAAAGGGTATGCGGTATGGGTTCTTGGTGATCGGTGTGTTTGACGTGAGAGTGATGCTCATTGATGTTGTGTTGCATTCCCCTAATTTGTCGAGAGTTTCGCCAAAACAGTCGTCGAACGTGTTGACTAGTTCCAAAATACTCTGTTGTATCCCTGCCTCCAAGTCGCTACCGAGTTTGATGTTACTCGATTCTTCAAGATGACGTTTCTTTTCCTACGACGAGTTGGAAGGTGTTGTCGTTCAATATGTCGTTTCCCAGTATGATTTTGTGTGGTAGGACGTCGTCATCTACAACTAGAAGCCGGTGTTCGAAATGTCGATTATCCATGCGAATTTGTGCATTGATGCAGCTGTTGCCTGTTCATACTCCTCCACCGAAACCACTAAGTTTAAACGGGTCACATTTTGTGATCAATCCAACGGTACTTGCGATACATCGCTGAATGAGAGACTTATCGTTGCCTATATCAATAAAAACGTTGACTTCGAGGCCGTTGATTTGGATGGTTTTCATTCTATTGTCGATCGCTTCGTCGCTGGATGTTATGCGGAAGATGTCGTTTTTCGGAGCGTTTGGAGTAGGTCTGTTTCGTGCAGGAGAAGAGTTATCTGCATGTCCGGTTCGGCGGCAAATTGTACAGCGTTGCTTACGTTGGGGTTGTGGGCAGTTGATGGAAATGTGACCTGGCTGTTCACAATTAAAACATTTCACCGTTCGTGTGTTGTTCGTTGTTGTTGCGTTTCGTTGGGATTCTCTGCTGAAACTTCTAAACGTTGAGGTTGACGTCGTCGTTCCCATTGGGCGATTGGTAATGAACCGATCAATTGCGTTCCTGCATTCGTTTAATGAAGTGAAGTTTGAACTTGCCAGTGCAGACTGCAGTTCCACGTGCTTCATCCCTCTCCGTATGTATGTAATGATCGCAAAATCGGACAAACCGTGTTTTTGTCCCAAAGCTCTCATTTTGAAGAAATATTCCATAGGTGATTCGGGTGGTTTGCGTGTACACTCGACCATTGCAAAGTGAATGTCAGCTTCGCTTAATTCTCTGCCGAAGTCTTCCGCCAAGCGGGTGGTAAATTCACCCCAAGTTTGCATTGATCCTATGAGTGCTTCCGACCATAATTTCGCTGGACCTTTCATTTTTGACTGGCATACAAATAGAACACTTCGTTTGTCCCATCCGTAGTCTGCAATTAATGCGTTAATTCTTCCTACATATATATTGTTCGGCGGTCGGGGAAAGGTGGTCGGAGGGATTATATTCAGGTATAAGCGATTGAATCTCGTGCATATTGGACAATGGTGACTGCGAATTGTACGGCGTTGTTGACCAAGATGGGGTTGGAATAGCGGTTACTGCGGATGGTGTAGCGATTGTTTGTGGCGCCGGCGTTGTGTGCGTGTCTCTGGAATGTAAAACTGTAGTCAAGGATGATAATTGGAGTTGCAAACCTTGCACTAGATTTGTTAAATTCGTGATGTCGTTTCATACGTCGAGAATTTCATCTACTTCGTCATCGCTGAGTAGATCTTCGTTGGAAATTTCGTCAGTTCCCAGAACTTGAAGCGTGCGTGCAATGAGATCTGCTCGTTTACCCGTGATTGCTTGGTTATTTTCCTTAAGAATCTTTTTAAGATCTTTCACACGTAGATCGTTTATATTTGGCATTGTATCCCACTTCTGAATATTTGTCAGGATAAATATTAGAACAAAAAAATATTTAAAAGCGCAATAAAACACAACCGTTCGTCTGCTCAACTCACACCAAAGAGAAGGAAAAAGCAGTACTAGATCTTTATTTTACTCTTTACATTTTCTGTTGTATCTAACTTCGTTTTCAATTCTATGTTGGGCGCTGTTCGCATGGTGACAGCTCGGCCATACCTGGCTCTGGAGGCGTCCTCGACGGGGTCATCCTCGTCAACTTCGTCGTCGCTCTCAATTTCTGGTCCTAAAATGCACCATGGTCTGATCTTGTCAGAAGTCATCACAGTGGTAAACTTGCGGCGTTTCCCTGTTAAAGCGGCTTCCTCCAACAGAGATCGATCGTAACGTAGATATCGCTTCACAACGTACGGACCTTTGTATCGCGGCTCCAATTTGTGAGATTCTCCACTCGGCTTTGGTACCGTTTCCACAAGTACCAATTGTCCTTCACGATATGTCGTAGGCGACTTATGCTTGCTGTCAAATCGCAATTTCCACTTCTCTCGTTCTCTACGGATTCGCTCTGCTGCTTTCTCCCTCTTCGCATCGATAGGTTTTTGGTCATCGACATCATGTAAAGCTTGAACAAATTTATTAAGTATGATGTCCCTCGGACAAAATCCCGTCGTTGCGTTACACTGTGTGTTGATTGTCCATTGAAGATTTCTCATCTTCAAGTCCCAATCGGTGTTGTTCGTGTCGGAAGTGCGCAAGTATTGAGTAATCGTCTGATTCATTCGTTCGATCTGCCCATTGGCCCTAGGCGTGCGTACTGCCGTCTTTATGTGGCGAATATCATTCCGTTCACAGTATGCTTCGAACTCCCTTGACGTAAAAGCCGTCCCACGATCGCTTATCAGTATCTCTGGCAAACCAAAGTAAACAGTTAGTTCATTTATTGCTTCAATTACCGGTTTTGTTTTTGTGCTCCTCACTGCCTTGACCATCACATATTTTGTAAAAGCATCCGCGATCCCTAAAACATGCGTCTTTCCTCGTTTGCTCTTTGGAAATGGACCCAGATGGTCAATGTGGAGCGTTCGAAATGGAATTGGGTTAACATCGTACACGTGCATCTGCCCTTCCGATGCTCCTGGTGATCGTTTGTGGTAACAACATTCCACACATGCGGCTATGTATGACTTCACGTAATTCCTCATCCTTCGGAACCATAGAGTGTGGTTGATACGTTGCATAACTTTATCGACGCCGTGATGTCCCATGTCATCATGATAATATTTAACAATTCGCCAACGAACACCAGAGGGTACCACTAGTTTCAAACCGTTTGTTGTTTTCCTAAAGAGTCTTCCGTCTTTCGTGACAAAATGGCGTTTAAATTCATTTCCTCCCCTTCCCAACGAATCCATGATATCGACGAGTCTGCGATCTTGGCGTTGCATGCAGTAAATCCAGTCGTTGCGGTCGATGTCAATCTTTAACACATTTGCAGCTACGGTTGAAAGTTCCCGTGCAGGTTCCACTGGTACTCTACTGAGGGCATCGACATGTGCCATACGGCTAGCAGATCGATGAACAACTGAAAAGTCGAACTCCTGAAGACGTAGCCACCATCTGGCTTTCCTTTACCGCACTAATAGCTGAGCAATCAGTGATTACTGTGAACCGTCTTCCAAGCAGATATATTCTAAATCTTTCAAGTGCTGCAACCACAGCAAGTACTTCCAACTCGTAACTTGCATACTTCGATTCGGCTGATGTGCATGCCTTACTGAAATAAAGTACTGGTCTCAGTTCGTTGTCGTTGTCGGTTGACTGGAACAATATTCCAGCAAGTCCTACAGAACTAGCATCTGTGTGTACCTCATGGTGCCTCTTGCTATCGAATACTTCCAATACGGGTTAACTGCACAACATATCTTTCAACGTGTTGAATGCTGTTGCTTGGGGTTCCTTCCAGTCGAACGGAGAGTTTATTTTGCCTTTTTTCAGCATCGTTGTTAGTAGTTTTGCAATTATGGAAAAGTTCTGCACGAATTTTCTGAAGAAACTTGCTAGTCCAATAAATCGCCGTAGTTCATTAGTATTCGTTGGCAGTGAAAAGTTTCTAATGGCTGTCGTTTTTCGTTTACCTGGTTTAAGGCCGTCCTCAGAGAGTTGATGTCCCAGAAAAGTGATGTGATTTGTAAGAAATACACATTTGCTCAATCGCAACGTCATACCTGCGTTTCGCACATGTTGGATGAACTCTGACAGAATTGTGATTCCTTCCTCAGGTGAAGTTGAAGGTATTATTACTTCATGCACATAGCTGAACACTTTCCCTTCCATTGGCTTAATTAATTTGGCGATTGCATCATGGAAAACGCACGGAGCATTTACAAGCCCAAATGGCATGCGATTAAATTCGTATTGTCCACTATTGGTTATGAATGCCGTTAATCTCTTACACTTTTCCTCAATGGGTATTTGATAATACCCGGACATAAAATCTAGAACAGTGAAGTACTTTTTCCCGGCGGCGGAAACTAGGATGTCTTCTATGGTAGGCATTGGATAGGGTATTTTCGTTGTGATGAAATTGAGTTTTTTTTTTTTTTTTTTTTTTTTGCGCAATTTGTGTTGTATTTAATTCATGTTACTTACATGCTAGACAAAATTACTTAAAGCTAGCTTAATTAGGTGAAACATATTCTTATCCTATCTTACTGACCCTATGCAGGTACTCTAAGTTATTCTGATCTTAACTAAATATTAATCTGCCTTTCGGCGCCTGAATTTATTTATTGCTTACCTAAATCTTAAAGTTAACTTACATTATCGACCAAGAAAATTTAAAAAAACTTGGCTAAAAGATCTCAATTTTATTTTTAAAACTAACTTAATCTACCTTAAAATAACTTAACCTAACCTAAGAATATAATGTACGTTAAGCTACATTAAACTATGTCCGTAACGTAATACGGACGCGTGCACCAGGGCGTATGCATCATGTATATGCTTCACATATACTGACTATACGCCGTGGCGCACCTTTTTTTTGGGTTTTTTTTTTTTTTTTTGTAAAGTCTTAAAACTAACTTACTAATACCCTTAAAGCTTATGTAAGTTGGCCAATACCATGCCCAACTGTCCTTTATCAATGATAAGCCAACGGCGGCGGAGGCCGAATACGGTGCAACCACCAGTAAAATTGCCGTTCTTTGGCAGACTCTCTCCTGTCTCGAGCAGAGATCGCTCTGCTGAACCGAAGCAGATCCTCGCGGTTGCGTGCGACAGTGTGTTCGTAGTTGAGTCGCCGGTCCACTGTTCGACGTACGACATGGAAGATAATAGGACATCCTTCCGTATCCTGGATTAGGCCTTTCGTATCTAAATAGAGGAACGCTTCAGGGGGGATGAAGCCGTTAAAACGCACACTCTCGTGATACATTTCATTGGGGTAGTAGGCCCCGAAGATCAGACTGTTAGTCGAAGTCATAGCCCGTGCCACATGCCTTCGAATCAGCTTAATAATGAAATTATCTATCCTAATCACCTTTGCCTCGTTATACAAGACCTCGTTGGGATAGAATTTCTTGTACTGGGATTCAGGTGTTCGATACAACCGGAGGCAGGCCCGAAGACACTGCCTCTCGAACACCCTCATCTTTTCCATCTGGGAAGAACTCACGTTGAACCACACTGGACAACCGTACGCCATGACTGGCCGGATGAGGGCCATGTAGCAGATGACCTTCACTCTGGTATCAAGTTGGCTGCTGTAGAACAACCCCCTTGCCACAGCAAAGGCCTTTTTAGCTTTCGTCAGAGCAGCATCTATATGTCTGTTGAAATATAGATACTGATCCAACCAAATGCCAAGATACCTGACTACATTTTTCATAGCTAACGGCCGTCCCTGCGAATCCACTATGCGAAACTTACGCCAGTTTCTCTTTGTATCCCCTGAGGCCTTGGACAGAGGTGTCCTGAATAGGATGATTTCACACTTCCGGAAATTGACTTGCAACTTCCAGTCGTCGCAAAATCGCTGGATTATCTCGAAGTCACGTTGCAAGAGGATATTTATTACTTCGACCTTCGGACCTGATCTGTACGCAATGATATCATCGGCGTACGCTATTAGGTGCGGCATAGAACCTATAAGATCGCTAGTGAATATCGCGAACAAAATCGGCGAGCCAACTGCCCCCTGTTGCAGACCATTTTTTATGTTAAAGACCGTGGTAGAAGTTACGTTGCCATTCTTCACGACGAACTTTCTTCCTGTGATCATGTCATAGATCATATATAGCAGTGGTTTACTAATGCCGTATCTGACCATCTTGAAGAAAAGTCCTTCTAGCCATACAGTGTCAAAGGCCTTCTCCAAGTCAACAAGACAGGCGCCCGTGGCTTGCTTTTTGCAATTATTCCATTGAATGTCGGATACCAGCTTAGACGCGGCATGTATAGTATCATGCCCCGCCCTAAATCCGAACTGGTTGTCCGGTAAAATTTTCTTTTCCTCGACCCAATTTTTTAAATCGTCTATAACTATCTTCTCAAAGACTTTGCTTATGCACGGAAGAAGACTAATCGACCGGAGATTTGATGGGATAGAAGTGTCCTTGTCCCGTTTAGGGATCGGTTGCACAACAGCAGTTTTCCAATGCGCCGGGTAATAGGCATTACTCAACGCATTGTTAAACAGTGTTGCGTAAATATCTACCGCTTCAGAGGGTAGATGGCGCAGCACAATATTCGGTATACCATCTATTCCTACTGACTTCTTCTTCTTCAGCGAGTTGAAGATGCTCTGGAGATCTTCCTTAGAAATCAAGATGTTTCCATCAACCGCGACGGCATTATTTGCCATATGTTCGTCACTGAACCTGGTAAAACCTGGGTTCTCAGATCGCCATTGACTTATCTCCTCTTGGAGATAGCAGTGGTTTAGCAAAGCTCTGTTCTCCAAATCGTGATTTGGCCTACGAGACTCGTTGACCGTGTACACTTTCTGAAAAACAGCACCGATTGCTTCAACCTTCTCCTTGGGATCCTCAACTATGAAGAAGTTGTCGTCCAGCACAGCCCCATTTGGATTGATGCCAACAGATGTCAGTATGTTTGCGTTTTCTGTCGTCCTTTCCAGTCTAACAGCCTGAATGTCGTTCTGACCTTTCCTCCGGAAAATCTTATTTACTTGCGGGAACATACCCGGGTTGTTGGATCTTACAGCCCGGATTTTGTTGCCCCAGTGCAAGCTTACAGCCATGCTGTAATGAATTTTGATTAGCTGTTGGAGGTTTTTGATCTGCGACTTCAATGACCGCACCTCGGCGTTCTGTGAATCTGTAAACCGTCTGTACAAGAGCTTAAGTCTTGTCAGCAGTCTACTTTTTTGCACGTGAAGTGCATCGATGGTAGCGTTGCGATAGACGTCGCCGTCATCGGTTTGCGCTACCTTCGGAATAGTTTTGTCCATTGTTCGTCGTATTACTTCGTCCATTTGTTTGAGGTACCTGTCAACCTCTTCGTTCGTCAGGTTTCTGTTTGTGGAGGGATTGATTCCACTCGAACGTAGTTCTCTAGATAAGGCCCTAGTGAAACGTGGCCAGCGAGCCTTATTGTAATCATAAGGGTACGTCAGGACACATTCCCCTAGTTCCTCCAGCTCGTTCGGGAACTGGATTGCCGCGGCAAGTCCGCAGTGGTCACTGTCGTACTCCACCGTGGTCAAGCAGTTCCTCGTGGTTCTTTCCACGTCCAGTAGTGTTAGTCGTCGGTCGATGAGCATCACATCCAGATAGGACCCGCTTCTTGGAAACGATGGTCTATCGGTTGCCAACAAGTCCACCCTGAACTCAATATTGTGCTGTGCCAACCACCCTAAGAGTGCGTTTCCTCTATCATTTGGAACACTATTACCCCATTCGCCGTGCTTTGCGTTCAAATCCCCGGCGATTATATAATAGTTTTCTTCCGAGCTCAAACGAAGACTTGTGAAAAGAGCCTCGAGCTCTGACCTGAAATGGGGATTCCGAGAATCAGGCGCGTAGACAGCAATTACAAACAACCTCTTTCCACCTTGGAGAGGGATGCGTGCAATGCATGCTTCTAGCACCTCGAACCTACGCACTTCACTGCTATATATTACCTTATGACGAAGGTCCTTTTTAATTAAAAGTGCAACCCCGCCCCCTTGAGTGGATTGGGGCCGGTCTCTCCTAATGACATGGTAATTTTTGTACCTGAGGTTGCGCGTCTGGTTTAGCTTTGTTTCGCTAGCCATCAGCACGTCAGGATTATGTGTCTGCAACAAGTGAGCCAAAGTCAGTTTTCGCTCGATCCTAATCAGCGAATTTACATTCACTGCTAGGATCTTAAGAATTCTGGTTACCAGCGCAGCCATTATATCGACGCGTTAGGCACAAACAGCGACGAGTAGATAAAGTCTACTCGCGCTGATTGTTCGAGGAACTGTTTCTCAAACTGCTTTTGCATAGCAGTCATCTGGCTCAGGAACTGTGCCTGCATAGCAAGCATCTGTTCCTTCATTGCCGTCACTGCTAGCATGACAGTCTGGAGACTCACATTGTCCGTTGGTTGGCTGGTTACAGGGACCTGAGCCACCGTCGGCGCTGTCTGTTGTGCCGGCTTTCTTCCCGACGTCATTTGGGCGAAGGAGATAGCCTGTGTAACAGTGGTAGCTGGAAGACGAGGAGCGGGCCTCGCTGCTACTATTTTTTCAGCCCTCTTGGCCTGAATTAATTTCCGTAACTCCTGGGCTTTTGGACATCCCCGATAGTTGGCGGGGTGACCATTGCCCTTGCAGAGCACACACGCGAGTTGTGCCTTATCTTCGACCTTTTCCTTTCCTAAAGAACATTCTCCTAGTCTGTGGCTTTTAGCGCATTTGACGCAGCGAGACTCCATGTTGCAGTTCGCCGCGGCATGCCCAAAGCGCTGACACCTCGCACATTGCAATATGTGGTTGGTTTTTTTTAGTTTTTCCCACCTGATAGCCAGTGAACCTAAATATCGAATTTTCTTTAGGCTCTCTAGTTTGCTATTTTGGGATACCTGCACCAGGAAAAAAGGAAGATTTCTACTCTCCCTCCTCGCTGCCGCAGTGGTAAAGGGCTTAACCCCCACGAACTCGACGCCGTCGCACTTAGCATGGCGCAGCTCGTCGAGGATCTCCCTCGGGTCCGCAGAAGGATCCATGCCCTTAAGGAGCATGGTCTGTAGCTTCTCACCTTTTGGTGTATACGAAAAATATTCGGCGTCCGCCGCCGTCAGCTTATTAATAATTATCTTATGATCCTCTATTGAGGAGCATTTAATAGTTTGCCTTAAGGGCCCCCTATATTTAATTTCGTGTAGATTAGGAGTGGCCAACTTACATAGCTTCACCACATCTTTCGTCTCCAGTCCGAAGACGTTGATGGGCGGACACCTTTCTTTCCTCACTACTTGTACGTTCTGCTGCTGCTTCTGCTGTGGTTGTTGCTGCTGCTTCTGCTGCTGCTGTGGTGGTTGCTGCTTCTGCTGCTTGGGTTGTTGTATCTGTCTCTGTTGCTGTGACTGTTGTTGCTTCTGCTCCTGTTGTTGTTTTTGTTGTTGCTGTTGTTGCTGTAGCTGTTGCAACCGTTCCGCTGCCTTTGAAGTACTAGGCTGCTCGTCTGACTGCAACCTTTTCGGCTGCTGTCTGGTCGGGGGAAGAGGCTGCTTAGAATGCTGCTGCTGACATTGTTGTTGCGTCTGCTTTTTTTGTTGTTCCTGCTGCAGTTGTTTTTGCTGTTGTTGCTGCCGTTCCTTTTCAGCTTTTTGGGCCGCTTTGTTTTTTGCGACTTTCTCGGCGAGGTAATTAATATGAGCACTAAGCTCATCCCTCTCCTTAATACTCTCTTCCAGCTCCTTCATATCGCTTACTATATCCTCCGCATTAGAGGTGGCGAGGGGCTGGAAGGAGTTATTGGCCCCCGTATATAAACCCTCGTTGCCCTCCGATTGATACTGGAGCGCTTCAATCTCGGCGTCAGTTATCGGCGAGAGTCTGGTTTTTTTTATTGTCGTTGGTGTTGTTGTTGTTACTGCTGTGGTCATTGTATTTCTTTGTTTTCGGGCGGCCGCTTCCTCGTCTGACGTTTCTGTCACCGTGCGACGCTTAGTCAAATTCAGTTGCGGCTGCCCCTTCTTCCTCCGCTTCCTTATCACGATTGCTTGACGGCTCGTAGGACTGGCCGACCGTTCACTGCAGTCGCTGACCTTGTGGCGTGATCTAGCCACCGGTGTCTTAAAGACATCGCCTGACTCCTCGAGCCGCTCACTCGGCTCCATTTCTCACTCTTTCACACTATTTGTATGAAACACTGATTATAAAAAATAAAAAAAAAATAAAAAAAAAGAACTTTGGAAATTCTGGGGATCGAACCCGAATACTTTGGATCAGAGGCTATGCCTCTTTTCTTCAGGCCACTGCCCTGTTTTGAAAGTCACTGTCTTGTCACTTAATTAAGTTTTTATTGCAATTTACACTTTCTTCCGCAAAGCCGAAACACTTGTTATCACCGCGGCGGTCTATGTACGACTGATGAAATTGAGTGCTCGGAAATCTATGCACATACGATCCTCACCTGACGATTTCTTCACGAGGACAACTGGCGATGAATACGGTGATTCGCTAGGACGAATGACTCCGCACTCAAGCAGCTCTGCAACAATTTTGTTTATTACGTCTCTCTTCGCAAAGGGTATGCGGTATGGGTTCTTGGTGATCGGTGTGTTTGACGTGAGAGTGATGCTCATTGATGTTGTGTTGCATTCCCCTAATTTGTCGAGAGTTTCGCCAAAACAGTCGTCGAACGTGTTGACTAGTTCCAAAATACTCTGTTGTATCCCTGCCTCCAAGTCGCTACCGAGTTTGATGTTACTCGATTCTTCAAGATGACGTTTCTTTTCCTACGACGAGTTGGAAGGTGTTGTCGTTCAATATGTCGTTTCCCAGTATGATTTTGTGTGGTAGGACGTCGTCATCTACAACTAGAAGCCGGTGTTCGAAATGTCGATTATCCATGCGAATTTGTGCATTGATGCAGCTGTTGCCTGTTCATACTCCTCCACCGAAACCACTAAGTTTAAACGGGTCACATTTTGTGATCAATCCAACGGTACTTGCGATACATCGCTGAATGAGAGACTTATCGTTGCCTATATCAATAAAAACGTTGACTTCGAGGCCGTTGATTTGGATGGTTTTCATTCTATTGTCGATCGCTTCGTCGCTGGATGTTATGCGGAAGATGTCGTTTTTCGGAGCGTTTGGAGTAGGTCTGTTTCGTGCAGGAGAAGAGTTATCTGCATGTCCGGTTCGGCGGCAAATTGTACAGCGTTGCTTACGTTGGGGTTGTGGGCAGTTGATGGAAATGTGACCTGGCTGTTCACAATTAAAACATTTCACCGTTCGTGTGTTGTTCGTTGTTGTTGCGTTTCGTTGGGATTCTCTGCTGAAACTTCTAAACGTTGAGGTTGACGTCGTCGTTCCCATTGGGCGATTGGTAATGAACCGATCAATTGCGTTCCTGCATTCGTTTAATGAAGTGAAGTTTGAACTTGCCAGTGCAGACTGCAGTTCCACGTGCTTCATCCCTCTCCGTATGTATGTAATGATCGCAAAATCGGACAAACCGTGTTTTTGTCCCAAAGCTCTCATTTTGAAGAAATATTCCATAGGTGATTCGGGTGGTTTGCGTGTACACTCGACCATTGCAAAGTGAATGTCAGCTTCGCTTAATTCTCTGCCGAAGTCTTCCGCCAAGCGGGTGGTAAATTCACCCCAAGTTTGCATTGATCCTGAGTGCTTCCGACCATAATTTCGCTGGACCTTTCATTTTTGACTGGCATACAAATAGAACACTTCGTTTGTCCCATCCGTAGTCTGCAATTAATGCGTTAATTCTTCCTACATATATATTGTTCGGCGGTCGGGGAAAGGTGGTCGGAGGGATTATATTCAGGTATAAGCGATTGAATCTCGTGCATATTGGACAATGGTGACTGCGAATTGTACGGCGTTGTTGACCAAGATGGGGTTGGAATAGCGGTTACTGCGGATGGTGTAGCGATTGTTTGTGGCGCCGGCGTTGTGTGCGTGTCTCTGGAATGTTAAACTGTAGTCAAGGATGATAATTGGAGTTGCAAACCTTGCACTAGATTTGTTAAATTCGTGATGTCGTTTCATACGTCGAGAATTTCATCTACTTCGTCATCGCTGAGTAGATCTTCGTTGGAAATTTCGTCAGTTCCCAGAACTTGAAGCGTGCGTGCAATGAGATCTGCTCGTTTACCCGTGATTGCTTGGTTATTTTCCTTAAGAATCTTTTTAAGATCTTTCACACGTAGATCGTTTATATTTGGCATTGTATCCCACTTCTGAATATTTGTCAGGATAAATATTAGAACAAAAAAATATTTAAAAGCGCAATAAAACACAACCGTTCGTCTGCTCAACTCACACCAAAGAGAAGGAAAAAGCAGTACTAGATCTTTATTTTACTCTTTACATTTTCTGTTGTATCTAACTTCGTTTTCAATTCTATGTTGGGCGCTGCTCGCATGGTGACACACATCTCTAGCGCTTGTCGCATTATGGATCACTTGGAGATCTAAAGCAATTGCCATTTCTTTTCTTTCTTTTATCAGCGCCTTGCCCATCATATTCAACTGTCAGTTTTCTCATTTGTATTCCTATTCGTCAATCGGACGGCATTCGCAACACGCAAAATTAAGCAACGTGGAAAATTAAAATGATAAATTCGAAATTTATTTCAAGTGCCAAAAAATTGGTAGTTATATTTATAAAACGTTAATATATTTATATATGTATATAAAATTTCAAACGTACGCATTTTAAAAACAATCATTAGTATTTTATGCGGTATTTGCTTCTTATCCTATTATTTATGATTACTATTTCTTATGAACAAAATTAATGGCAATTAAGAAAAAGTTTCCTAATTGAACATAAAAATATTGAATGATTTATAAAGTACTTCTTTGAACACAGCCGCTCAGCAGCAAGTTGCAGTGTCTACTGACCTCCCGCGGCACCAGAATAGCTTCTAGTCAAGCTAGCACTCCCAGTCGGGTTCGTACAACACATGGGTCTGGTAGCCGCATTGGCTACAAATGGGAATCTGACATATCTTTAAGTTTAGCTGGTGCATGCGCCAACCAGGTAATTTCTAGTTGGCTCAAAGAGCTCTGCATATTGTTGTCAGCAGGTTTGTTCGATTTCAGTCTCGATATTGCTATCTTCACTTCATCTACATCGATCGGGGGACGGAAGTTTTGCCTATCACCGTTCAGAACTTTGTACACCACTGAACTTTGTACTTGACAGCAGCTTGGTTCGTCATTCGCAGTCGGCAGAAGTGATTCTTCCACATTCTCAACGTTGATTGCGAATTTATTTAAAAAGATGTTGGCTTTGTCCCGGAGGGCTTCTGGGCTATTTGTTTAAGTCTACATTTTTGTAAAATTTTCAGAGTTCATTCCTACCACAGTACTCACCATTTTCTCTACCGGGTGTTTTTATACACTTTGTTTTCACCTCAAAGCCGGTACTCTGTTCGTAGAAACCACGAACAGATATGTAGGTTCCTTTATGAATGTTGAGGTGTGGGAACCGCGTGCTCATTTCAGAAAGATTCTGCCCCGAGGCAAAATCTAACAGCCTGAGTCCGCTTTTAGATTTGTTTTCCGGAAGGGTGTGCCTTGCGATGATTCTAGCATTTTTCTCTCTTTTTATACCCATTTGTGCGTTAAAATCCCCTATCCGACATAAATCAGACTGACGTTCCCGAAGTTTTTCATGGTGCTCATTGTCATGATCGATTCGCTTACGGAATTGTGTTTTTGCCAAAATATCACATCTCGTGTGAATGCTTTGCTGAGAAAACTGGAGAAGATGGATATCATTGTAAATGTAATTCGAAACAGAAACTGAACCTCAACTTCATTTCGATTTCGATTTATCGATTGATATCTCACATGCCGGGATATGAAAATGTTGTTCCATGTGAACGAGAACACCTTATATCAGGTGTATGTCGCTTCAAGACATTAAAGATATGGAGAGTGTGACAGACATGGCTGGCGGACAGGCGGACGCACTTAAAATTTAATGAAAACTAACATTTTTATTTACTGTATTGATTTATTTATTATTTCATTTTAGGTTAATTATATTACCCCCCAAAAGTATATGCCTTAACTATGCCAATAAATATGTAGAGATCTGCTAATCAAGCCACATTTAAATTAGCTAAATAATTAGGGATTGGACAGGAAAAAAATATTTCTGAAAAACTTCAGATAACCGTAAAACCTACTATTGTAAGCTCGTGTTTCAATGATTTGGAAACTTTTTTTTGTGACGCGAGCAAAACAAACTTTCGAGGTCCTGCAGGACATTTATTTTATTCTTGCAGCTAAGTATTATTTTCATGGCGGCTTGTTATTGACGGGCATAATTGAAAACAATGCACACAAAGTCGGCATAGTAACGTCAACACTTATTGCTCCCGAGTCATGTCTGGTGTGTGTGGCTGAGGTGTGTGTTCCACAAAAATTAACATATACATACATAGATTGTATTAAATTACGAAATCGACTTAAGCAGCAGCAGTGTCAACGATTGATGGTGGTAGTTACACGAAAATATCATAATTTGTATTGCGTGTTCAATTTACGAAGTCATATACATATATATTACTATATATGTGTGTAAATATACTATCTATTCATCGGTTTCTGTGTATCAAAAGCAGACATATAGTACAAGGATATTCCGTTTAAATCGTTCTAGACAAGAATATGAAATGTGCCAATTGTATAGTATAATATTACCAGTTACAACGAACATATATATAAACATCAACATTTTAACAGCGATGAGTTCACAGGAACTGATCGATAGGATAGAATAGGAACAAAGATATGATATTTTCGAATTAGCAAGCATAACTTTGTTCCTTTGCAAATTTTGTGAACCCGAATTTATCGATGTGAATGCGTTCGTACAATTGAACGTGTCGTCAACTCACTATGACATATTCTGCATTTGGATTACACTCACCATCCTTGAAAAGTTCTACTTCTTCAATAATAAAAATCTGTTGCCCGCTACACATTTGTCACTCGGTCAAACAAAATTGGCTCACATGGGGCTTAGAAAATGTCAATGGAAGTAAAAGCCAGACGAATGTAGTTTATGACCACATATGTATGGTCCAACATGACTAGCTACAATATAAGATCAGTTATGGCTTTGTTACGAGAAAAATTCGCATAACTTGCAGTTATGACGTCGCCAAACTGTGTGTTTACTCGAAAAATCCACGAACCTTTTACGCATTAAGAAACGAAATATCATGTTATGGCCTTGATATTGTACGAAATGTGCGACAATGTTGTAAAAAAATCCCTCGAAAAAATCGCAAGGCTCAAAACCAATAAATGAATGACCCTATATTTACTTTGCAATAAATAGTTTTTTGAAATGCATCCACTGTACAAAAATAAAAAGCTAAGGCCTAGGCCTAATTTTTTGGCATCTATTATATTGAAAAATCATGAAATTCCAGTAAGACTGCACAGTGAGACCGCAATTATGGTTGTAGGCGATGATCTGTTAATATCTTCTTAAGTTACCCAATAAGGTCTGAACAAGTTGTGAGAAAAGTTTTACCTCAGTGAGGATTTTCACAGCAGGACATTGATTCTACAAACGTAAATTTAACTAGAGTTTCCTTCCTTGATTCTCGATACAGAGGTTCCAACGTTTTTTTTAAAAACTGTGTCCACTACAAAGCAATTTGGGAATCTAAATAAATAAATATGCATCGCCAATGTTTAAACAATGATTGTCGGTCGGGTAAGCTAGCAAGCGAGCAGCAAACAACGCTGCCGTTAATCATTGAAGATAGATACTCAGTTTGCTCTAACACTCGATTTTTAACGGCTCAACTCTCAATGGAGCATGGTAGAAGTCTTCTTATTCTTCTTTTACTGGCGCAACAGTCACTATTTTATTCCTAGGCCGTTCTCCGTTCGGGCCGGAACTGTGGTGTCCATAGGTTTTACATAGCTGAGCCATCTTAAGAACTGTAACTGATGACACTTGAACAAGCGCATGCTCTTATATAGCATATAAAGTTCGTCGTTGAATTTTCTACTCCAGACACCATCAAACAGGACCAAAAATCGTCTGCAGAACTTTTCTCTCAAAATGGCTACGTTCTTCCTCATCCGCCTTTAGTGGCCTCCAAGCTTCCGCGCCGTAAAAGAGGACTGGGATGATAGATTGTTGTACAAATGCAGGTAAATCCAATCACGTCAATGTCGTCGGCGTAAGCTAGCAGTTTAACGGACTTTTGGAAGATCGTTCCTCTGGTGTTTATTTGTGAGTTATGCACGATCGCCTCAAAACTGATGTTGAAAAATTCATAAGTCTAAAGTGAGTTAATTGCATAGTGTATAAGTCGCATTGTCATCTTGAACAGTTAACTTCTACCCGTTATCATAGCGTACATTGTATAAAGTTATGCCCATCAATGTCAACTTAAGGAAGAGGCATAACTTAAGAGAGTTATGCACATTGAATAAACAACAACATGAATTGGAAAACAGACACAGTGCCCCCGTGTATGTATGTACAGTATCATGTGCTGCCTTAAATCCGAATTAATTATCCGGTATAAAGATCTTGTCCTTGGTCCACTTGATCGGAACTCTATTAAAGAACGTCTCAAAGCCTGTGCTTATGAGGGAGAGAAAACTAATCAACCGAATACCTATGATGCGGAAGTGAGGAATCTCTACCTTAACTTCATCTACAAGATGACGCAGAAAAATGTTCGGTATTCGAATGGTTTTAAGAATTAACCGCCAAGTACGGCCCCATCTGGATGTATGCCAACCGAAGTCGGCAAATATGCGTTGGGTTTTGTTCTGCCAAGTCGAACAGTATTGACGTCGCTCTGAACCCTTTTCGGAAAGTTTGATTGATTTGAGAAAATAAACCCAGTTCATTGGAACGTACAGTCCGAACATTGGCCTTATGCGAACTTACTGCTTTACAGTAATGTTTCACTGTTTCATTTGTAATTGGTTGTTCTTGTCCATATATCGTCTGCATAGTCGCTTAAATCTCGGTAAAAGTCTACGTTTTTGCACGATATTATCATCTTGATAAATGTCGGCATCTGCGGGCGGTGAATGTTAAGAAAGCGTCATGTCTTTATCACTTTTTATTGTATATTCCACTTGTATGAGGTACTTGTCAACCTCTACGTTCGTCAGGTTCCTGTTTGAAGGTGTCTTATAACTTCAATGTAATTCTCTGGACCCTAGAGAAACACGTTCAACGAGCCTCCTGCTCAACCAGCTCATTCGTGATCTGAATAACCGCGGCAAGACTACAGTGATCCATGTCGGGCCCCATTGCTGTCGACTAGCATCAGGTCCAAATAAGAACCACTTCTGAGAATTGACTGTATGACGTTTGCAAGCAAATTCAGATTGAACGCAAAAGAGTGCTCTGAGCACTAATTTTGTGGCGAACCCTATGATTGGGTATGACATTTTCCCATTCCGCGTCCTTCGCGTTCAAATCACGTGCAACGACGTAAAAGTTCGTATCTGCACAAAGCCGCAGTTTTCTGAAGATATCTTCGAGCAATCTGAGATTATTCAGATTACCAATCTTACCTTCTTCAGCTGCAGCAGATACAGCGAAAATGCAAGTTGCTCCTTCCTCGACGATGAAGAAGCGTCTAACTACCACTTTCAACTTGTGCTTGTCTCTAGCTCTTCCTTCTCTCTTAATTCTTCGACCAGCTCTCTCAGTATCTGCCTGGTTGTCTTCATTCGTTTAAGCGAATTTTACGAAGGGGTTTCCATCCCCTTTGATTCGAGAAGTAAAAGATATATTGTTTACTTATGTCCAATGATTCCCGTTTATCTAAACGGAAATGTAAACAAGTAAATTTACCACACATTGGATGAATTTAATGCAGAAATGCTTAATGAAACAGAACTGCAACCAGTCGGTGGGGAGCGTTATGTAAAAAACTGAACACTTTATCAGACCAGTTATGATGGAGCTTCCACGAAAATTCCCAAACAAATTAATGTTCAGAATCTCTCATCAGCTTCACTGCCGGATACAGTCATCAGACTTTCTTTTCTGAAATTATTCAAAGATGTGCGAAAATAATGAATTTGTTTGAGTACATCTGCAGTAAATTAAACAAATAACTGAGGCGAACATGAACCTTCAGATCGCAATGAATTCATTTCAAAAAAGGTGTTACATAGGACTACCTGTATAAGGCTTCGGGTCACTCACATAGTATCAGTATAGGAAATTATAGTTTTTGATCATAATTTTATCATCATCAGCAGTAATGATTCATCAATGCTGCGCTGTCTGGCTGTTGCTGCTCCAGAGGAAATTGTTAGAATTAGCGTTTCAATAGATGGTGTTGCGGCGAGGATAGTAAGAAGTAAGCGTACGCAACAGCGAACTTATGGCGTTTATTTCAAAATGATAATTGCTAATTTGAAAGTGAAAGTTGTTTTAAAAAAACTATTCACACAGTTTTAGATTCTGTAAAAATTAATTTAATATCCTTATCTATTTACAAAATCAAAAATCAAAGTTAACGAAATTCACTCCACAAAAGTTTGCGCACGACTGTAAAAGAAGTTAAATAAAATTAAAAAAATTAAAAGATAATAATTTAATGTCATTATTTAGAGCGTAAGTATTATTTCATCTTAATTTCGTCCTTAAGACGATTTTGCATGGAAGCAACCAGATTTTTTGTAAAAAGATTTTTATTACATTCAAATATTAAATAATTTTTTTAACTATTCCACACATGCTCTATAGGACTGTTGCGTGGGCATTGTTGTGGCGTTTTGAGCATGAATGAAATATTAAGAACTAATTACATACTCGCATTGTGTGTGGTATGCTTGGGTTATTTATCTTGCAAGTAAATTTCACTAGATGCTCCCAACTTCTCAGCATTTTGTTTTACGTTTTTAGTGATACTAATGTACACGAACTGATACTTTATAACTTCAACCACTTTAAGGTTAGCGACATCCGATGATGCCAAATAGTGGCATACCATCATGCTTCCAACACTATTCTTCATATTTTTCACTACCTCCTCAAACGGCCGGCAGATCCGAAAATTTTAAATTAAGGTTCATCCGAGCATATTCTTTAACGCCAGAATTCTGAGAGAGATCTAGTCTGTAGACTTACTTCTTTGTGCCATTTTAATACTCGTATATTTTAAAATTTGAATAAAACAGCAGTACATTTTGCTTTTTTTATTAATTACAGTTACTTAATATAGAACCCAGCACATAAGAGGCAGTTTTTTGAATAATCTCTTACAACACTTTCAGTCTTTTTCTATTGAAAGTGTTGTAAGTTGAAAGTCTGAAAATCTTTAAGATCGACGGTGCTTAAAGAGTTTCAGAAAGACTTGGTCGGTAAAGTCCGTAGCGGTATGTTGCAAAGCGACTCACTTGCGTTTCGACTCCGTTGTTCCTTTCCTAATTTTGGCAACAAGAAAAAATAACATAAAAACTAAAAAAATAAACCTGGAGATTCGAACATTGAGAATACTAGTGAGTGAGTGAGTGTGAAAACTGCGTGCTTGTTACATATAACACATTTCGCCAGACGGATTTGTTTTCTTGTGAGCTATGATTTTTGATGATTCTAGAAAAGAGATTTTCCTTGTCTGGATGTGAGTTGACATAACTTACAGTAAACTTGGTGTTATACGAATAGTGGTTATTGTTGAATTAAGATATACCTGTTAATTGCATCCTTCTCCTCTATCGGGTCGTGAGCAAAAATCAGGCTAATGTTCCTGTCACGGACATAGTGTAAGATAACTTAAGTTTTATTACTGTTAGGGTTTAGTATTTTATAGCTTAGGTTTAGTAAGTTCGTCAAGTTTTTCCTAACTTTTCTTGGCCAGTTTAAATATACAATAAAGATTGTCCAAATGAACTGGAAAAATACAAATATTATTAGCAGTATACGCCGAAAGGCAAATAGATTAGTAGTTTGGTTAATGTTCCTGAATTAAGACTTAATACGGATTAAATCAGGCATTCGTTAACGGGCATACGACTTGTAGCCTTAGGTCTGCTTCAGAAAAAAAATCTGCTGCCTCACCTCTCTATAGGAATTGCTGTAGTAAGTCTCTTATTCTAATTCTAGCCCGGCTCATTTCATTACAAAGCACATTTTGAATTAGGGTTATATCTGCATTGTAGAAGTTCAAGGCTTTCGCAATTTCCTTGTAAGAGACCTCACAGGTAACGTGCAAAACTGTAAAACGTTGTCTTTGGCGTCCGAGACATAAGTTTTCTCAGAACAATTGTTGATGTTATGTAGTGCTAGAGTGTACAGTATGTAAAATCTACAACTGACGGGGATCGCTGCGCTGCTTTGGATAGGCCAATGACCCCACTTTCTCTAAATTGAGATACCTATCATGTGTTTTTGCACCATAGCCCAATTTTTAATATTTTTGGTTAAGTCTTTTATGAACTCTTATGCCGACTTATATCTTCTTTTATAGTGAGACTATTGTACGCGATCACGAGCGTACTTTTATTTTTCACAGATATTGCATAATGAAGCAAGTTATACCTTCCTTGTTTTTTTTAAAGCAGTTCAGTTTTATAATAAGTTTATAATCAAATCCGCTTTTTTTGCCCCAATTCTCTGACATTTGGTAATGGAAACATTTTTACAGCTTTTTCTTGCCTGAATTCGGCATAACGCAATTAACACTAAGTACATGATCTAAGGATATACTTACAGCATGTACTCGTAAAAGTGTTTAATTTTCTTTCCGTGTACTTAAGAAAAGAGTCATATCAATATCTATCATAATTTCCTAGCTGGATTTTCTATGACTTGCTTAAACGTGGATAGTTCAAAAAGGAATGCGAAGGAACTCATAATGTTTTCACCGACAAATCAGTTTTGGGAATGTTTTCATAATTAATATCTTCCTGCTAATAACCGGTAGATCAAGAATGGCGTTTTCCTTTATAATAATAATAAAATTGTTTCACACTACAACCCACAAGGCACCAGAGCTTAGCTTCTACAACAACTACTCTACTTGTGCTTTATACTGTCGACTCACAAGTAGAAAAAAGGTCCTACAGTTTCTTGAAGACTCGGGAGGGGCAAAATTTGAGAAGCTTTCTATAGGCAATTAGTACTATTTGAGTGTTGTCAGCAACTCGAAAGAGCTGCTACCTCTGCGTTTTCCTTATTTATCCTTTCGTCTTTTCATTTCATTATCAATTAATAGATTCTATTTTTTTAAGTATTGGAATTTTTCTTTTTCAGCACAATCCAAATAGGAGATGACCACGGTGACAAGCTTGGTCGTATGATACCCTAGGTAAGCATGTAACAATATTTCAATACCTCTTTATGATACACATCCTCACAAAGTAATTCGCACAAGACTTCATTTAAAAAAATAAGCTAAATTCCACTGGCTTAGTCGTGGTTTCTTATATTCTATAGTCAATGAACTCCATTTGACAAACCTCCCTCGCAGACGTGCATTAACTTATTAATTTTTTTAGTATTTTTATTTTATTTTTCCAGAAATATTCTTTATTCTTCTGCTGGTTGCCTCAATCACAGTATACAACGGAATGAGCGGTTGTTATAACACAGCGTTTGACTTTCTGCTTGCTGCTTTTCTCTTGCCGTATTCGCAGAAGTCGAAAAAAGACCCTCAGCGTTGTTTGCAAAAGTTTGAACCTTGAATATGACTTTTGAATAAACCTCCTTGTCCTTGTGTGAATAATTTTGTGCGGATGTGTATTTGATATTATTTATATTTATATACATAAAGATAATAATTATGATATTATTAAAGGGCCTTCTTATAAGGTCTTGACAACTTTTATACATATATATGTATATACATTTTTTTTATTGTGTGCAGACGTTGCTCCTTTGTGTACTTAATCTGACTTTACTGAAAGAAATTACAGTGACAGTTTCATGATTAGTAAAAGAGTGCATTCACGAATTAAATTCAAAGTTATCATGGCTTCATTGGAAAGCCCTTTATAAACTGGTACTTTTTCCGCAGATCTTATACAATACTCTTTATTTGCTAAAAAAAAATAATGTTTTTTCCTTAAAAACGGGTATCCTAAATATTGCTTGCATAAATTTATTATGGATTTCTTAGGTGTTGCAACGAAACTTTTACTGTTATACCGAGGCACTTATCAGCCCACAGGCCCATGGAAGGTTCGAGTCTGAGATATCGCTGCTTTCCATCATTCTGGGCAAGCTGCTTTCAATCATGAAGACCAAGCTGTCCTTCGTCTGATTTAACTTGGTCTTTATACCGGAAAATAGATCTCCCTCTCCTTTTCAAGCCAACCCACGGCAGTGGGCGGATTTTTGTCTAAGTCATCATAGTACAGCTCGTTTGCAGTTATGTTATGTTTTTATATATTCAACTGTCTCGCATATAAAGGGTGAACGCAAGATTTAAATTTGGCGCCATTCGAATTGTCATTATTTGACATTTGAACAATTATTATTGTTTGTTAGTAGAAGGTATAAGGTTAATAAAATTTGAGAGCTACACGAATGAACAACGCATTCTCATTGTGAAATTGTTTTACCAAAATGGTGAAAGTTTTGCGGCTACAGTCCGCAAATTGCCATCAATTTGGGGTTACAATAATGCTCCAAAAGAGTCAACTGTAAAGCGATCAATGGAAAAACTAGCTGAAACAGGGTCTGTAACTGATGTAAAGACAACAACGCCCCGTCGACCAGGTCGAACGACCGAAAATATCGCAGCAGCACCTCAATTCGACACCGAGCTCAGCAAATTGGTGTTTCCAAATATGGGGTGTGGATTTTGGGCTGGAGGAATAATTAAACCTTTTTTTATGCAAATGAGTCAGGTCAAGCGCAAGCAGTTCTTTTTCTTTTTGCAATTTATGTTTATTTAATTCATGTTACTTACATGCTAGACAAAATTACTTAAAGCTAGCTTAATTAGGTGAAACATATTCTTAGCCTATCTTACTGACCCTATGCAGGTACTCTAAGTTATTCTGATCTTAACCAAATATTAATCTGCCTTTCGGCGTCTGAATTTATTTATTGCTTATATAAATCTTAAAGTTAACTTACATTATCGACCAAGAAAATTTAAAAAACTTGGCTAAAAGATCTCAATTTTTATTTTTAAAACTTACTTAATCTTCCTTAAAATAACTTAACCTAACCTAAGAATATAATGTACGTAAAGCTACATATATATGCTTCTCATATAGTGACTATACTATAGTGACTATACGCCGTGGCGCACCTTTTTTTTGGTTTTTGCCTTTTTATGTTGTTTTTTTTTTTTTTTTTATAGTCTTAAAACTAACTTACTAATACCCTTAAAGCTGTCCCTTATCAATGATAAGCCAACGGCGGCGGAGGCCGAATACGGTGCAACCACCAGTAAAATTGCCGTTCTTTGGCATACTCTCTCCTGTCTCGAGCAGAGATCGCTCTGCTGAACCGAAGCAGATCCTCGCGGTTGCGTGCGACAGTGTGTTCGTAGTTGAGTCGCCGGTCCACTGTTCAACGTACGACATGGAAGATAATAGGACATCCTTCCGTATCCTGGATTAGGCCTATCTAAATGGTATCTTAATAGAGGAACGCTTCAGGGGGGATGAAGCCGTTAAGACGCACACTCTCGTGGTACATTTCATTGGGGTAGTAGGCCCCGAAGATCAGGCTGTTAGTCGAAGTCATAGCCCGTGCCACATGCCTTCGAATCAGCTTAATAATGAAATTATCTATCCTAATCAACTTTGCCTCGTTATACAAGACCTCGTTGGGATAGAATTTCTTGTACTGGGATTCAGGTGTTCGATACAACCGGAGGCAGGCCCGAAGACACTGCCTCTCGAACACCCTCATCTTTTCCATCTGGGAAAAACTCACGTTGAACCACACTGGACAACCGTACGCCATGACTGGCCGGATGAGGGCCATGTAGCAGATGACCTTCACTCTGGTATCAAGTTGGCTGCTGTAGAACAACCCCCTTGCCACAGCAAAGGCCTTTTTGGCTTTCGTCAGAGCAGCATCTATATGTCTGTTGAAATATAGATACTGATCCAACCAAATGCCAAGATACCTGACTACATTTTTCACAGCTAACGGCCGTCCCTGTGAATCCACTATGCGAAACTTACGCCAGTTTCTCTTTGTATCCCCTGAGGCCTTGGACAGAGGTGTCCTGAAGAGGATGATTTCACACTTCCGGAAATTGACTTGCAACTTCCAGTCGTCGAAAAATCGCTGGATTATCTCGAAGTCACGTTGCAAGAGGATATTTATTACTTCGGCCTTCGGACCTGATCTGTACGCAATGATATCATCGGCGTACGCTATTAGGGGCGGCATAGAACCTATAAGATCGCTAGTGAATATCGCGAACAAAATCGGCGAGCCAACTGCCCCCTGTTGCAGACCATTTTTTATGTTAAAGACCGTGGTAGAAGTTACGTTGCCATTCTTCACGACGAACTTTCTTCCTGTGATCATGTCATAGATCATATATAGCAGTGGTTTACTAATGCCTTATCTGACCATCTTGAAGAAAAGTCCTTCTAGCCATACAGTGTCGAAGGCCTTCTCCAAGTCAACTAGACAGGCGCCCATGGCTTGCTTTTTGCAATTATTCCATTGAATGTCGGATACCAGCTTAGACGCGGCATGTATAGTATCATGCCCCGCCGTAAATCCGAACTGGTTGTCCGGTAAAATTTTCTTTTCCTCGACCCAATTTTTTAAATCGTCTATAACTATCTTCTCAAAGACTTTGCTCATGCACGGAAGAAGACTAATCGACCGGAGATTTGATGAGATAGAAGTGTAATTGTCCCGTTTAGGGATCGGTTGCACAACAGCAATTTTCCAATGCGCCGGGTAATAGGCATTACTCAACGCATTGTTAAACAGTGTTGCGTAAATATCTACCGCTTCAGAGGGTAGATGGCGCAGCACAATATTCGGTATACCATCTATTCCTACTGACTTCTTCTTCTTCAGCGAGTTGAAGATGCTCTGGAGATCTTCCTTAGAAATCAAGATGTTTCCATCAACGGCGACGGCATTGTTTGCCATGTGTTCGTCACTGAACCTGGTAAAACCTGGTTCTCGGATCGCCATTGACTTATCTCCTCTTGGAGATAGCAGTGGTTTAGCAAAGCTCTGTTCTCCAAATCGTGATTTGGCGTACGAGACTCGTTGACCGTGTACACTTTCTGGAAAACAGCACCGATTGCTTCAACCTTCTCCTTGGGATCCTCAACTATGAAGAAGTTGTCGTCCAGCACAGCCCCATTTGGATTGATGCCAACAGATGTCAGTATGTTTGCGTTTTCTGTTGTCCTTTCCAGTCTAACAGCCTGACTGTCGTTCTGACCTTTCCTCCGGAATATCTTATTTACTTGCGGGAACATACCCGGGTTGTTGGATCTTACAGCCCGGATTTTGTTGCCCCAGTGCAAGCTTACAGCCATGCTGTAATGAATTTTGATTAGCTGTTGGAGGTTTTTGATCTGCGACTTCAATGACCGCACCTCGGCGTTCGAGCTTAAGTCTTGTCAGCAGTCTACTTTTTTGCACGTGAAGTGCATCGATGGTAGCGTTGCGATAGACGTCGCCGTCATCGGTTTGCGCTACCTTCGGAATAGTTTTGTCCATTGTTCGTCGTATTACTTCGTCCATTTGTTTGAGGTACCTGTCAACCTCTTCGTTCGTCAGGTTTCTGTTTGTGGAGGGATTGATTCCACTCGAACGTAGTTCTCTAGATAAGGCCCTAGTAAGCAAGCGCAAGCAGTCAATGGTGTTCGGTATCGTGAAATGATAACCAATTTTTTCGTGCCTAGAATTGAACAAATGAATGTGGAGGAGATGTGGTTTCAACAAGACGGCGCCACATCTCATACAGCCAGAGAAATAATTCAAATGCTGCATCAGTCATTTCCCGGTCGTGTTATTTCGCGTTTTGGAGACCAGAATTGGCCACCTAGATCGTGCGATTTAACACGATTGGACTTTTTTCTAAGGGGTTTTTTGAAGTCGATGGTTTATGGGAATAAGCCGACGACGACTCAAACCATAAAAGAGGAAATTGGACGCTGCATTCATGAAATACCGCAGCATTTATGCAAAACCGTCATAGAAAATTTCATTCAAAGATCGCGTACGTGCCAGCAAAGCCGCTGCAGCCATCTGGCCGATGTGTTATTCCACACATAACCTAATCCTCTCTACTTTACGATATAATAAAAAATTCACGATTTTTACACCAAGTTGAGCAGGAATACACCATAGTTGTTGCAAGAGGAAGGATTGAGTTTTTTTTTGAATGGGGTATGTGAGGGTGATATTAGAGTTCCCATGCATGCGGTTTCCCCAAATTCAACATACTACTTCATACTATACTACTTTTAGTGAACCTCCTCGATTAAATGTTTTTTTCTGTTCACACTCGCCATTATACCAAAGTGTTCTTGCTGGATGTGGTAGGTAGTTTAAGGTCGTTCCCAATACCTTTTTTTTCAAGCGGCAGCGCAAATACAAATTCGTACCAAAGAGTCTCTATTTAATTGCGCTTCGTAGGCTCTGACAATCTCTAGTGTACTTAGGCATTCAATATCAAATTTCATCGTTGTTCGCTGATACAGTCTTATGATATCGCACAGTCGGTGTCTGAATAGTGCTACTAGTGATGTCAACGTTTGTCCCACACCCGGACAATTTGACGGGTGCCGTGCGTCAATGATTGGAGATTTGGTAGACGGTTCGACCACCGTCGGTATGGGCACATGTGAGCCCAATGTTGTAGAATCTGCCTTGCAACACAGCCTGGCTATCACTTATCGGCAGATGAACTTTGACCTTTTCCCCCATTTCATTATTTCTTGTCCTATCGCAGGAATCTCGGCATGTGGTATTTATAAATCGCCTTCAGCTCCAAGAATTGAAGGTAATTGTGAGCCGTTGGTTTCTTGTTTGTTCCCCTTCTTTATTAATGTTAGACTAATAATTTCAATAATTGCGTGGCACTACAGCACACATGGGACCAGAGCCTACCTTCTACAACGACATGGGACCGGAGCCTAGCTTCTACAACAACTACTCGTGTTGTGCGTTCTACTGTTCTTTCACAAGTAGATGGGACCTACAGCTTTTTGGCGGACTTCGAACGGTGAGATTTGAGAAGCTTTTCATAAATTGTGTGTTGTCTAATCGAAAGAGATGGTGCCGTGAAAAAATTACGCGCGTGGCTCGACGTATTTACCCACTACGCCATGGCGACCACGATTTTAGACAAATAAACACAATAAATAATGACAATTTTCTCAGATAAATTTTCTGTATGTGCAATTTTATGTTGTGTGAGTGATTTGATTTTATATAATCCGTATTATTTCAGTCAGATTGAAAACAAAGGAAAGATACAACCTATGTATTTCTTCTTTAGCCAGCTACCTCCAACTTTGCACGCCAAGTCGGTTGACACCGTTCTTCACTTGTGTCGGTTCGGTGGGTGCCCTCTATTCCGTTGTCCCACTTGATTTGAATACCCTTCGGGTTTGATCAATGTAGCCCATTCACTCTATATTTCCTATTTTAATAGGGAGCCGGGGTACGCGAAGCCCTTCACTAAGCCGCCTATGTTGCCGTTCCAAAAGGGATCTATGAAGAAAATAACTTATCTTGTTGGCAGAATTCAGCTTAACGACATCAGCATTATGTACATAGGCATTGTATGTAAAAAAGGTACTTACTTTGGAAAAGTTTGCAACTTAATTAAGCAGACTTGTGACCTTGCATCCAGCATTCTCTTAAAAACAGTATGAATAGTTGTCAAATGTTTTTCTAGGAAAGTGAAGAAAACAATTATGTCATCCGTAAAGACGAGGCACATGTTCTCAAACAGGTCTTTCAGTACGTTATTCATTACTTGTTTAAATGTGAATGTTACGATTTTAAGATCGAAAGGTATACATATACGAAGAAGTCATAATGTCCATTTGTTAATTAAAAAACGTCTTTGTTTATCAAGAATGTGTGTTAATAGTTTTCTTATTGAATTTTATGTGGTTATTTACTAGTTTCCATTTTTCTTGACCATTCAAGTTTTGTATTTTCAGCACAATTTACATAGGAGATGACTACGGAGAAAAGCTTGGTCGTTTGATGTCCTAGGTAAGCATGCCGCTTTTATTCCTCTGCATATCTTACCCATAGGTTAATTTAATGCTTAATTTGGCATAAAATGGGTTTTGGTAAAATGGGAAATGGTATCCTCATAATGCTTTGATGATAAATTGGGTGCTTTAACGATGCTTACATATCAGGTCGGGGACACATGGAAGCTCGGAGCCTGATATTTTGGTTCTGGGCACACTTTTTACAGTCATTAAGGTCCAGCTTTTCATCGGGAGATTCGGTCTTCCTCGTCTTCTCTTACTAAGGAGCTCTGATTCGAAGACCCTCTTTGCAGTTGACCGATTTTTATCTTCCGTACTACATCTTCATCTTGGTACAGAGTTCGAGGGCATATCATCTCATCACTCACCTTTCATGCAGACAGAACCATATATAATATAAAGGCACCAAGAGTCAGCTCTGCAGTTTTACTTGTCGTCCAGCTTTCGCTTTTATATTCAAGGCCTGGTAATACGTGTTTTATAGATCATTTTTTCAAGTCAGAACTTTTGAGCGCAGTTATTTCAACAAACCTCAGAAGCACCGTTGGCCAAAGGCGATCCTCCACTATGATGTCACTCGTGAAGTTCATGTTTGCTCTGCTGTAGGACAATGAAACTGTCGATAGTATTATCAATTCTTTCACAACAGCATATTATTCGTCTTTCCGTATTTAAACTTAAAACCAGCCCATTTCACTTGTTTTCCAAAGGTCATGAAAGCTTTTATAACGGAAAGTTGAGAAGGAGTGATGATATCGATGTCATCTGCTTACCCTGACAGTTATTGCCGTAATGTGAAAATTTGGTCTAAAACAGAATCTTGAACATGACATTGAGCACAACTTCAACATATTATTTGGTGCATGCTCCCTACCGCCACTGGCTTTGAAGAGCTCTCACTGGATTTAATGTGAGCCATTCGATCAGTTTTTGGTGAAAATATCTCTGAAAAAGCTCCAGCCAGTGGCATATATTTTCCGATGCTTTTAATGAATTCAACTTGTACTGACAGTTAGATCTAAAATCTTTTATGAAACAAGCGATCTTATACACCGACACAAAATTAATATTGGGACAACTCCGTTACGACCAAAGAATTTTTAGGTACGATCAGCTGCCGTAGAAAAGGCAGAGGGGAATTTAAAATTCCAATAGTAAGTAACAATAAGTTTGTTTTTATATTGCCAGCGCTTTTAAGATTGAAAATTCTCCTATCCTACTCGAATAGATTATCAACCTTCTATTTTGAAACACAAAGTTATAAAGCGCCAAAGTTGGAACATTTCTGCAACTTCCATTTCCCTTTCATGCGCATGTACCTAAAAACTGAAAATAAATTATTGAGTTAAAAATAGATGGTTTCGTTCATTATACATGCAATACAAGCGAGATTTTTTCAATAACTTAATAATAGTTATATTAAAACAATAAGTTGCTACGCATAATTAATCAAACCATGAATCAGAAACTAAGTTGTATACTTTGTCACAAAACCCAAAAACGTATTTTGGACCGAATCTTAAGGTTCAGTATGAACATACAATGTTCTAAATATTGCTCCTGTGTGATTCGTTTAACCTCGATTGAAAATTAAATCTACGATATCCAAATTCATCAATGAAAGAATGTTTCATATCCACTTTTCTTAAATGTATATAATGAGCTTTAAAAACCAACCTTTTCCTTTCCACCGTGATATTTTTAAACTTGTCTTCTTGACCCAACTTTATGCATAAGAAATTCAGCTCCAAATGTTACCCAATTTAAATTTTTTATCCAAACATTAGGTAAATCCATAGGTAAATAGGAACTGATTTCAAAATTTTATGAAAATAACTTGACAAAAAGTATTTAAAGGTTTCATATTTCGACGAAACAATAAAAATCCTAACGTGAGGAAATTCTGGCTCAATCACTTTAGCCGTAAATTGTCAAAAAGCGTACAATTTTCATAACCCCGTGTGTCCAATAATAATAATACTACGAGCACTACGAGTACAGTTCACAAGGGATCAGGGCCTAGCTTCTAAGACTATTACTCGTGTTGTACGTGCTAGTGTTCTCTCACGAGAAACACAGTTTTTTGCCAAATCCGAACGGCGAGATTTGAGAAACTTTCGAAAGAATTGTTGTCAGCAACTCGAAAGCGGTGGCACCGTTATACGTCCAGATATCGAACCTGGACCTTGGCGTGTAAGTCGATGCACTTACCCACTACATCACAGCTACCACTGTTTGTCCATTAAGTTTCAGAAAAATTCGGATCGGTTACCCCAATTACTCTTTCAATTGTTGAAAAGATCAAAGGTTTATCTAAACTTATTGTAGTGTTTGAATTGAATTGAAGAATTGAACAAATGAATGTGGAGGAGATGTGGTTTCAACAAGACGGCGCCACATCTCATACAGCCAGAGAAATAATTCAAATGCTGCATCAGTCATTTCCCGGTCGTGTTATTTCGCGTTTTGGAGACCAGAATTGGCCACCTAGATCGTGCGATTTAACACGATTGGACTTTTTTCTAAGGGGTTTTTTGAAGTCGATGGTTTATGGGAATAAGCCGACGACGACTCAAACCATAAAAGAGGAAATTGGACGCTGCATTCATGAAATACCGCAGCATTTATGCAAAACCGTCATAGAAAATTTCATTCAAAGATCGCGTACGTGCCAGCAAAGCCGCTGCAGCCATCTGGCCGATGTGTTATTCCACACATAACCTAATCCTCTCTACTTTACGATATAATAAAAAATTCACGATTTTTACACCAAGTTGAGCAGGAATACACCATAGTTGTTGCAAGAGGAAGGATTGAGTTTTTTTTTGAATGGGGTATGTGAGGGTGATATTAGAGTTCCCATGCATGCGGTTTCCCCAAATTCAACATACTACTTCATACTATACTACTTTTAGTGAACCTCCTCGATTAAATGTTTTTTTCTGTTCACACTCGCCATTATACCAAAGTGTTCTTGCTGGATGTGGTAGGTAGTTTAAGGTCGTTCCCAATACCTTTTTTTTCAAGCGGCAGCGCAAATACAAATTCGTACCAAAGAGTCTCTATTTAATTGCGCTTCGTAGGCTCTGACAATCTCTAGTGTACTTAGGCATTCAATATCAAATTTCATCGTTGTTCGCTGATACAGTCTTATGATATCGCACAGTCGGTGTCTGAATAGTGCTACTAGTGATGTCAACGTTTGTCCCACACCCGGACAATTTGACGGGTGCCGTGCGTCAATGATTGGAGATTTGGTAGACGGTTCGACCACCGTCGGTATGGGCACATGTGAGCCCAATGTTGTAGAATCTGCCTTGCAACACAGCCTGGCTATCACTTATCGGCAGATGAACTTTGACCTTTTCCCCCATTTCATTATTTCTTGTCCTATCGCAGGAATCTCGGCATGTGGTATTTATAAATCGCCTTCAGCTCCAAGAATTGAAGGTAATTGTGAGCCGTTGGTTTCTTGTTTGTTCCCCTTCTTTATTAATGTTAGACTAATAATTTCAATAATTGCGTGGCACTACAGCACACATGGGACCAGAGCCTACCTTCTACAACGACATGGGACCGGAGCCTAGCTTCTACAACAACTACTCGTGTTGTGCGTTCTACTGTTCTTTCACAAGTAGATGGGACCTACAGCTTTTTGGCGGACTTCGAACGGTGAGATTTGAGAAGCTTTTCATAAATTGTGTGTTGTCTAATCGAAAGAGATGGTGCCGTGAAAAAATTACGCGCGTGGCTCGACGTATTTACCCACTACGCCATGGCGACCACGATTTTAGACAAATAAACACAATAAATAATGACAATTTTCTCAGATAAATTTTCTGTATGTGCAATTTTATGTTGTGTGAGTGATTTGATTTTATATAATCCGTATTATTTCAGTCAGATTGAAAACAAAGGAAAGATACAACCTATGTATTTCTTCTTTAGCCAGCTACCTCCAACTTTGCACGCCAAGTCGGTTGACACCGTTCTTCACTTGTGTCGGTTCGGTGGGTGCCCTCTATTCCGTTGTCCCACTTGATTTGAATACCCTTCGGGTTTGATCAATGTAGCCCATTCACTCTATATTTCCTATTTTAATAGGGAGCCGGGGTACGCGAAGCCCTTCACTAAGCCGCCTATGTTGCCGTTCCAAAAGGGATCTATGAAGAAAATAACTTATCTTGTTGGCAGAATTCAGCTTAACGACATCAGCATTATGTACATAGGCATTGTATGTAAAAAAGGTACTTACTTTGGAAAAGTTTGCAACTTAATTAAGCAGACTTGTGACCTTGCATCCAGCATTCTCTTAAAAACAGTATGAATAGTTGTCAAATGTTTTTCTAGGAAAGTGAAGAAAACAATTATGTCATCCGTAAAGACGAGGCACATGTTCTCAAACAGGTCTTTCAGTACGTTATTCATTACTTGTTTAAATGTGAATGTTACGATTTTAAGATCGAAAGGTATACATATACGAAGAAGTCATAATGTCCATTTGTTAATTAAAAAACGTCTTTGTTTATCAAGAATGTGTGTTAATAGTTTTCTTATTGAATTTTATGTGGTTATTTACTAGTTTCCATTTTTCTTGACCATTCAAGTTTTGTATTTTCAGCACAATTTACATAGGAGATGACTACGGAGAAAAGCTTGGTCGTTTGATGTCCTAGGTAAGCATGCCGCTTTTATTCCTCTGCATATCTTACCCATAGGTTAATTTAATGCTTAATTTGGCATAAAATGGGTTTTGGTAAAATGGGAAATGGTATCCTCATAATGCTTTGATGATAAATTGGGTGCTTTAACGATGCTTACATATCAGGTCGGGGACACATGGAAGCTCGGAGCCTGATATTTTGGTTCTGGGCACACTTTTTACAGTCATTAAGGTCCAGCTTTTCATCGGGAGATTCGGTCTTCCTCGTCTTCTCTTACTAAGGAGCTCTGATTCGAAGACCCTCTTTGCAGTTGACCGATTTTTATCTTCCGTACTACATCTTCATCTTGGTACAGAGTTCGAGGGCATATCATCTCATCACTCACCTTTCATGCAGACAGAACCATATATAATATAAAGGCACCAAGAGTCAGCTCTGCAGTTTTACTTGTCGTCCAGCTTTCGCTTTTATATTCAAGGCCTGGTAATACGTGTTTTATAGATCATTTTTTCAAGTCAGAACTTTTGAGCGCAGTTATTTCAACAAACCTCAGAAGCACCGTTGGCCAAAGGCGATCCTCCACTATGATGTCACTCGTGAAGTTCATGTTTGCTCTGCTGTAGGACAATGAAACTGTCGATAGTATTATCAATTCTTTCACAACAGCATATTATTCGTCTTTCCGTATTTAAACTTAAAACCAGCCCATTTCACTTGTTTTCCAAAGGTCATGAAAGCTTTTATAACGGAAAGTTGAGAAGGAGTGATGATATCGATGTCATCTGCTTACCCTGACAGTTATTGCCGTAATGTGAAAATTTGGTCTAAAACAGAATCTTGAACATGACATTGAGCACAACTTCAACATATTATTTGGTGCATGCTCCCTACCGCCACTGGCTTTGAAGAGCTCTCACTGGATTTAATGTGAGCCATTCGATCAGTTTTTGGTGAAAATATCTCTGAAAAAGCTCCAGCCAGTGGCATATATTTTCCGATGCTTTTAATGAATTCAACTTGTACTGACAGTTAGATCTAAAATCTTTTATGAAACAAGCGATCTTATACACCGACACAAAATTAATATTGGGACAACTCCGTTACGACCAAAGAATTTTTAGGTACGATCAGCTGCCGTAGAAAAGGCAGAGGGGAATTTAAAATTCCAATAGTAAGTAACAATAAGTTTGTTTTTATATTGCCAGCGCTTTTAAGATTGAAAATTCTCCTATCCTACTCGAATAGATTATCAACCTTCTATTTTGAAACACAAAGTTATAAAGCGCCAAAGTTGGAACATTTCTGCAACTTCCATTTCCCTTTCATGCGCATGTACCTAAAAACTGAAAATAAATTATTGAGTTAAAAATAGATGGTTTCGTTCATTATACATGCAATACAAGCGAGATTTTTTCAATAACTTAATAATAGTTATATTAAAACAATAAGTTGCTACGCATAATTAATCAAACCATGAATCAGAAACTAAGTTGTATACTTTGTCACAAAACCCAAAAACGTATTTTGGACCGAATCTTAAGGTTCAGTATGAACATACAATGTTCTAAATATTGCTCCTGTGTGATTCGTTTAACCTCGATTGAAAATTAAATCTACGATATCCAAATTCATCAATGAAAGAATGTTTCATATCCACTTTTCTTAAATGTATATAATGAGCTTTAAAAACCAACCTTTTCCTTTCCACCGTGATATTTTTAAACTTGTCTTCTTGACCCAACTTTATGCATAAGAAATTCAGCTCCAAATGTTACCCAATTTAAATTTTTTATCCAAACATTAGGTAAATCCATAGGTAAATAGGAACTGATTTCAAAATTTTATGAAAATAACTTGACAAAAAGTATTTAAAGGTTTCATATTTCGACGAAACAATAAAAATCCTAACGTGAGGAAATTCTGGCTCAATCACTTTAGCCGTAAATTGTCAAAAAGCGTACAATTTTCATAACCCCGTGTGTCCAATAATAATAATACTACGAGCACTACGAGTACAGTTCACAAGGGATCAGGGCCTAGCTTCTAAGACTATTACTCGTGTTGTACGTGCTAGTGTTCTCTCACGAGAAACACAGTTTTTTGCCAAATCCGAACGGCGAGATTTGAGAAACTTTCGAAAGAATTGTTGTCAGCAACTCGAAAGCGGTGGCACCGTTATACGTCCAGATATCGAACCTGGACCTTGGCGTGTAAGTCGATGCACTTACCCACTACATCACAGCTACCACTGTTTGTCCATTAAGTTTCAGAAAAATTCGGATCGGTTACCCCAATTACTCTTTCAATTGTTGAAAAGATCAAAGGTTTATCTAAACTTATTGTAGTGTTTGAAAGTAAGCATTTTAATGTGTAGTGAATTTAATGAATCACAGTGAAAAGAATCATTTTATTCCCTAAAAAAAAACTATGACTTGTGAACAATGTGCAGTGATAATTGAAATTCTTGCATGAAGGCGACCCGCAGCACAGCGTAGAAAGAAATAAGCCGCAATACATCTTTAAAATATCAGCAAAAAAACTGCCAAAAAAATTATACTGACAAAATTAAAGAAAGTAAATGTTTTCGCTTTAGATATGCAAGTAGTTTAATTAGTGCCCTTTGCAGCTGCTTCAGCATTTTATTTCAAGCAAAGTCATAATATCAATATAAATCAATTACGTTCTTTAATTTAACAAGGGGAAGGTTATGTGGAACCCAAAGTTTTATTTCCCAGGTATTATAAGAGTTATGCGTTTATGAGTGAATGCAAAAAAATATTGGACTATAATCAAATAAGTCATACAAATTTCACAATTAATTCTATTATCCGTTCAATAATACAATATATATGAAGATATAATATATTCTGAAACTATTGTATGAAAATGCACAAATGCAATGTTACAAATTCTCGAAGCAGTACCTTCACTTTTTAACTGAAGCCACAACTGCCAACGTGACCTTGAGAAATAAGCCATTAAAAAAAAAAACATGTTAAGCCAAAACTCCGGATGAAGTCCAGGTAGTGGGAGACGTGAATTATGAAGATAGAATTGTGTAATGAAGCGAATATTAACTCATAATGCAAAAACTTACACCGGATATTCTATGTGCAAATATACAACAAGTCACCATATCAAAACTATGCGACATATACCATAGATGCGATAGAGTGAGTTATAGTGCGATCATACAATACAACTGAACAATTGAAGTAATGAATGCAATTAAAGAATGAACACATATGACTGAAGCCGCAGTACATGCTTAACGTAGAAAGGGGACGATAAGTGCGGGTGCTTTTGATGTAGATGTATGTATGTACGCTAACTCGTATGTGTTGCGTAGAAACTTTTACATACACCTTAAATTAGAAGTATGGGTTTTCTTAGAAAGATTATGTCATCTTACAAATTTAGAGTAAGCTTTAAGGAGGTCACTATTTGAGTGAGTGGAAATATACTATAAATTAATACTTAGTTTTCCGAAATATATGTTCTATACGCATGTAATAAGCCCGGTAAATAAGAACATTGGAAGAATTTATAAATAAAAGTCGTATTTGAAATAAACTGTGTTCTCCGTTTATGTAAGAACAAAAAAAAAATAAATTTTCAACATACTCGTTCGTTTCAACTAACGTTCTAAAGCTTGGTAAAGAATAAATACAATAAATGTTCAATCTGTTGGAATCACTTATCGAAGCATATATTGACGAGCACGGGTGTTCTCGCATTTCCAACAGACGCCGTTTGTTGAAATTTACGCACAATACTACCGATTGTGGACCCATTTGGTCGACTTTGTTGAACACGATGTGCACGAAATTCACGCGTTAAACTCTTCAACAACTTCAAGACACTGCCTAGTTGTAAACGTCTTTATAACTGAATTTGTCAAACACTGAAACAAATAAATATAAAATTAAACTGGGCAAAAACTTGACGTTGTGACCCTTTACTTTTACTTTATACGTCGAATTTACTGTCATAAAATTCGTTAGTGATAGTTCTTCTTATTTTTTAAAATACGGATTTATTGCAAAGGAAATAGGCTACTCTTTAAGACATTTTTATTTGTTTTCAATTTTTATTTATTTCGTTATTTTATTTTTCTTTATTTCGATCATATTGTCATAAAAGTATTTTATATAAGTGACTATTGCTTTGAAAACTATACGCCTGTGCCTGGACAGACTGCATACTTAAGATTCCACCACACAGCGCAGATTTGAAACATCGGCATGTTTCTAAATATCTGATCCACAGAATTCTTATAGTACCGTCGATGAAACAGAGAGGAGTTGCTTTAACCGAAGTCTATTAATTGCGCTGTAAGTGAACTAATTGCGCTATCTAGGTTAGTAAGAAGAATGTAACTATTAAAAGTTGCTAATAAATTGTGATTTTTGAAAAGCTATAGGAAAGTTTTTAATAAAAAACACATACAATTCAGAAAAACTGCATGAAATCTTTGTTTGAATCGATAGTACGGTCCATATAATTTAATGTTCGAAGATTGTTTCATGCAAATGTTGACCTTGACTGCGCCTCAAATGGCCCACCGCTTAGTCCAATTTTGGCATACTCTTTCCAACATTTCGGCCGGTATCTCACGAATAAATGCTTCAACGTTGTCTTCCAATGCGTCAATTGAAGCGGGCTTGTCTGTATAGACATGAGCTTTAACATAGCCCCACAAAAAATAGTGTAAAGGCGTTAAATCGCACGATCTAGGCGCAAGCAAGAAGTACGGTCCACCAGCCCATAAACCGCACCAAACTGTGACTTTTTCTGGATGCATTGGTAGCTCTTGCAATGCTTCTGGTAGATATTCACTCCAAAATCGACAATTCTTCTTATTTTCATACCCATTGAGCCAAAAATGAACTGACCATAAAATGGAAGAAGCGCGCGATGAACTTTTTTAACAGAGCACGCATTTTGATAATTAAATTCAATGATTTGCAAGCATTGTTTGTTTGTAAGACGATTCATGGTTAAATTATATACCAAACTGAAGATATTTGACAGTGAAACAAAACACAAAACGTGCGTCAGCTTTTTAAACCAGTGCTGCCAAGAAGATAATAGCTAAAAAATCACCCTTTAGGTACTAAAAAGTGCAAATAAATTGGACAAGTGCTAGTTATAATAGAAAGATATCGCTTATTCAGTGGATACAGGAAATCAAAGTATGTACTAATCTTCGACAACAACCGACCAAGTTTTGAATATAAAGAAACAGATCTACGTCACAAACCACAATCCCTTATGCTACCTCTTTGAAACTAAATTTGTACATACATATGTACTTTATATGTATATACTTTAGTGTACACGTAGCTTTGCAAAAACATCGATATATATGCCACAACATATTTACACAGTTGTTAACTTAACCTTAAGTTCGTCTCTGTTCGTTTTGAGTTTTGACTAATACTTCTAAACGTTCAGGGCTCATAAATAGCGTACTTCTTCTGTCAGCGGCAAACTAAGCATACGAGTAGAGTTAAAAATGTTCTCGGAATCGATATGAAGGGAAATGCAAATTCAATTAAAATTTTTTTATTTTGCAATATAATCTCCTTTTACACCAATACAGTTGCAGGATGTGCATGAGGTTAACTTCCACACCACCTAAAAAAGACACTGGTAATGAGGTACCAATAAAATTCGAACACGGATGAAACTACTGTTGACGATCCTACGCAACGAACAAAAGACAATGATTTTCGGATTCGTTTTGCCTGACATCCCACGTGCAAGGATCCGCATTAGTAAATCCGTCCGTTTTCGAGGCTTATGGTTACATCGTATCGTGTCAATTTTATGTGGTGATGGCATGCCTTAGAACTTAGATACTAAAAAAGATAAATGCTCTTTGTTTACCTTCGTAACTAAGATATAGGTTTCATATTCTGAAAGCCGTCCATTCTGTGACGTGTGTAATGTGATATTGTGATTCCCAATTCATGACCGGGGTCAAAGATAGAGTTCCGCTTTTGGCCAATCGACCCTGTCCGAATATGGATAAATTTAACAATTCCGAAGGTACTTTTAGGGTGTTATTCGGACCTCGCGCTTTTACGAGATCTTCCGTTAAATTGCCTTGGGGGAAAAGAGGAAATTCGGCGGGGGTCCAATAATGTCCCCCTTCTCTTCTCGGGCCGCGATTGGGTTTTTACTGTTTTATTTGGAACGTGTACATCCTGGCAGGGTTACGCATGTCCGTGACTCCCAATGCCGGAGTCTCGTTAGTCTTATTTATTGGTAGTCCGCAAAAAAGCTACCAGATGTTCCATTCGAAACTGACGTGTTACAATATTTTCAGGGACATTAGTCTAGCCGATTGTCGGTTTGGGGTGCGTAACACATTGAACGGAAAGTATATTAGAATGATCATTTCTTGTTTTCACATTTTCGCATATGTAGGCCTTGTGGACCTATGCCGCACCTAAGTGGACAATATTCTTCTTCTTTTACTGGCGCTACAGTCGGGGGTGAAACTGGGTGCCTCTTCACCGAGCATGGTCTCTCGCCCGCTCATCACAATGGCTCAGATTCAAAGACTTTTCAGACCGGAGCAGTGGTGTACATACGCTTTACATCGTCTAGCCATCTTAAACGTTGTATCCGAAGACGCTTCAGCAGGCTCTTACCATGCCTATAGAGTTCATTGTTGAATCTTCTAATCCAGATGCCATTAGCACAAACAGGACCAGGGCAGGAATTTGCACGCAGAACTTTTCTCTCAAAAAGTCTAAGGGCTTCCTTATTCGCTTTTAGTAGCGTCCAAGTTTCTGCGTCGTGAAGGAGGACTGTGATAATCAATCTGTTATACAAAGCCAGTTTAGTCTTTCGTGCGAAGCCTCTATTACTAACTTGCCTTTTGAGCCCAAAAAAGCGATGGGAAATAGTGTTATTATCAATATTTACCGCGGAGCCGTGGTAGACGAAGTCCTCGACTACATCGAAGTTTCTGCTGGCTAGTAGTACGCTCTGTCTGAGACGTCAATGTTGTGGGTTCTTAATGAATGACAGTATGTACTTCGTCATGCCCCCATTAATAGCCAAACAAATTTTAGCCGCTACCGCTTCAATGCCAACAAACGGCATATAAACGGCTCGATGTGTTATTCCAATTACGTCAATATAGTCGGCATAAGCTAACAGTTGTACGGACTTGTAGAAGATTTTTCCTAGTGCTGATTTGTGAGTTACGCACGATCTTCTTAAAAATGATGTTGAAGAAGTCATATGATGAGAGCGCGTCGCCTTGTCTAAAGCCTATTTTGACATTAAAGGTCTCGGTGAGTTCGTTACCGACCGTCAAGGTGGTGAGTGCGGATTTGCACTTCTTGAGTCTTTTCCAGGATCTGACGTAGTGTGAAGATTTGGTCAATGGTGAACTTCCATACTGATAAGGACCTATCAGGTTATTGACGAACGGTTTCAGGCGTTCACACAATAGTTGGCGCAGTAAAAGGGGTATCTTTATCTTGTGGACCGAATAAACGATGCTGAGATTCCGCCCATAAGGCAAGCTTTCCTCCGACCATTTCTTACCGATGAGTATGCGCCCAACCAGGTCATCACCAGCTGCTTTAAACAGTTCTTCGGACAGTCGGTCCACTCCGTCTAAGTCGGGGGGACGGAATTCTTCTCCTCGTCCAAATTAAGTAGAACATTCTGCCTAACATCGGGATTCGGTTCATCATCGTCGTCTAAATGTCTGCAGAAACTATCTTTCCAGATTCCCAGCATCGATTACGACTCTACTACTAAATAGATCTCCGTTTTGGTCCCGGCAGGATTCGGTCCTATCAAGTGATGTCGTGCAGGCTGTGTTTCCCTACGACGACAGAAAAGATGTCTTCGTTTCCCAGCTCAGCATTGAAATCTCCTAGAACGATCTTGGTGTTATAGATGGGGCATCGATCGGATTGTCATGAGGCGTTCGCTGTAGTATATGCATGTCTCAGTTCCTCATCTTACTTTTGCCCGGCCCATCCCACCGCACTTCCTGGATGGCGGTGATATATGATTTGTAGCAGTCCAGGAACTACGCTAGTTCTTCGGCTGCAAGTGCAGAACCGAAAATCGTTGCCTTTTAGTCGTTTGCTGGGGTGTAAAACATTAGATACTATGTCTTCTGTTTTTTTTTTCTCTTTTTGTCTTTATAAATCCGGAAACTCAAATTATAAATCAAGTTGTTAAGTCCATTCCGTTTAGCTTTCTCGTTGGTCCGTTCCATTCAGCCTTCTCGTTGGCTAACTATGTGGAGCGTGAACAAAGAATACGTAAGGTTTTAAAATGAACTATGTGACGCAGATCTAAGGAACCAGGAAGACCGGCTCGTATGTATCCATACGAAAAGGTTATATCAGATATTACTTTTTTATTTAATTTGGTGTTCAGACTACAAGTTAGATGTTTGTTTTTCACAAATATTGAATCATTTGTTATATTTAAATTTGAGCAAATGGTTTGTTATTTTTGTTATTTTGATTGGCTAACCAGTTACCAGATCTCAATTTTAGCTTCATAAGAGCAATTATTCCCCACAGCAGATATTCTCTGATTGGTGTTGATAAATATTTCCTCGTAGCATTTCGACACTCGAATCATCAATCTTTAGATATAGGTAAGTACTCTCATAGTAATTTAATCATGAATCTTGAGATGAGGTAAGTACTCTCATTTTAATTAAATTTTCTTGCAACAGAGGAAACGATGCGGTTTTGGTTAAATCATTTATCAGATCAATATATACCTATACCTATATATTATATAAGAATTCTTTTGATTCGACCAGCAGTTCAATAAGGCTGAATAGTTTATACATGAGATCGTTTTAATTGCTTGTACATAATCATATGCATCTCCTTGAAACATAGTTATTCAATTAATTTAATGGTAGTGTGTTAGTGTTATGGTAGTGAATTTTAGCGCAATTCCTTAGAAGTTGAACAATAAGTTCCCAAAGAGAACAAAATAGTCAGTAAGTCAAGGCGGAGATGGTAGACTTCATTTACACGTAATTGTCAAGTAGCAAAAGTTAAATTAAAATCCTTAATAAACAGGTTCATAAGGAAAGAAGCTTAGAAATTCGACTGCTTACAAGAGAAGGTTAAAGACATTATATGATAAAATCAAACCGATAGTGTGGTTTAGACACACCTCTATTCAAACGTCCAACACGTACGATTCAGCACTGATGGTAATGATACATGTAGGCGAGCAGTAGCAGTTACCTGAGTTCCGCAATCTCTCGATTAACATCACAGAGGGAAATTACATCTGGCATCATCATCTGGAAATCTGGAAACGATGTGAAGGTTCTAAGGACGGTGCTTAGTAAAAGGTATGCAATTCTATCGCAATTCCCGCTTTGGAGCATAGGCAGCTAGAAGCTGAAAGTTATGTGTATTTGGAGCTTTTTTGATTTGTAGTCCCAATAACTCTGAATCTTCGTTTTTGTCCAATTAAATTAATAACGTTTCCGCATATAATTTGTACGATTTTTTACGTCGAACAAAAAGTAATATTCTTTCCCTTTCTTATAATTATAGCACTTACAAGGTTCATAAAAATGTGACATTGAAGACAGAATAGTAACGATAATATATACTTTGGTAATGCCTAAATTAAGGGGAAGTAACCTACTTCTAATTTTTTTTTGTGAATATTTGTGTATTTTAAAAACACAGGCATCCACAGACGTTCCCACTCCCACCACCAATTCAGAATAAAAAAAAATAAACCACCAATGTGTTGGCGAGAACATGTCGACATTATTTATTTATAATAATATAGTGTATTACTTATTCATAATAATATTGTGGGGCATACAGAAAAGTCCAACACAAACATCCTGGAAATTTCCACTCCCATCTACCGGAATAACAAAACAAAAAACCCATGCGTTGGTGGGGACATCTGCATGCCAACATTAAGGGATAAGCACCGATGGCACAGAAACGTCTAAATTGAAGTGCGGTATGCTATAAGTAACACAAGAAAATAAGTAGTTTATTATTGGGAATTATAAGTCCTTTATAATAAAAGTGCAAGTAAAGAAAAAAATTAAACCTCTATCAACGCGTCAGATGTTCTGAAAAGAAAAATCGATGCAGAGGCGCATTAGCAGAAAATGAAGAGGTATTTTAACTTCTGGACCTGCAACAACTATGACTTTTTAAAATTCTATTTAATTTGCCTGCTTTTGATCTATTAAAAGTAAGGAGGTCCTACAGGAACGGTAAAATTTGGGGTTTCCATAAAACAGCATGTTATTAGCAACTGGAGTGCCATGTAAAAATGATATATTCAGTTTCAAAATCCTCTTAGCGTATGAGTTGATGCTCTCATCCACTACGCCACGGCAGCTTATTATAAATATGATGATGTTTAAAGAACGAAATGAATAGACTCAAAACTTTAAGCAAGTACAAAATGAAAGAGGCTATGACTCCCTATAGTAAGCACAGAAAATCAACAACATGCAAGTAGTCTTTGGAAGAACATCGAAACGTACAATAAATGAATTGAGCATTTTTGTTGGTAACGTCGACGAAAAGGTCAACGTTTTTGTCAAAAAAGCATTACTAGTTTTACACATTAAAGAACAACAGAACATCGAGGAAAACAACAAAGGCAACAATGTACTAGGCAATCACAAGCAATCTAGAACGCAAATATTGAACCGAACACTACACAAAAGCTCTCAGAATGCAACTGAAAAGCCGTAACCACGAAAGTGGAGAGTCGCATTAAAAGTTTCTAGCAGATGTTGAACGTTTGGAACAACAGACTTATTTTGCTGAAATCGTGTCTTCATCAAACAAGCAGATCCGGAAGCGGAAACAGCCGGAACCAACTGGAAGAAATAGTGGCAATAATGTATCATTGAACAGAAGCAGTAAAGTAATGAAGTATTGCAAAGGGGGATACATGGTGCATCCCATGGATAAGTTTACTAGCCGAAAAAGATTGATGAAAGAAAGTAGATTTAATGAGAACTGAGGAACGATTTGCGTATGCGGAAGCTGATATAGGCCAAGGAGCAAGGAAACAACATAAAAGAAGATGACTTTTAAATGTCCGATCTTAATAGTGAAAGTGTGAAATACGCAGGTATCGTTAAGATGGGTGATTGCTGATATTTTATAGTTGCTCTAATCTAAAATCAAGAAGCCATGGATAAATGCAATAGTATAAATATATTGCAATGAACATAAAGGAGCCTTTTACGACCAGCAACAGTGACAATGAGTACGTCCTATTTGACAACTTCAGCTTTTGCCCAGTGGTATATAAAGCCCATCGTTTCGGAGTCCCCTTGTATCTGCAGTGAGTTCAACCAAAGAATTTTGCAGTTTCCTTTGAATTGTCCGAAAACTTATGCATGCAGATAATAAATTTGTTGGCCTACCGATCATCTGTACATGACAGAAAGTATAAAAATACACTAATTCTTGTAAAATTGCAGAGGACATAAAAAGATATCTAAGCTCATCCAAAAAGTTCCTATGGTCGAGTTGTAGATTTGCTTGTATTAAAACTCCCCAGAAATAGTTAGTGTCCTGCCAGAAAATTACTCTGCTGTAGTAAGTAAGTGTAAGTCCGTTCGACTTTTCTTTGTAACTCTTGAACATCATTGGGAGGACTGCTGCCTCAACGTATCGCTTAAAAATCCCCCCTTTTTAATAAACCATTTGATTGTCAATAGAATACCGTAGGGCGTTATTTCTGATCCGATTAGAGTCGAACTGAGTTCCTTGGGCAGTTGTTATTCATTTAGGACACATGCAGATAGAGAAAGGTTTTTGACAATGTGCTGGCGGCTATGTTCAACATGTTCAGTACGGCCTCCGGCCACATATCATTTTTATGCAATATCGGAACCCTTTGGTCTCTCGGGGTGACCGGCTTACAGAATGCTTCTTGTTATATCATCCACGTATAATCGTCGTTTACGTATCATCGATATTTGCCAAGCTACATAGTCGAGTAGATTATTTCTTTATTCATGCGAGCCCATATATAAATGTACCGCTGATAAATGATTGTATGTTACTTTGCCGCTTAGAGGAGCAAGGTTGAGACGACTAAAAATACTTATTGTCTGAATATTTTAAGTACATACGGCCACATTTCTTACTAAGAAACGTCGAAACAGATTTTGATTCTCTGTTGATTCCGTTAGTTTAGATTTTGAAGTTTAATTGAAGAAGTAAACATTGCAATTCCTCGGACACAAGGTATTTTATACTTTGGCAGGTCTGGGAGTCTGCGCCTACTGCTCTCCCTGATTCGTCAGCCATTAGGCGGAGGTCAAAAGCTGGGACTGGATGCATCAGGAAAAATGTATATGACGCATACAGCCAGTTCTCCTTACGGCGTTTGAAAGCAGCTAAGGTGGTTTCCGTTCCTATAACTGTTCCTCGTTTTTTCGCCCGTGAGTCTTTTACAAGATGGTAAGGTGCTATTTGATCGATTGTTGAATTTTTTATCTGACGACTGTATGTTACTTTCTTTGAACATTCTACTGAAATCAAATGTTGGTTCTTCACTTCTTTGCGTCAAGGTTGATTAGTGGCAATCAGTCATCGTGGAGGCTTTCAATTAAACATATCATACTGCTTTGTTCGTTTGATACCCTTCGCAGCTTAACATCAACCAGACGATTGTAGATCCGTTACATAGCAGGATAACTGGAATCTGAAAGGTCCGTTCACCATTATTAGGAACTCTGTTGCAGTCCTCGTAAGATGTTGAAATACACAAAGGAACATTAAGTCGCTTGCTTTTCATTAACTGATAGTAATATGGATGGAAAACAAACGAACATTTTTTTAAGAAGTCATGTGACCCGCCGGCGGCTTATAATACCTTCTATGTATGTATAAACCATGTATTCCAAGTCCTTGTCCAATTTGTTGTCCTATTCATTCTCTTTTTCATTGCTTATGTTTTTGTCAAAATAATTTTTCAAGTTATTGTCAAAGTTTTTGTCCAATTTCTCGTCTATGACTTTGTTCAATTTCATACCCAAGTCTCCGTCTAATTCCTGAACCGATTCACTGTAAAACTTCTCCGAATAATTAAGCACTTTCTTGTCGAATTTCCAATTCGATTTCTTGTCCGACTCCTTTTTCAAATCATGATCCAATTCTTTGTTAATTTCTTCTTCTGTTATTTTCTTGCAACAAGGGCATCTAGAAGTCGGCACTCTTAACAAAAGCACTGAAGATATGTATCTACATTTTTAACGGCCATTCTGCAGAAAATGAAACAGCAGAATGAAACAATTAATTTCTTTTGATATTTTTAGTGTTAGACCAAATTCCAATCAGAGTTCTCGTCTGCTGCTTAACTTGTGTGTATGTGTGTGTGTGTGTGTGTGTGTGTGTGCGTGTGGTGTGTGTGGGTGGGTGTGGGTGTGTGTGGGTGTGTGTGTGGGTGTTTTTTTTAGTCCTTTAGATTCGATCGCTCTGTTTGTGTGTGTGTGTGTGTGCGCGCGTGTGTGTGTGTGTGTGTGTGTGTGTGTGTGTGTGTGTGTGTGTGTTTTTTTAGTCCTTTAGAGTCGATCGCTCTGTTCAAGTCGGCGTGAAGGTACTTTTGGTGTTCCTATGTTGACTGTGATTTCTCTTCCAATTTTTTTTTATTTTCTCTATTCCTTTCTCTCTCTCTCTTTCGTTCTGTTTCTGTCTTTACACGCTATTTGTTAAGAGATATACATACAGTTTTATGGTTGCTAAGGTCACGCAATTCAAAAGTCCGTACGTTCAATTTAAATTGAGAATACCGCCAGGCTAGGTAATCGTTGGAACCACTTCTAAGGCTTAGCAGATAAAATTTTAACATGCCAAACCTTGGATGATTTACCCTATTAATGAGAAAATTGTACATGGTGATTATACTTAAAATATTATGATAATAAAATATTAAACTAATTTTTGTAAAAGAAAATTTAGAAAGATATGGAAGAAATATCTTTCAAATGATATAGCATTTACAAAAATTGGTGCTATAGTTTGTGAGTACGTTTTTTTTTATTTTTTAATATATTGAATAAATTTATATGTACATAAGTATGTTTTTATTTTCTTTCACTAGGAATAATCATATTTAAATAATATAATTATGAACAAAAAAAAGTCAAAGACAGTAACATGAAATGACTATTACTATACATTTTAATTGTGTATTGCTCCTTTGCTTTTGTCACTAGTTGATTGATCCTTCAAGGTTTCTTGGTATACCGATATATCCTGAAATATTTGCCATTCTTCATAAAATGCTGTCTTTAAGTCTCCTCCTAAACTAATATCCCTGTTTCACAGCTCTTTCTCTAAAACGACCGAAAAGTGATCTAAGCAATACCTTTTTTGTGTTCCAAACACAATACTTGTTTGTGCTTTGGATTGTTGTCATGCACTAGTGTAACAAAAGCTAGTTATTCTAATTTTTTTGGTTTCAGAAATATATAACGCTCCAAGACGTCAACGACTCCTTCATTAAAATGAAATGAAAGGAAAACACCGTTAGCTTGCATTGCACCCCAAAGCATTATGTTTCCACCCACGTGCTTAACTGTGGTGGTGACATTGTTTGGATACAAGGTAGTTCCATCTGTCCGACGACCATCGCACCCGAAAATCACTCGATTCCAAAACTCATCTTAATGTATAAATTTACATATGTATATACACTTTTATAACAAATTTATTTCGCTTCAATAGATAAATTAAAAATGATTAACTGAATGGTAATAAGTATTGTTTTTGTTTTGTTAAATATACAGGAGATTGAAATGCAGCATATTTACATATATTTAAATATTTACATTCCACTATATACATTATTCCTTTATTCCTTTAACTTTAATATAATATAATAAATAAAATATAATAAACAGAAAAAATATTTCAAAATTAAGAATTTGTGTCCAGTGAACTTTAATATATAGTTCCGAAAAACAAAATTAATTTAAAGTACCATGGTAGACATACATATACATGTATGTATGTATGTACACAATTAATTTATCATTAGAGTATGAACAAATTACCAATAAACTGACATATTCTTTTCTGTACACAGTTCAACGAAGAGAGCCATTTAGTAGATTCTCTTTTAAAAGTGACATTCGATTTTTTTCATTTAAGCCAGGATTGTTTATTCAAAAATACATACACATGTAGATATTAAACTTTAATAAGCACATCACCGTTTTAAAAGAATCTTGTTTTCGCGAATGCTTGCAAATTTCTAGCCTCAGCGTTATTTAAAACTGCTGGCCTCCCTCAAGTCATTTCTTCTTTCTACACATACCTACCTACATAATGTTGTGTTTGCGTTCGTCTCCTTTTTCATAGCATTCACGAATTTTACCATCGGGCCGATGTGCTATCAAGCAAAACAACCCTACACTACGGGTATGTGCATGTGCGACACTCCGTTTTGTTTCACCAAAACAAACATATTTTAAACCTTTGAACGGACCAGGAAGGCCTGTTACTACACAAAACTTCACTCTACCAGAAATAATTAAAACAAAAAATGGTAATGTCGATGGGAAACAACCGTGAAAACCAACGAACGTACGTATGTATGCGTGTGTGTGCTTTAAACTGGAGAAAATAAAAAAAAATAAATACACCCTCTTGGAATTAAAGTATATAAATGGTAGTCAGGTGAGACTGTTAGTCAGGTGTGACATCATATTACTATTAGTCGACTTTAGTAGTAAATGTCTTAATGCAAAAATGTCGTGTCATGTGGATGTCCAGTTAAATGTTATTATATACTCATATTATTATGTACAACTATACAGTACATAGTACTACATGCTTTCTTAGATATCCGGCTATTTTTAATTGGGTTTACCGCAACTAATAGAAATTACGTGTAGTTGGTGCAAGGCAGTTATTATATAGTTTGTAAGTTATACTCATAAAAGACAACAAATTCGCTTATTCCCTTGTTAAAAGTTGGTCTCAAAGGGTTGAGTGAATCAAAAGTTGTGCTGAATACATGTAGGTGCATATGTTTACATGCTTGTCGGCCGCTCTATTTTATTATATTAAAAAAAACACACAGGATCCTAAGGGAAGTGCAACTGCTGTCATTGCTACATTTGAGTTGTGGTTGAGTGAAAATCCAGAGTAACATAAGAATTGTTGAAACACTCAATACTCAATGTCTTGCGCAGTTTTGTTCATTCTCTCCTGTTTCCCTTTGAGTCAAGCAATTATTATCCAATTCATGTGGGTTTGGTTGACCACTTCTTCTATGTATTTCCACTCTTTCTCTTTATTTCTGTCATTTCATAATTTTCTTCAACTCAACCACCCTTCCATTTAATTTCCTTACATTCAGAAGGTTCTGTTGTGGTGTTCTAGGCGTTGCCTAGAAATGTTTGTTTCTTATTAATAAATAATAAACTACTTGCTCGATACTGTTATTCACGCATACTTACATGAAGGCATGTACATACATATATTCTAAACGTATGTATATATATGTTAAATAAAAATAGTGATGAATAACAGCAGATAAGGGACGAGAAAAAATATACGAAAAGGACACGAAGGCCAAAAGTAACAATTAATTCACCCTATATACCTTTCAAGACGGTATATAGGGTGAATTAATAGTTTTATCATTGTTCTTTTCTTTATAATCGCGTTCAAATACGTACACAAAAACGAACACAAACAGGACGAAACTTCAGTGTTTTGTTTGATCGATAACTGACTTTAACTTAATCTAACAATACTTGATAAAAATCCCCATTCAATAGGATCACCACAAGCTTATTGAATGCTATTTGTGGTAACACGTTTATAATGGAGGAGTAAACACTTTTTTTTAATACGTAAACACACATTCATATATGTATATATATTTACATACGAGTATGTATGATCTATGTACATATGGTATGACCATATTTGCGTGAGTCACCGATGTTTTGGAATTGATTAATTAGCCTAGTTACATATGTTATGTATGTATATACATATGTGTATTATATTTGCATGGGATAGTTTAACAACCTGTATTTCGCCTTCTATACAGACGTATGATCAACAAATTTCAAAAAAAGCATTTCTTACTCTTTGGTTTTAAGGATTATGGGGTGCACATTCTTTACTTTTCGGACATGATTTTTATTTTTTACGTTACAAAACAGAAGAATGAATATGTTATTTGTGTTGACGATCCTAAACTGTCAACTTTAAAAAACCTAGTTTTGTTTTGATGGACGATATTCTGAATTAAAATGAACATTAGTCGTTTACCTTATGGGCGCATTGTTTAAGCGATTACAGAACTGTTAGCAATATCACAAGTAAGGATAAATGTACTGCTACTGATGTTGCCAAATTAGACCGCATGTTATATAGAGACGAAGGCCGAGGTAGGGCCAACTAACGTATTTTCTTTTGCTTCGGGTTGTCACTTTAGTTTTTATGTACATCAGTTATTTGCTTTGACAAATATTTTGAATAAAAATAAAGGTTTGAAGGACATTTTCATAGGAGTTCCCACTTTTGCTAACTTTTCCCAACATCGGTGGGATATGCAGCAGGATCCATTTGACGGAGAAGAATTATTTTGGAAGCTAATATGGTCGCCGTGGCATAGTGCGTAAGTGCGTCGACCGCCACGCAGAAAAACTAGGTTCGATTCCCGGACGGGACACCTCGCATTTTTTCACGGCACCACCTCTTTCGAGTTGCTGACATCACTCAAAGAGTATCAATTGTCTATGAGAAGCTTCTCAAATCTCGCCGTTCGGAATCGGCAAAAAACTGTAGGTCCATTCTACTCGTGAGAGAACAGTAGCACGCACAACACGAGTAGTTGTTGTAGAAGCTAGGCCCTAGTCCCTTGTGGGCTGTAGTGCCACTCAATTATTATTATTGTAATATGAAACACTTTTATCAATGTTTTTTTTTTTTCTAGTCCAGTGCAAGATGACGATACTTTTAGGAGGGTTACTCACAACACCATGTTACCACTCACAGTAACTGGATACAAAATTTTTGTCAATTTATTATTATATTATTCTAGATATATCTCTTGTATAATAACGCTAAAACTAGAAACCCTTTGGCGTTCGCCTAAATGAATACTATAAAAATTTACAGGCTTAGTATGCATCTGTGATCAACACATATGTATATGAAACTTTACCACAACGTTGGATGTATGTACCTGGAATTGTGGTCACAATATGTTTTCTTATGTTAGAAGATTATTTACGTATAATACAAAATAATGATCGATTAAGAGTACAGTATTTAAATGAAAATAGTTTTAGTGAATGTATGTATTTGAAACTTGTTAATGGGAACAATAGGTAAGCGCTGGGTTCCATGAACAATAACTAGGCTAAACGTTCATATCATAGCTAATTGCTGACAATACACAAAGAGCTCATTGGGTGGGCAACCAAGTAATTGCGGAATTCACTCATAAATTGCTTTAGTTGAATTTTTAGGTTTGCTGATGTCATCGAAATGTTAAACACATTTTGTTATTTGATAGTTGGTACTTACCCTGTCAATCAGTAAAAAGAATTGTTAACAATAATGTAAATAAAATAGATCAGTTCAGATCATTTTCAGTAATAAATTCAATTATCGTACAATTTTTAGTTGCTCGTTTTGCTTCATTTAACTTCCAATCTTTTACAAATTTTCTACTTTTTATTTCGATCCTTCCAAGACTCCTTGAATGTCAAATCGTACCTGGTTCAGTTTTTTGCTGCCTGAATGATGGCAAAAGATCATTGCTCAAAAGGGGTAATACAATACAGAATAAAGATATGTTAAAAAAATCCGCAATTACTTAGTTGTCAGCCCTATAATTATCAGCCAGCTTATAAAATTCCAACGTTCTCAATACGTAATAAATTGTATTCTCTCTTCTTGAGATAAACACAGATGCACAGAACGTAGTTGCTAGAATGCCTTAGTCCTGATCTCATGGCTGCAGAGTATAGGAGCTACGGAATTAAGTGTAATACGATGTGACTAACTGCAAAAAAAATGGAATTATGCAATAACATATGTATGTATGTGTGAATTTGCTATAGCTCGAGGCTCCGACCAGTGAAGGATCGTTGTCTGACTCTGCTTCCTATTATTCCGATCAACTTCTCTGGCATCCGCAATAGCTTAATCCTTGGGACAGAGCTTCGGTTTTGTGTTTCTTCTCGACCCTGTGCGCTCAAAGATCCTCTTTACTGGAGTGCTATTGTTCATTCGCTCTATATAGCCGACATTCGCTTCCATAGAGTTTAACTGATAGGATGAGTGTATTTTCAAACACGCACTTTGTTTTTCGAGTGACTAGTTTTGAACATACATATTTGTTGCAAATCAGCGGTGTGCTAGTGCACATAAGTTTTCTTCGCATCTCCGTTTATCTCCAAATGAAGTTAAAGTTTATCTCGTTACCCAATTTGAAGTTACTGCTTTCAACTGATGTCGATGTCGCCTACAAAACCCAGTAGCTGTGCAGATGAGTTAAAAATAGTGCTGTCCAAATTAATTCCCGTACTTTGCACTATGACGAAGATACAAGAGTGCATCTCCTTGCTGCAATCAGCTGCATATACTGAACAGTTCAGAGGAACTGATTCCGAGTTGCAGTCTACAACGGTACAGTTGGATAATATTTTCAGAGATCCCAATTTGGACTATAAAAGTTTGTCAAATATCTCCCTTCCGCCTTTTTGTCTTTTGAATTTTCCGGTTATGTACATATGTACAAAGCGCTACAGAGCTCGTATCTGGCGATACTATACATCATTTGAAAGGTCTTAACATAACCAACAAACGACGCTATGCATGATATGGTATGGTTTGGATATTGCGTTCAACAGTTATAGACGTGTAAACATGGAGTTCACTAACGACGAAATTTTAGCTATTTTAAAGTTTTCCTTCGTTAAAGCTAAATCCGCAAGAGAAACGTTCCGTGAGACTAATGGTGTTTTGGGGGGGATGGTACTATCACTTCGAACACCGGAGAAATGGTTGCGACGATTCACAGCCGGTGAAAACGAATAGCGATCGAATCATGGAAATCATCGGGTTAGACCGGCATGTGGCATCTTGTGACTTCGTCCAGGAGATGGGAGTTAGTCACCAAACCAGTTTAAGCCATCTGCAGAAGGCTGGATACAAAAAAAGCTTGATGTTTGGGTGCCGCATGATTTGACGCAAAAAAAACCTTCTGGACCGAATCAACCCCTCCGGATCACATAAGACAATATCAAGCGAAAAAGGTCGTGATTGAAGGCCGATGAATCGTCCCAAATAGTGGCCAAGCCGGGATTGATGGCCAGGAAGGTTTAGCTGTGTGTTTGGTGGGATTGGAAGGGAATCATCCACTATGAGCTGCTCCCAAATGGCCGGACGCTTAAGTCTACCATCTACTGCGAACATCTGGATCGCTTGAAACAGGCGATCGACTAGAAGCGTCCAGAATTGGACAACAGGAAGGGTGTAGTGTTCCACCAGAACAACGCCAGATCACACACTTCGTTGATGACTCGTCAGAAGCTACGGGAGCTCGGATGAGAGGTTTTATAGCCCCGATGTACCGCCAAGTGTTTACCTCCTGTTCCTGTCCATCGCGAACGCTCTTGGTGGTGTGAAGTTGAACTCAACAGAGGCTTGTGAAAAGCGCCTGTCCGAGTTCTTCGCAAATAAGGAGGGGGGCTTCTATGAGCGGGGTATTATCAAGTTGCCGTCTAGATGAAAATAGAATGTCGAACAAAACTGCGTATATTTGAACTAAAGCCGATCACTGTAACACTTTTTATGAAGCATTGAATGAAGAGCAAAAAAGCAGAACGGAGATATTTATACTAAATTTATACTTGTACTAAAATCAATAAATAGATTTCATATCTCGACTTGAAACTTTAGGATTTGTTTGAATATGAAACTTTGGACTATTGTCGATTTTCCTAGCCGGCACTTCAAAATCATTTATTCATGCGATTGTAAGATTAGTTAAGATTTTATTTCTAGTTGTTTATTCAAATTTTCGTTTCCGTTGAACTAAACACTTATCACTTCAGCGTGTCCGTATGTCCGTCATGTAAAAAAAAAAACCAATGTATTCAATTTTTCAATTGAATATGACTGATTTTGTCATTCTGATTTAAATAGTTAACACGATATTGACCAAAATTGGTTAATCATCGAAGACAACGAATTTTCAAACTTTGAAAACGTAGTTTTTTAAAGTATTAATATGTTATTCTATTAAGGAATGGTAAAAGTCGGAGTATGCATTTAAAGAAGATAAAGCAGATATGTGTAAATTCTGTGTCTAAGTCGATTAATCAGCACGGTCCAGTTTTTTGACCCGAAAAAGTCTCAATAAAACTAATTTTATAATCAATTTATATTAAGAAAAACTGTGGTATACGTTCCATTTAAACCTCCACTCTCCTTGCCTTTTGTGCTGATTTTGATTCGGCTATCTGGAGCTCACGGATGCTATTGCACAATTTTCGACTACAGGTGCTGAAAGTGTGGCGAAGCTCTATTGGCAGTATTCTCAATTTAATGGTATTTCAAATGATTGCTGGTATCAACGAATTTTTGCGGACAAATGTATACACAAGTGCATGTAGGTTCGAAGAGCGTATATATGTACATGTATGTATATTACGAGTTATGACGCAGATGTGTGTATATATTTATGAGAATTCAATAAAGGTACATACATGTTAATTCCACAAGAACTTTAGTAAGCACACACTTCTTGGAAGGACCGAATACAATAACACTTTTAAGTAACATTTTTATTCCCTAATAAAATAAGTTGATACTGTGAAGATTCGAAGATTATTTTATAAGCTCATACATATATAACATTTCAAATGGAGGTTTTTCGAATAGAGGTTCAAATGGACAGTCGTTTTTCTATAAATGTTATTCAAATCTTTGAACTGCAAATTTTTACATAAAAAATTACTGTTTTTTCAGTAGTAAGCTGTTGTTAACTATATCACTACTAGAGCGCAAATAATTTTGTTAATATGTTAGAAATAAAATATCTAATCCATCTCAAAAGTCACATGCCCAACAGTGTACTACTGTGTTTCATTCAACACAAATAAATTCGACACATAAGTTTCGAACAGAAATACAATATGTAAACCCTCCCAAAGAACTTCAGCGATTTTGCTATTTAAAATCATTATTTGACCACCATTTAAGAATGTTGTCCATTATGGAAGGAAAGTAGTATGCGAGACACATATTAAGGTTCCTGGTCGCTTGAAATAAGAAATTCATTGAAAACATTAATTTATTTACCTTCTTTATAAATGTACAGCCGTGTGCCAATCTTTTATTAATGGTTTTTAGTTTAAGTTTTATTATTTAATTACTTTAAGCAGTTTAATTAGTTTTTTGGTACATGTTAAATAACTTTTTTCTAAAAGCTAAGATATTCTATAACATTCTAGCTGTTATAAAATTTAGTGAATTTTTTGGCGCCTTTCTACTCTTTCAAATGGTCACCTAACTTAAACTCTAATATTATAGTTACCTACACATTGAATTTTTTTGCAAATATGTTACATGAGGTACTACCCATTTTGTAATTTAAATATACATATAAAAAAAAGCAATATTTTTTTAGTCATTTCTTGATTCAATTTAATGCATTTAAAATTTTATTCATTTCATTTATATGCGTTCCAAAATAAAATTTTTAAATGTATCTCACTTGCAAGTCCGCAAATCGCTGCACAGATTAGTGATGAAAACGAAAACAATAAATTTCCTCCAGAAATTGAATGCGAAGCGACATCGAAACCTAGATATTGTAGGAATGCTATACTTATTAAAGAGAGAGTGAACAAGATTCGCACGATGCGGAAAGGATTGAGAAAATTAGTGATCATTTGTTAACTTTTAAAAATTTCGCATAATAATAAAAATAAATAATAAAATTACAGTATAATTTGAAGGCAGTATAAAACCGCGTTAAAATGGAATAAAGTACTTGTTTAAATTATTATAATATTTATATTTACATTGAAATGTACACAAAATATGTGGATATTTCTCCACTGTCCATGGAGAATGGCATGCAAACATCTGTTGTGCAATGAAATGGTATTTTTCTTATTGCCCTACACAGTTTAAAAACATTTGAAAAGTTCCTAACAATAATCAAGTATTAATTGTCTATGAAAAACATCTAAAATTTAACCTTTCGGAGTCGAGTTCTTTTATACTACTAATTTATTTTGCACTCAATCGAAAATAATCAATGAATTTTATATAAAAACACAAAAGTGTCACTAAATTATGCTAAAATATGATTTTGCCTATATACATATGTATGTACAAAGTATTGTTTATTAATTCTTTTTAGAGGCTTAATAATTTTTTATATTTTATTTTATTAAATCAAATAAAAATAATTTGTCCATTTTTATTTATTTTAAGTTTTGCAATACAAGTATTTTGAACAGGTATAAATATTTGGCTTAATTTTTTTCTGAATTTGTATAATAACGATGAAGAATAAAAAATCAGTTTTTCTTATTTTCTTAAGCTTACACCTTAATTTGTCTTGAGAGTATAGTTGCATATAACAGTGTCATAACTGCTGCTTAAACTGTTTTTTTTAATATCTTAAGCACCGCGTTCGCGGCTTGTGAGATACTTCTTGTAACCAGTGTTACCACAAGTAAAATTATGTATGAGTTACAGAAGCTTAAAAAACGAGTCATTCTGAAAATAAATGAGTCCTAACATAATACTTCTACTGATCATAATGATATTATTTTTCGTTGACTTGCATGTCCCCTCCTTTTTCACTATTATATAAACATTGATTTATTTATGTATACATATTTTTGTAGGATATAGTATTAGGAAATATAATAAAGTTGTTAAAATGAGAAAAATTAAAATGTAAAATTTAATTACGTTAGGTGTTTCGGTTTTGTGTTTTTGGAAGAATAAGTCAAATATAACATATCTATCTAATGAGTCCCCTTTCACTCTAAGTGACCCTTTGGTAACACTTTTGGCAACATTCTGAACCAACAAATGAAATGCTATGAGGAATTACTGCTGTAGTTTATTCTCAATAATTTCTATTGAGTCCTACGTTAAAGGATGTGCTTCTAACTGAAATAAACATATATATTAGATCACATCATACATACCTTGCCTAAAATAATATTCTAAGGAAGTTTATATAAGAAAATATAATTGCATGTTGCCCTCCCTGCACCAGTGTGTCACACTTGTCGAATTTTCACTCAACTCAGTTGAAAACTCACTCACTGCTAATTCCGTCGTAGTTTGTTGTGGTTTTCTCTATCTCCACTCACCCTCATGCATTTTAGTTCACACTTCACCTATAATGAGATCTCAAACCAACAACACATGAAGTTTGTTTGCCGCAAATTCACTACAACTTCCAACCAACACACAATCAATCATCCGACATGCTTCACTCCGGCAGTACAAGAACCAAGAGTATGAGTGTAAAAAACAAATCGACGAGAAAAAAAAGTAACAAAATGAAACGTTGAGAAACAGCCGAACCCGGCTCGGCTGTTGTATGTCAGTCTAATGCCAGATACGAACTTGTTTGTCTCGTGCGGTAAAAAGTGAATAAAGTTCGTCATAGTTCTTCCTCTCTTTCCTTTTATGTATACGGATAAGTTTTCTGAATTCATAACGTTTGTTAAATAGAAAGTATTAAAAATATATGAAAAATTGCAAGGAGAAATTTCCGTTTCCTGTTCTATTGCCTTCGTGTTCCATTACTTCCGTGTTTTTAAAGTAATTTGAAATACGTTGAGTAGTTTCATTTGATGATTTTGAAGAAGTTGAATAACAATTCATAGTTATTTTATATAGTAGAGGGCAATTAAGATAATTCGCTTCGTGATTGCATAAAGAAGTATCGCAGTTAATTTATTCAACATCTTATTTCCTTAGCTGCTATGAGCATTACTCCCCCTCGTCATTTGCCAAAGTATTTCCTAACTCACGCACACTTTGTTTGCACAAAAATATGTTTTAATAAAATGTGTGCCACCTTGACTATAGACAATTGTCCTCTAACTGCACGAAGCTTTCCACTAAGAAACTAAAGCTGGAGTTCATCTAGAGATCCCGGCTGGAAACCTCGCCACAGTTTGACTGTATTCACTTCCATTCCATTGTCTTTCTTTTTCTCCTTCCTTCTTTTTGAAGGAAATTCGTTTTCCTTTCTCACGGAAAATATTTAAGTTTTCCCTAACTCCACAATTTGCGGTACACACATATGTGCATATATACGTTATACATAGTACATAAAATGTGTGACCGTAGTATGGCTCCCATTTTTTTCCTCTTTTTGTTTCTGTCGTCATTGAATATTTCTATGTGCTTCAGTTGCTTTTTGGCCTTTGAGTTCTTTAAGGCACAGCTAAAGTGAACAGTCAACGATAGTGAACGCGTTGTACTTAGACTTGTCAAATATTTTTGCAGTACTTTTAATTTATTTCCCCAACGCCTTTTATGAAAACTGAATAATTGTTTTTTCATGAACACATAAAACTCTCTACTACTAACAGAGTTAAAAATGTGTTGCTTTTAAAAAAGTAATACTTGTTTGTTAAAAAGTGATCAAGTTTATGATTGTTCCAAAAAACTGTGATAAATAAAAAAATAAAAAGTAATAATTTACAAAGTCAGAGTGAGAAAAATTAGTAATGAAGTGAAAAGTTTTAAATCAAAAAAAGTGCAAAACGCTTTACATGTTTCGATAAATATTTATGCCTTACTTACAAACAGGAATTATAAAATTGCTTGGAAATATTCAACAAGACTGAAGAAGAATGGTAATACTTTTACTTCTTAATACGAAGTTAAATTTTTATCGACCTTATTTCAGCAATTATAACATATCAATATAATGGCCAAACATGTATGATTACTAAAAATTAAAAAAAAAAAAGGTGGATTGCTTAACTTAGGCAAATATGTATACATTAAATTAGCATAATGCTCAAGTTTCAATGTGTAGTTCATTTTGTATTATTTATGAAAATAGTACATATATCTTAAAAAAGTTTTAGAATACATATTACAATCAGGGAGTATTAATTTTGAATTTATTTTATTACATAAATCAAGCAAGGTCATTGTAACCCATATCCTGACATTTAATAGCAAACATTTGTTTCTGAATCATTTTCTAATACAACTTTATCAAATATAATTGGGATTCTACAAACCCTTAAAAAATGCATTCCACTATTGAACTATGTAATTCAAAACATATAATTTTAAAAAATATATCAATTTTCTATTGAAGTGCACCATACGCAATGCCTGTTTTATATGGTATAGGCCCTTCTATGACAGAAATGTGTCTATATTTTGTCATACCAATTGCATTAGTACCCACCGTTGATCTTAAAATACTATCATCAACTAACCTATACATCCACTTTTGATATCCTATATCCTCAATTTGAGGAACCCACCAGTATGATGAGATTCAATATGAAAAAAATTTCTGGCAGTGAAAATAGAATGTTGTGCATCTTTTGCGAAGCAGAGTGTAGAGAGGAAGTGGAACATTTTATTACAGTCTCATAACATTACTTTCGTGGTGCTCAGTTTTTTCCAAGGTAAAATAGGGCAGCAATTCAACAATTTAACACATTTTGTTGTAAATAAAACGGCTTTCTAAAAAATGCCATGTCAAGCATGTCCTAAAAAATTTCTTATATTGAATGTTTTGCACTGCTAATGATGCAATGATGATGGACCAAAGACTCAATCGCTTTTACTTTCTTTCCTATATTTCCGAATGGCGAAATTTAAGCAGCAGATTTGTAACCTGAGTCATTCCGGCTTGAGATAGCCCCCAGTCAAAAGGAAAAAAAAACGATGCCTTGAAAGCTCGGTCCGATGGCAACACTAGGTTAGTTTAGTGGTGTGGTAGAACCTCACATATACCAAAGCGAATGTAAATAGCTCCAATAGTTAGTTACATTTGGGCATCTATTTCATTTATATTCATCATCTTTTTGAAAACGGCTGGGAGAACATATGAATGGCGGAAGACACTACTTGTTTTTATTATGCAATGGCTCTGTATTTACCAATTTTCTACATTTTGTCTATAAATTTCGGAAGGGATTAAGATCAAAAACTGCAGCTAATATTTTTCCAATCCGATTTCGTTTTTATATTGTGTTTGCCTATGAGTCCTTAGTGCTTAGTCCGAACACTCGGCCAAATAATCCTGTGTCAAGATTCTTTTTTAGTTTTTACCCATCTAACCTTTTTTTGTGTTGCTGCTCAGTCGCATTGAATTGTGAATTCCATTATTTTCTTTCTTCCGAATTAAACAGCAATAAAATACCATAAATACCACTACTAGCCAGTTTTTGACTAGCACTTCCAACTGTTTCGGTGTATTGTACCCGTTTTTTGCTACCTCAATTTTTGTCATTCTCACTTATTGGAAAGGAGTCAACTATAGCATTTCTATAGCCGCAGTACAAGTCAGCTTCATTTTCCTACATACTGTAAATTATTGGATCAACAATAGTGGGAAATACACTTCCCAGGATGCTTGGCTCCTACAGACGTTTGAGTGATTGTATTACAGAAGTTCTTTCTCCTTTATATGCTTTTATGATATTGAGTCTAGGGGTAAGTGCGAATTCGTAGCTATGCTGGTCTCGATGTTTGGCGTTTATATTTAAACATATCTTTAACGACATAAAAAGCCGACGTTTATCCCGTATATCCCAGCAGTTTTCCTTCGCTTTCTTATTTATATCCCTGAGCTGGGCAAGTTGGTATTAGCCATCACAGTACGCCGATACTACGACGACGGTTTTATACCCATCTCGTGGCGTGGATAATTTTGTCAAGATACAGATACATAGAATCTGATTTCTCCTCTGTAGGCTTAGTTTTCTTCAATTTTGGTATCGCGATAAGGCCACGGATGAAAAGACTCTGTTAGAACACACTTAGTATTAGCCTCTGGATGCAAACTATTTAATGGGCGCAGGTAGATTAACAACATGGAAAAGGGCCTGATAATGGAAGAACCCCTGTCCAAAATAACTTTAGAGCACCTTTACAGCAAGCAGTCCGGCTTAACCTCACGAACCACGTCAAGGTATTTATATTGCAAGAGAAAAATATTCTTTGAAGTACTGATAACTTAGAGGTAAAGGATCGCGTGTACAACTATCTCAGTAAAAAACTAATTATTGTGAAAGTATTCTAAAAAAAAAGGCATTGAAAATCAAACCTCACGAAAAACTGAGCAACAAAGAGGGAACTTAATTGTTGGTTCTCTTTTCTTTTTCTCTCATTCTTCCTACTTTATAAGGAATAATGCATTGAATCAAAATACAGGCACATAGTTGCGATTGCTAACTGTTGTTGCCCATAGGCGCACTTTCTGTTCAGTAATGAAGCCCTTTTAAACCCAGATCGTGGACTTTGACTATGGCACTAGCCCGAAAGACCTTTACGCTAGCAATGAGTTCCATGTGTTGTATGGGTACTAGACGCCTGTAAGAGCGACTTTCATTCTGCTCGCCAACAGGATATAAACGTAATCTATTCCACCGCACTCATCTTCGTTTTGCGTCTACAAGCTCATAAGGTTTAATTTTTGCAATGAAATTTGTACGCCTTAAGTAACGCCACCTTTGCCAAGAAGAACGGAATTCGTTGCAGTTGATGTGCATCGTCAGATGCTTTGCAGTAGGGTTTTCACTGTGAAGCAATGAGAGAGCAATCATAGTTGATCAAAAATTTACATAAGTATTCCAATCTCTCTTATTCGACAGTATCTTTTCTCTCTTGTTGGCTTTTGCGTGTTACTACACTACACTGCTCGCAGCTAATGGAACCAATGTCGAACCTTCGCCAGTTTTTGTTCGTATACCTTGGAGCTCTGTACAACGGAGTTCGAAACAAACTGGATTCAAAATTTTGGTAGTTTATTTTCAACTTTCAGTCGTCGCAGATTTGCTGGACTTTTCTGAAGTCATGCTGCAAGCGAATATTATTGACATCAATCTTCGGTCAGCGTACCCAATCAGGTACGGCAGAGTAACCGCACTCTACTGGAGATGATTTTTAATTTTAAAGACGTTTGTACATAGGTTTGGTTATACGTAACCTTATCAACTTAATAGAAAGGCCTTCTAGCTAGTCGGTGTCCATTACCTTTTCCAAATCATTGAGCTAAGTCCCGGCGCAATGGGTTTAAGTCGTGTTCCACTGTTTGTCCGAGACCGACTTCGACCCAGGATGTTCAGTATTATACCCCGCCTTCAACTCAAATTTGTTATTCTGTATTAATTTTTTGTCCTCAGTTGAGTGTATTTAAACTGTATTGGCAATCTTTTTTAAAAATCTTGCTGATGCAATGGACGAAACTTATAGACCGAAGATTTTTCAGAAGCGAAGAATCTTTGTCCCTTTTACAAATGGATTGCACTACAGCATGGCTCTGTGCATTGTTGAACAGACTTGTATTTATTCATCAGTTCTGGCCATTCTGTGGTACATTTCACACATGTACCTTATTTTTTTTTCTTCTAAATTAGTAATATTTTTGTCAACTAATTGCACAAATTGTATTTAATTCCAAAGTAGAAACTGACCTTATATCCAATGTGTAGGCTGCATAAATTAATTCACTGCAATTGTTGGAATATTAAACAGGTAGACATTCATTTTCCAATTGAAATCCAATTAGATATTAAGATTAAGAGAGGAAGAGCGGACGAAAGGAGCTCTTACCCCTCTTCCTTCCTTGGAAGAGAACAAAGTGATCCCTCAACATATCACCAGGGGATAACTGATGAATTTATCGATGTTAAAACGAATAATGCAGAGAAATTGTTCTACTACATGATCGTAACAAACACCTGCAACAACGACCAACACTAGCAACAACAAAACCAAAGCAACAACAATTAGAACACAGTCTTGCAAAAAATAAACCAGTTGTAATACTTGAAACTGTATATAACGAAATTGTTGCTCTCCGTGCAGACAAGGCACATACTGTTTCTTTTATGTGTACATTTCAAGAAGAAAAAAATTGTCTTTTGCAAACAGTGCCCACTCTTTAGAGAGAAGTTGCGTTTCTGCAGCGAACCGTAAACGAAAATTGTGTTGAGATTGTGGGAGTTACTTATGTTCACAACAGCAAGGCGCTCGGCTGTGCCATGCAATGATTCTCACAGGGTGTCTGAATTGGAAGTCGATAATTCTAATAGGAACATTTTTTTAAATGGTTAAAAATGTAAACGATGCCACCTAAATGTATATTTTGTGAGTTAGATTTATTTCTTAACTAAAAAAAAAGATTTTGTAATGGAAAACAAAACTATCAATTTTTAAAAACTATTTAGTTGTGATAAAATTATGAGAATTTACTCAAACGAATCGTTGAATAGAATAACTAAATATATACTACTCATGCAAGATCTCCAGATTATTTACTTCTTGTTTCTTCTACAGATTGTACCAACATACATAAATACACTCGATCTCTTCGAAACGAATACAATTGTATAATTTACTTATAATACAAAAAAAAGTAGTGTACTTAAGAATTTGGGTCACCAACTAGCTCAGTTGAACTCATTTTTGAATAAGCCTGATTTATTTTTTTATCGGAAATGGCTCTATACAGGGGTAAAGTGTTATCATACTAAAAGTTATGTATTCATAACTTGTAATATATAGCTATGCATCTGGTGGTGTTACTGCGTTTGTTGAAAACTTGTTTGTTTTTTATAATTGGTGCGCGCTAAAGGGTTTATTTAGTACCCTTAAGTGACCGGAATTAAGTCACAGCACGGGCCGAAGGTATAGAGGAAGAGATGGAAAGGAGGTACCGGTGCACATTGGTTTTAAATGCATGAGGATTGTAATTTATTTTGTGTAGTGTGTTTGACTTGCGTAGTTGTGACGTTTTAAAAGTTGGGGTAAATAATTTGAAGTTAACTCCCATTATTCACCAGTACTCGCATTGATCATATCATACCACGTATTTCTAACCCTCAATCAATTCTGATTTGTAGGCTTCTTCTTAATATAAAAAAATCAATGTATGATTTGTCTTAGTTTAAAATACAGTAGCCCATACAAATTTTAAAAAAATGAGAGTCTAAGCAATTATAAAATAGGTGCTTAAAATGACCACTAACCAAGGGGCTTTAAAGCATTAACTATAGAAAATAAGTTTAGTGAGGTGAAAGGCGACTGGAAAAAGGCATGAGAGTTCGATTAAAATAAAAAATAAAAATTGTTCTTTCAAATTGTTCTGATATCTGACACTAAAACTTTAATAAATAAATTAACTATGTTCGTCTATAATATATAGAATTGTTTCGCAAAGTTGTGAGTTTAAGTGTACTATCCAGGGAAATTTCATGTCATCAAAGTTTTGATTTCGAACCCTTAACGGCTTTTTTAATGTATAAGATTTTTCGATGTCTGAAAAATTATAATTCCAATATTACTGCAACTAACAGCTCTGTTAAGAAAATAACACTAGACATCTGATGTTGAGGTTGTGTATTTATTTAGCAATGCAGACAAGACTGATATAAATAATTATGCGTACATTTCTATACTATTTATCTTTTTAAATATCTTTGAAAAAACTATAAGGGTTAGTAAGTACTTAGAAAAGTACTTAGAAAAAACAATAACAATTCTCTTAGTGAATATCATTCGGTTTCACCCTGACTGTTTAAATGAAAGTGCCCTTTTTGAACATCTGTTCCAATGTATATATCCGTCGAAGTTTTAGGTTCAATTCGTAGACTGACCACCTCGAATTTTTTACAGCTCCTTCGAGTTGCTGACAACACTCAAAGGTTATGTATGAAAAGCTTTCCAAATCAAGCCGTTTGGAGTCGGAAAAAAACTGTAGGTCACCTCTACTGATGAGAGAACAATTGCACGCATAGCACGTTTTTCTTATGCAGAAGCTAGGCCCTTGTCCCTTGTGAACTGTAGCTTCTCAATTATTATTTTTAACAACATTTATAACTTATAATTTATAAAATTTATAAAATAACTTAATATCAGTACCTACAAGCATACACGAATTTATTTATACAAAATTCAAACTCATGTGTATTTATCATTATTATCACAAGATTTGTTCTGTACAGTCAGGGTACATTAAATAGCACCTGGCCTTATACTATGCAACCAATTTTTAGCTTGTCATAATCAATATAAAAGGTGATTTTTTAAAAGCCATAGAAAAATTTTTCAAAAAAACACATAAAATCAGAAAAATGCATGAAATCTTTATTTGAATCGATAGTACAGTTCATATAATTTAATGTTTGAAGATTATTTCATGCAAATGTTGACCTTGAGTGCGCCTTAAATGGTCCATCCGCTTAATCCAATTTTGGCAAGTTCTTTCCAACTTTTCGACCGGTATCTCACGAATAAATGCTTCAATGTTGTCTTCCTATGCGTCAATTGAAGCGGGCTTATCTGTATAGACATGAGCTTTAACATAGCCTCACAAAAAATAGGCGTTAAATCGCACGATCTAGGCGGCAAATTGACCGGTCCCGAACTTGAAATAAAATATTCACCGTCTCGTTGAAACCACATGTCATGCAAGTCAAGCTCTTGCATTTTGGGCAAAAAAAAAAGTTGGATATCATCTCATGGTAGCGCTCACCATTCACAGTTACGTTACGATTCGCATCATCTCATTTGTACGAATGAGACGATTCATGGTTGAATTATAGACCAAACTAAAGATGTTTGACAGTGAAACATAACACTAAACGTGCGTCATCTGTTTAAACCAGTGTTGCCAAAAAGATAATAGCTACAAAATCAACCTTTATTTAAAAAAAAGTTGATTGTGTGTCTATGTACATATGTGTCTGTTTTATGACCTCTTTCTTATTGTTATCGAAGTTCTTGCCCAAGTTTTTTCGGACGTGTGTCCAAGTTCTAGTCTAAGTTCTTGTCCAAGATCTTGTTTAATTTGCAGTTTAAACCCCCTATGTCCAAGCCTTTGTTTAAACTTTTGTCGAGGGCATTTTTAAGGACTTGTTCTAAGTTTTTGCTAACGGCAAAGTTAAATTCCATCTAACCTAAAACACGATCTTAACCCACATGAAAGTTAAATCACTTAAACGTTACACTATTTCGTTTCTTATTCCGATGATGCCGAAAGAAGTTTCGGTTCCAAGAACATGTATATGTGCATGCATTTATTAGGGTAAATAATAAATATCTTGCCATGAGTATCATAGCTCTGCAGAACTTGTAAAACCAAGAAAATGTTTGTGCTGTAAAGGAAATGTGATATTACTTGCGTAAACATTCACCTTTCCTCACATGTTATGCGTTTCCTGCATTACACCCACACATCCATGATTCGCCCTATACAGTAAACAATATATTAAAAGCTCTCACCACAATTTTATATAAGCGGTACCTTTTTTGCTTGCTTGGGTTAGACTTTGGTGACATGGCTAAGGTGAATGGTGAAAATCTGTCACTAACATTCAACTCATAATGTTTCTTTACACAACAAACAAAAAATTGTCTGATATTCATATTCACAGCAGCACTTCAAATCTCGCGCATCGAACAACAATGCTATATTCACGTGGCTTCGCAGCTCTCGTTCATTTTGTGTTACATATTAAAAGATATCCGATGCGAAATGCATCTCATATGCATTGCTAGTTTTGTTTTGTTGCATCACCATGACGATTGAAGCTATACATGTACATATGTATCATACAAGTACACAAGTAGCTCCATTTATTGGAGCTTGCAAGTGTGAGTATGCTGTTGGATGAAATTTCAACCAACTGCTGACAATATGTCATAGTTGAACACTTTTCAAAATAATTCACATTCAGAATATTTCTGCGTCATAATAACTATATTTTGTATGTACATATATACACACAAATGTTTTTTGAAAGAATTTCGATCTTTAAACAATTGTAAAATTCTATTTATCTTTAAGTTCCAATACAAAGTTATTTTACAAACATATTGTATAAACATTTTGTAGGTAAATTTATCACAAAATTAAAACATATGTTTGTACATACATATATCTTGCATATCTATGACAAAACAAAGATAGGGTCTCTCAATAATTGCTTTTTACCATTAATTTGAACATATGAGAAAACACCGAGATACTTCATTCGATTGAAAGGTTTATCGATGCCTATAGGTACACATATATGTATAATTATTAGATCAAAATGTCTGGTATTCGATTACAGCGGACATATTGTGTAAATCAGGCGAATTTGAAATTTTGAATTTGAGGACCGCTTTCATTTGTGGTTGTTTCGGATAGACCGAAACTTAAGAAGACAATACAAGAAAAAGTCTAATAGGCATAACATGCCACGTCATTTGCATGTAGTGTTTAACGTTGTCGATTTGACAAAATACCTTGAATAAATGACAAACACTTTGATTTGTGTGAAAAGTATGTGTGTCAGTGTAGGAAGTGGTTAACCCAGATGACGTTTTACGCCGTTTCAATACTAGTTGTGAAATTTGTGAAAATTGAATGAAAATTTATTATGTCATCATCAAATTTTACTGTATTTCCAGAGCTAGAAAATTATTTTTTCTGTCAATATATCAATGGAAAATTTTCCGATGAGCAAGTAGATATTAATTTGTATTATTGTACTCGATATAATGATGAAAATTTGTTGTTCTCTTAAATGTCGTTATAAAGAATTTTGATTGTGCTTGTTTAATGGAAACGTTAAGGATCCATAATTTTGCAATATAAACCTGGTATTTTTCGATCTTAAGGCCACATATGGCTGCTTAAATATAGACACGGTACACAATACTAAACTCTTCTGATTTTATACGAGTATAAGAACCCGCGTTCCATTAATACAAGAAAGCTGGCAACAAACTCAAAAATGTAATAAATATTAAATCTGGACAAGGGGAGGAATTTATATGTTGTACGATACTTTTGGGATCATACATTTCAAGGGATATTAGGCTAGTACTCAACACTCCTAATGTCAAGCCATCCAAACATGCCCCTTTATTAATTTTTTATTTCTATTCTCTAGGCATTACTTTCGTCTGTATCAAATTTGTTGATATGTTTTAGTGCTTGAAAGATTTTGTAAGCAGGTAAAAGAGAATAGTTTGGTTTTTCCAATGTCTAAAGTACTATATTAAACAAACGGTGCGGTTAAAGAACAAATATTTTATTTTTTCTCTCATCTCTGCGAAAATCCTTCAAAACAATCACTAGTGATTCAGATATGTATCTTTTTTAAAACAGCCAAAGGCGAATTTATTCTTTTTAAGCTTTCGTTTCTACAGATCGAAATCTTTTTTAATTTCGTTGAGTCCGTCGGTCCGTTATGTCGGTTACACATTTCGGATTCCCTTAACTATGAAACTATTATGATGATATTTACATATGATATAAATCCCTTTTACGTGAAGTTGAGGCAATATCGAAAACTGCCCCGACATGTGATATTATTAATCGACAAATCTATTAAAACTAACTTATGGTTTAGCTTAGAACATTTTGTTTTGTGGTACCAATACTGAGCTAAAAAAGGTCCACATCTTAAACCATTTTTCCCTCGATACATTTCTACACCAATGGGCATCCAAATCTGAGCACCGTAATGTGTTAAAAAGTACAAAACGACGACGAATTTCGAAAATCTGAAAATGCAGTTTCGAAAAGCCTAAAGAATTATCAAAAATCGGAATGAGGATTTTTTTAAAAGAAATACTTACTGAATACATCATAGATAAAAAAAATTTGAACATGATATGATATGAATGTACGTACTCTAAGGCAGATGAGTCAATAGGATTCTCTGTGGTATCGAACGCATTTGTTAATTTTCAACCCCTAAGCGAAGTTCGGTCACACACTCAAGTGGAATGAGAAATGATCGTGCTTGTATTTATTTCTATGTGACGGATAACAATATTGATGTTTATGCAAGGCATACTCACGAGTATGTGACATTTCAGATTGAAAATTCATTCATTCAATTCAAAATCGTTGCTTGTAATGTATGTATGTATATGTAGATTTGTGTATATGTATATATTTTCATCTCGTCTGGATGAAGACTTAAACATATTCCAGTTTAATACCCGCATATTAAGTAATTCGAAGTATAGGAAATTCTTGCACAGCATTTATAGAAAACAAAACCTTTTGTGTTCGTTTGTAACTTGCACTTGCTTGGCTTATTTATATTGTCTGAAACTATTCAACAATACAGTTTTGGAAGAGGGCTTTGCGGCATGTTTTGGAGAAGATCATTGCTGAATTTACAGTAGGGTCTTCATATTGCGAGCCAGAAAAAAGAGGACAGTTTTTGCATGTCCTCTTTAAAAGAGATGCTCTGGAAACGCCAATTTAAGGGCTATAAAATGTATTTAGAGAAAGGAATAACGATTTTCTAAGTTAATGAGTCAATATGCATCGTTAAAAAGCATACATACACTGAAGAAAAAACGTGTAACAATATTATATAATTAATAAAAAAGACTTAGTGTTTATTTTTTGTTTTAATTATTTTTGCATAAACAAAGAGCGAAGGATTCTCTATCTGGTCCAGTAGTTTTGTAATAAGAACGAATAGTAACTACATAAAAGGAATTTTGTAGGAATGTTTGGTAATCTTACTCTCACCAGACCAAAAAAAAAACTAAAAGCAATCACAAACTGAATGTTATTTGCCAAAACCTTATGTGACTTATGCGAAACATTCTTGGCTGACAACACTGGTTTCTTTTTCTTCTTCTTAGTCTTGTAGCTGATGTTATTTAGTACCCAACGGAGAGTCCCAATACTAGTTTTTTGGGCCAGCAATGGACTGTTATCTCTTGATCTTTCCACCCGCCACGTTCTTTCTCGTTTGTTTGTCTTTAATCCATTCAGTCTCGAGACGGATGTGCGGTCTATTTTTATTATTTTGGCTATTTGCCTACTACGGTTTCCGTTCTTAAACAATTGTTGAAGAATTGTCAAATTGTTAAAAATTTTAATTTCAAGTTTAAATTGTTCATCTTTATAAAACGTTGCACCTACACTTCCGGTCGCTTCAAAATTACACTACCAAATAAACAACAATCGACAGAAAAAACGCGACAACAAAAGCTAATTCCGATAACCATTGCAACAGTGCAAAACTGTAAAAATGCATATTTATTTCTTCTTATCCCTTATGTTATTACTTCTGCGCAGTTAACTGTAAATCCGAAAAAATAGTAGGCATTAGTAGAATTCCTCACTCGTTATTTACGCAAAAATTAAAAGAAATCTTAAAAATGTTCTACGCATATTTTACTTAATTAATGTAACATTGTTACACTTTTGCTCTTCAGTGTATACGTATCTGAAATACATATGAAAATTTATACAAACTAGGTTGCTCGAAACATTGCCGCTTGAGTTTCAAGTCAATTTTGTTGTAACTAAAGGGAATGTTGAATTGCTTTGCCTTTTTACGTTTTCGTAGGAAGTAGATGCGTATACTATTATTAATTAACGTAGTGGTTGAATAATCAAAATTATAATTCTTAGAGGAATAAAGAGGATGATACTGATTGTTGACCTCAGCAGTCAACGCCCAACATGTTTTGTTATGAGGCACATTCTTTGATCAGAAGTACCAAAAGCACGTAGAGAATAATTTCTTCACTCTAAGCATGTGTACATATGCTATACCATTGGCATATGTATATAGTAGACATACTGAAGAAATATGTGACTGTTTGCATACATATGTATTTTGTATACACATACTTCTTGTGACTCAATTATCATAGCGGGAGGATTTTAATTAAACACAATTGACCCGATGAAATGATCGTATATGAAACTTGATCTGCAACCTCTTAAATTACAATGCTATATATCTCGTAAAATCATAAATATATACGCATACAGTACCTTTCAAAATTGAGATCGTTCCAATGACTACGGTACTGTTTTGAATCGCAGGCCTAAAATAATGATTATCTTGACAAAAAAACTGCACATAATAATTAACATCATTCTTCTATACACAAAATCAAATCGAGTGTGATCTGTTTATAACTATACACTGCGAAACAATAAGAATAAATACTTATATTCCCGCAATAAGATCTAGTTGTATTACATTTGGCGAAAATTTATCAATTTACATGTTTTGTGTGACGTTATTGGAAATGGTTTCTACAGGGTGCGGTGACGTGATTTGGATTTGGGATAAGCCCTCAAACATTCTGTGCCCCAGCATAGTTAAGGGAAGTTAAATAAAATAAAAACTTATTTTGGTTAGGACAACCGTTCGCTTTATTTAACAGAAGAAAAACATGATCTGAATTTCCAATCATTTATACTTTTCAATAGTTAATGCGTCGGGGAAGGTTATTCCTCGAGTTTCAGCTGCAGGTGTGCAAGGTTTGGGAATGCTTGATTTCTTGTGTACTTGCCACGTTCTCTGGTGTCGCTAAATTTCCTGCTAACACGCTGCTCCCTTAAAAGTTTGATTTGCCCCTCAGCACAAACTTCTTAAACTTGTGTTGTGTTGCGAAATGTGATTTTTCTCTTCTGGCAAATACATATTTTGATACTGATATTGTTGTTGTAACAAGTGTTATTATGGATGTCATGCTATAGTTGATGGTAAGAACCTGATATTTGTCTTCCACTTCGTTAATATGTGCCGTGTTATTTATATGCGCTTCCTTCGTTCTAAGTTGATTTGATAGTTTTATAGTTTTGCTAGTTTATGGCGTCGCAGAATTAATGTTCCTGTCAGGGTGACGATGTTCTATCCTATGAAGTTTGATCGGTCAAACTAGTTCAGTAGTATTACTCCTAAGTTTTTCCTAGTTTTTCAATAGTTTGTATACACTGACTGTTTGGTTTTCGGAAACGAATCATAATATTTTTGGAAACAATTATCTAATTTTAAATTTACAATATTCATTTGACAATTGCTAATCCATTTTAAATCTATATTTGTTCATAAAAATTAAATTCAAACTTAATCGCTGCCCATCATTTTTCGTTCGTTTTAGTTTTTGCTATTTTTTTTAATATCAAAAACAACCATTTGGCAACACCAAACTCAAAAATATTTTTCTTAATTCTTCATTTATAGAATATACATCAAGGTTAGTTCATCCTTCACATCAAGTTTACTTGCCTGGATATTGGGGAATGGAAGTACTTCGCAATTCAGGTTTGTTCTGATGGCGTGCACTGCTTCACAATTTAATTAATTGTTTTTCTTTATTTTTGGACAATAACAATTTTGTAGTAATTGCAATCAATTTCTTATTGTTTTTTAGTGTATTTGGTTTGAAAGTTGGTTTGGGAGAGGGTTTGAAAATAATTCAGTAAGAAGTAAAATGTTGTTCCTCAAAAATAGTTTTACAACGCTTTATTTTCGAATTCTTGTGTGGTTGCTAAGCGCGTGGGCAATGGTCGGGTGTTCAAGCTCAAATGTTGATGTTGTCCCATCCCTATAATTTGAAAGCATTAGATGTCAGTTCTAATGGTATTCCGAAATCTGGATAAATTTGCTTACTAAAGTATTCTTTAAATTTAAATTTTAGAATAAATCAAAAGCAAAGACTTGCTCGGTTTTTTAATATATATACCCCTTCTGCTATTGTTAACAAATCTAAAGGTTTTTTGTGGGATCGGTGGTGAGTGTGGATCTCTATTCGTAAAATCGGCCTTATTTGATTGATACAGCCAGCTTTTTAACTTTAGGCACAGAGCATTGACAGCGTTTCGGAACCCATACCTCTTGCTATCAATATCCCATATCCATATATTTGGTCCTTTTAAACCCAAAATTCTGGATTTGTTTGCGTTGATAATAATGGCTTTCGGTACTCCTGACATCTTCAATAGACCAACATTTTGTTAAAGCTTTAGAATGGGCTGTGAAGCACTGATCGTACTTATTCTGGCTTAAAAAAATTAGCAATAAAAACGGGCGCGTTCGATTGACATCAGGAATATCCGCAATGAATATGTTCCAAGTTGGTTATATTAAAAATTTTGTCAGAATAAGGCTCTGATATTCTTCTGCGGAATCCCAACTCACTATAATGCCAAAACACATATTCATGAATATGATAGAAAATATTGAAAAGATATTGCCAAAATAAAAATCTTTTATAAAAGAAAAATTCTCTATAATATTTACTGATTTATGTTTCTTGACTCAAAGTGATAAACGGATACAAATCTACTTTTTTTAAGTAATTAATTTTACAACCCTCAACTCGAGTTATATTCCGTAACCTTTATGGTGCCATAAAGCAGACGTTATTTCTGCTTCTTGACATTCAACTAACTTCCGTGTATTCAAAAATAATTTCTTTTGGTACGGTTGGAGATGGCGCAGCATCTTAATCATCTAGATTATCTCTGAATTTTGAATTATGACCTTGATCTCTTGATAGATATGGTTGGAGTTTTGTGCTTATAGTTGAATGGAATATGATGTGACTATTTCACGGAGGAAAGTTAATTTCGCAGGATGCTTGTAGCTGAGGATGCGTTTGTAATCTGGGAAATCTCAATTTTTTTATACTTTCTAGAGGAAGAGATCGAGAAGCGAATGAAGTCATTCTGATTCGACATGATGATTAATATGGGTTACGATTTAGGGTTTTAAAATAAACATTATTGACTTAAAGACAGTTTTGTATTATTTTAATTTCTTAATTTTTATAAGTCTCTTAAATATACTTTCTTCAATTAAAAGTTTCATAAAATTAAATATGTTCCCACAATTTTATGCGTGTTTTTTTTGCACATTTAAGTTCTATGAAATATTTTTCACGCACTTTGAGTTTACTTGAATAGAATTAGAGCAAGAGTCAAACTTTGGCCCTACTTATACTCCCAATAGTTGCAAATAATTAAACCAGTTTTCTGCCCTATTTGCGGTCAGGTTACATTGTGAACATTTTTATACGACATCATCTATTATTCTTCTAATCTGTATGAATACATGTTGAAAATAGTTTTCATTTCGGAATATCGATGCATGACCACTTTCGTGAAAAGAGTAATATGACACCATATAAATATTTTTGTGATGATCTAAATTTATTGAAAACTACCGTGCGAAGCAATATTCTTCGACAATTAAAACTAGAAACGGACAAAACCAAATATGAATATAAAATTATGTTTCTTATGTAACTAAATTTTAATATACAATATTATGTTGTTAATTTTTTTTTCATTTCACAAGAAAAAGTTGTGTGATTGAAACTTCATATTGGTAATATTGTAAATTTCATTATTTTAGCCGTGAGATGTATATTCATTTTTTTCAAACTGAAACCATTGAGTTTCCACTTCACCAGATTGCGTAATTAGCTGAGACGAATTGTATTCTCTAGTAAGCCGGTTAGATGTTATATCCTTAGAGTTCTTCTTACTTGCCCTACATTTCCCATCCTTTATGTTCTTCAGATATGGTATTGCATGTTAAATGATAGTTTTTATTATGCATGAAGTTGTGCTCTATAGTAGTACATTGTTCAGTGTCTATGAAATTGTTGACTACAATTTTCAGGTGATATTTGGTTTTCAGGTTCACAATTAGAGAATAATCGAAGTTTCTTCAAATATGAAGTAATTTTGAGAAATGTGTATCATCCAAAAAGGCTACACGCACATCAGGTAACATTCTAGAATCCGGTGGTCTCTAAGTTGCTTTTGTTGTTGAACCGAAGTCATTTAGTCTTATATGTATATATTTGCAAATTGTTCAACATTGTGCCCTAAAGGCTTTGAAGTTTTTGCAGATGATAAACTTTTCGCTATTGATATTGAAGATACGTATATGTATATTATTCATACAGTATTCATAAGATTTATCAAATATTTATATTATGCATTAAAGTGATTAAAGTAATGTCGGCTTAAAGGAAAAAATAAACCAGGCAAAAGTGTGCGTTTCGACTGAACACAAAAGACTATGTACTATACTAGACTTTCAATTACTTAATATGTATTTATGTATTTAATCGGAATATGTTTAAGTCTCCCCATTCATTCAAGGTTCAAATATTGTATAAGCGTCCAAATCTGAGTCACAAGCCCCAATCACTTACGCTCCTTCAATCACTCCTCATTTCAACGGTTTGAAAATGAAATGAATGTGCTTGATGGCACAGAGATTCGTTTTGGCTCATCTAACTAAACATATCGCATAAGATATTATATTCTGTGATGATTTTTGTTCAATGTTCTTATTAAGCTTTTCAAAACTGGATTTTTAAAGTTTAAAAATAGTTGTCGATTATATCTTATAAATTTGGGACCTTTTATCTGACTTGAGCTTCGTAAACGGAGCCAGTTTTTACACTGGATTGTGGCTGGTGATAAGAAAAATTCTAATAATAATATAAATACAACAGACATACCTCATTATTGATGGTTGAGGTATGGTTTATGGTATGGATCCACGGTTTATGTTATGTTCTATTTTTGGTGGGATCAGCTGGGTGCAGTTTATTATGAGCTACTACAACCGAATAAAGCAATTATAGGAGAGGTGTATCAACGACTATTGACGCTAGGCGAAAATTGATTTATGTTATTTATTTTATGTTATGTTATTTTACTTTGAATTTTAATGCATACATAGTATATATATTTGTTTTTTTTTTTTTTCGATAACCATTCTGCTTTCCATTATTATGCAAGAAAAAATACTTTTAAACAAAATTGAAAAGAAAGGTCTACGATATATGCACATGTGTGACTAATTTACGCTCCCAAACGGATGTACAATATAAGGGGTAATGATGCGATACCAGTCCACGCTGGCGACTAAATATTTTCACATAAAAGAATCATGAATAACTACTTCCTACACCAGTTGCCTTATTTGTTGAGTTCCTACACACAACATTGACCAAAAACTGCTTTAACATCTATTGGACTTTATATTTTCGTTACTTTTACACCATAACATCTTTACGATCACACAAATATAAATAAAGAAAATACACAAATTAACATTTATTTGATTGAGTATCCGTCAGAAAATGTGATTACTCGAACTACACAAAGATTTATCAGTGTTGAGAGATACAGATTTCTAGGAAGTTTATTGCTTTTTTTATGAATTATGCAAAGTTCGGCAGAGGAAAGTGGACTAATGATTGAAGGTATATTGAGTGAAATTGAATTTAATTAGTCAACAACTTAAAAAAATAAGGAAAAAACAATCTGCAATAAACAAGGCGAATTTTTAAAACATTTGAGTATTCTAGGTTATAACAATTAAAACTTTTGGCAAAAGCTACTGGAAAAATCTACAATACGTTTAAAATTTTAAGGTCAGATAAATAGAAAAGCTTAAATATACCCTGAACTATTAAGCACATGTTGGGAAACTAAACTAACTTCTTAATATACTACATAATACAAACCATTCATTCTCTTTCACGTGATGGTGATGATAATTCTTTTACATTTGAACACGTTTCTGTGACCTACATTTAAATCAACAAATCTTTAAATGTATATGTTGAGTAACCATTAAACATAACTACCGGTCCCTGCCATATCGTTAAAACCTTTTAGTTTGAGGAAAATAAAATAGTGCCATTATAGATTTCCGTTTAGAAAATAATGCAGAATTAAATTTTAAAGTTTTTAGCATACTTCTTAACTATTTATTTTTATCTTAAAATGCTTCAAGTAAATTTTTTTAGTTTGATTCTGGAGCAGCTTTCGGTTACTATATATGATAACTATATATGATGAATATATATGATGACGCTGGAATAATAAAAACTTGTTGAAGCATTTATGTAAATGATTCAATTAGCAAATATGATGTTTGTAACAAGTTAATGTTGCTTTTTTATTGCTGAACATTTTATTCAAAACGTTATTTCAAATAATGTTGTAGTTAGGAATATGTTCTTGACAAAACTCCCGTTTCAAAAACTAAACCAGTATTTTTTTGCTTCATCCTTTTTTTTAAAGTTTTTATCAAGCGAATGTTTTGTGTAATATTTTGAATTTGAGAACAAAAGGACTGTTTGTATATCAAACATATGTATATTTTGTATTTATATCCATCATATATATGATGTACATTTTAAACGAAACCCTTCCACGATATCGTATCCAAAAAATAAGGTGCATTTTTAATATTTTGAGAGCTTTGTATATTCGGTTGTCGATTTTTTTTTATTTTATGTTGGTACACTGTGGTCGCCGTGGCGTAGTGGTAAGTGCGTCGACCGCCGCGCAGAAAGTCTAGGTTCGATTCCCAAACGGGACACCTCACATTTTCCACGGCACCACCTCTTTCGAGTTGCTGACAACACTCAAAGAGTATCAATTGTCTATGAAAAGCTTCTCAGAATCTCGCCGTTCGGAGTCGGCAAAAAACTGTAGGTCTTTCTTTTTACATTTTTGATGGGATGTTTTTCGCTCCGTTAAAAATTAGACAATATTTGTAGCGTACCTAAGTTTTATTTACCTTCTGATTTGAACATCGCAAATGTATCGTTTATTTTATAAACACAAAGAAATATGTACATATGTACATAGGTATTTGTTTTATATCTGAAAGTTTCTATTCAACATATGCAACCGACGTTCAAATATGATAAAAATACTCATTCACCAATCACTTATGCATGTCCGTTTAGGATATGTATTGCATATGCCTAGCCATGCACAAACAAACATCAAACATATGCACCCACCATACCCTTGTCCGCAACACACCTTTCAAGCGCAACCACTCCTTATTTCGATTAGTGTGTGTGCGAGCTTCATCTAGGGGTGAAAAATGAAATGAAGTTGCCCAATACCACTGTGGTTCGTGGGCATTCATCCATTCTGATGTTAGCGGTTTCTTAATGTCAATGCTCAACGCTCGATTTGAAACCGTTGATGTTTCACGACTGTATGTATACATATCTATATATATATATTGCCCCAACTTCCCGTATAATACTCGTATATGGCAGCCACCCACAATTATGCCCAAAAGTTAATTTTCTATATACATACGATGATCGCTAAGTCAAACATACATGTACATATCCGAAATTTTTTGAAAATCACTTCATAAGTTCAGGCTATGTGAAGAATGTGGCAGACATTTGGGACGGATGGCGCAAGTCATGAACGAAACCAAGAATAAATGTTTCATTCCCTAAAAATGAAACCTTAAAAAAACACGATTATACTTCGGCTGTTATGTATACATATAAAATAACAACGGTTGTCAAAAAGTTTACGTCATTTCTTTTACTTGCAATATGGAACTGAGTATCCTTATAATCCATATTGTTTGTTTTATAAATTAAGGACAATTTTTGATATTTGCAATTTATATGCAAATACGAGTATATACTATATTATACCGGTTCTTGGACAATTAATTGCATTCATTAGTCGTTATCAAAAATCAACGGACGTGTATGTTGTACATATTTTCGATTCTCGACGGCAAGGTTTTTTAGAAGCTTTTCATTAACAATTATAAAACATTTGAGTGTTGTCAGCAATTCGAAGGAGTTGAAGGAAGAAACTCAAAACGGTGTGTGCCAACTAATATACGCGCCACAACTATGGCGTCCGGTTTTAAAAAACCGCCCATAGTAATGAAACGCTGTCAATATTTTTATTAAAAACTATCAATTACACGCAAAAGTGTTATTGTCAGTTCTCAATCTATTGTATGTATACTATTATCAGCTAACATTTTCAATGTACAAACCTATTCAGACTTAACTGTTGTAGAGCTTACAGAAATTAATTTGCTTTTAGAAAAAATCGTTCATCTTGTAGCTTGGAGTAAAATATTGATTTGTTGACCAAAAAGAATATTTGAAATGTTGCGTTTGCGCAACACGAGTTCTGAAGCAGTAAAATTACCACATTGCATTCACACAACATTTAGATATTGTTTTTTTCTTCAACTGGTAAAAATCTGCAGATTTTTACTAACTTAGCACATCACTAACGCCCTATACCTGAATTTTCCTCCAATAGTAGATTTTGGGATAAATCGCCTCCTACAACCGACCAGCCGCTCTGGTCTACCCATAGCGTTTAAGTAAATAGTTTCGTTTGTTACATTCGGTGCACGAATATTCTCATGCGCCATGTTTGCAGTATGGCATGGTTACAATTGCCATGAAGTTGAGTTCGCAACTTCCTATTGAAGTTTGTTATTTCTTCGCCCGCAGTTGTGATTCCTTTATATTATATAACACTGTTTCGAAGATACCAAAGCGGACTCACGGCGCCTATGACCTTGTTTCGATATAACTGTATGTACAAATTCTTTGTTACTTGTTTTGATGCAACCCCAGAGTTGTAGGAAGTCCAACAACACTTGCTTATATACATATAAGTTGCTTGTTATACATATATACTTGAAATGTCGTCCGAGTAACCAGCACATTTCCATATATTGATTCTCAAGTTCGTCACGTTGCTTCTGACGTGTTCCTCCGATTTGAGGTTCGTGTCTAACGTCCTTCTGCCAAATTATTATGGGCGGATAAATTGTTTTTATAGGTGAAATTGATAAGCGAGGATTTATTTAACTTATGCGACCTATTGTATATTTAGTTTTTGAGTAAGCTACGATTTTTCGGTAGCGGACTCGATTTTACAGTGGCCAGAGTTGCAGAATCGTCCAGAAACGTTGCTTCTAGAGTTTGGCGATTTATTGGGTTTAAGAACTTCGGGGTCTATTGACTACACTCACATATTTGGAATAAGGAGTTATTATGGTTTCTGGTTGTGGTTGAAGTAGGGGTAATTTACTGGTTTAGATAGCATTTATTTTGTTTTTTTTTTTTAATGCAGTTTCGTTACTAGCAATTCGTCATTTCATGCACGCGCATGCTAAACAAATTTACTGGTTTAGATAGCATTTATTTTGTTTTTTTTATGCAGTTTCGTAACTAGCAATTCTTCATTTCATGCACGCGCATGCTAAACAAATGGAGCTCAACTCAAACTTATTAATTTTGATTTTATTAAGTATGATATTAGGTCTACATTTTTTATACCGGTTTTCGCTTGTCCAAGAAAAATTATAAACTTTGACTTTTAGACTTCTTATTTTAAAAAGTTACCGTTAATGAATGATCCAGGTTCAATTTCAGGACCGAAAACCATTATTTCACGACACCACTTCTTTCGAGTTGCTGACAACAGTCAAAAAGTATTTATTATCCATGAAAATCTTCTCAAATCTCGCCGTTCGGAGTCGGCAAAAACTGTAGGTCCCCTCTGTTCGTGAGAGTGCTTAATTAACTTAATCTAAATAAATTTAGAGTCAATTAACTTTAAGCTATTTAAGTTGCCCTTAATTAAGTCCAAAATGTATATTCGAGCGTATATGTTATTTAAATACGTATATATTTAGTATATATTCAATATATATAATAATAATATACAGCTAGGTATGCTGTTGCCAACGGTGGACATCAGCTAATCCCAATTCAAAAAATGTTTGTAGTTATGCCAAGTTATGTAAATAAGGTAGATAAGAAAATTGTACATTAAGATATCTACACTGTACCGAAAAATAGCGCCATGTTCGACTTTGTCAATATTTTGTCACTATTTTGCAAATAAATTTTTCCTATCGTCATGCAAACACCCATATTAACTGTCCATCAATAATAAAACCCATAAACAAGATAAGAAAAAAGTGCATTCTGAACTTAGAAAAGTCCCGTTATCCGGAATGACAGAATTTCCGATTGTGAAAAATAAAAGCACCAATTTTAAAAATTTATGAATAGTGTTTTGTTTTTAGTTTTGTTATTGGGTTAGTAATTGGTCGTAAAACCTTTATTTAAGTACAGCGTACCAACGTCGTAGCATGGAATCGATTACGGCACGATATCGCTGAACAGGGATATTCTTCCACGCAACCTGCACAACATCTCTTAGCTGTATTGCTTTTTTGAATTTTGCTTGGATTTAGGTCCCAGAGGTTTTTAATTGGGTTAAGGTCCGGAGACTGAGGCGGACCAGTTCGTATTTTTTTTTTGTTGTTGCAATTTTTGTTTATTTTAATTCAGTTTCTTTTCTTACGTGCTAGACAAAATTACTTAAAGCTAGCTTAACTAAGTGAACAATGACTATACGCGGTGGCGCACCTTTTTTTTTGGTTTTTGTCTTTTTTTGTTTATGTTTATGTTTTTTATAAATTTTTGTCTTAAAACTGACTTAAAACTATGTAAGTTGGCCACTACCATGCCCAACTGTCCCCTATCATTGATAAGTCAACGGCGGCGGAGGCCGAATACAGTGCAACCACCAGTAAAATTGCCGTTCTTTGGCAGACTCGCTCCTGTCTCGAGCAGAGATCGCTCTGCTGAACCGAAGTAGATCCTCGCGGTTGCGTACGACAGTGCGTTCGTAGTTGAGTCGCCGGTGTACTGTTCGGCGTACGACATGGAAGATAATAGGACATCCTTCCGTATCCTGGATTAGGCCTCTCATATCTAAATAGAGGAACGCTTCGGAAGGGATGAAGCCGTTAAGACGCACACTCTCGTGGTACAATTCATTGGGGTAGTAGGCCCCGAAGATCAGACTGTTAGTCGAAGTCATAGCCCGTGCCACATGCCTTCGAATCAGCTTAATAATGAAATTATCTATCCTAATCACCTTTGCCTTCTTATACAAGACCTCGTTGGGATAGAATTTCTTGTGCTGGGATTCAGGTGTTCGATACAACCGGAGGCAGGCCCGAAGACACACTGATTTCTCTTATTATGCTGACATAAAATCCGGCAGTTATCATCGGTTTTATCCAAAAAAATTGGACCATAGATAAAGCATCCCCATACGTTACTTTTTGCTTCATCGTGATTTACAGTCTTGATAGTACACTCCGGTTGAAATTCTGTGTTTTTTTCATTGCGAATAAATGTCCTGGTCCCAAGAGTACCCAATGAAACTATATTAAACTTTTGTGCTCTGTTTGCGCGTTTACATTTTACTTTCTAACCTATATGTTGATTTTATAAAGCGGATATACATATGTACGCACACCTTTCTTCTTCAGAAAATGGAAAATTTATCCGAATAATAATCCGAATACGTTATTCAAGGTCGTTATTTGTCATTGGTTGCATAAGTTCGTAGATACTCAATAATTGCTTTGTGATTGCATTTAGTCGCTGCAAGTGCAATGATGATATGCTGTTGATGTTATATTATTTATTTTAAGCAATGTACATCCGTCATTAAAAAAATTTATTTGTAATGTAATGTAAAAAATTAATTATGTTAATATAAAAATGTTTAAAGTCGTTTGCTCTTTGCTTTTATCACAAATTTTATCCTATCATCTTTATCTTATTTAAAATGTATATTTCATTTTCAAGACAATAATAATGTCTAAAACTATTTTCTCAGAGTAAATCAGAGTATTTTAAATAAGGCGGTTAATTAAACTACCTGTGGTTGCCGTGGCGTAGTGGGCAAGTGCGTCGACTTTCACACGGAGGTCCTAGGTTCGAATCCCGGATGGAACACCTCATATTTTTTCACTGCATTACCCCTTTCGAGTTGCTGACAACACTCAAAGAGTACTAATCGTCTATAAAAACTTCTCAAACCACGCCGTTCGGAGTCGGTCCGAATCGGACAGCCTTAGGTCTCATTGACGGTGTATAAGGATGTGATTGAATTCGTGATCGTTGGTTATTGGCGTCGATTGCACTTAAAAAATTGTTGAATGTTCGATGACCATCGTTGGTTCCATATACTCTATGGATTCTGTTTCATTGTCATTGGGAAGAGATACTACTTGTGTCAGCTTTCATTTCCTTTTTAGCCAATAGATTCGGATTTATTGCTCTACTCTTATCTACTAAATTGAGCAACCAGGATGGTTTCGCTGTCTTGATTGTTGAGCACTGTTTGTTTATTGAAGAGCACTTGCGCAGCCCTAAGTGCTGTGTATTGCTATATTATATCAAACATTTTGTTGTAGATTTCAGATAAGGTATGAGCCATTTGATACAAATTTATTTTAATGTTTTCCCCAGTCTATTACGTCGGGATTTTCAACTAGACATCTCCGAGCTTAGTCAGTAGGTGGATCTTGGCCTTCGCAGTGGAGATTGTTAATGACTTTCAAATTTGCTGGTTTGGTTGTTCAGTTGTACTTTGTTTGTACTTTGGAGTTATGTACAAACAGTTTCAGTTTGCACTTTGGAGTTATGTTATATGCGGGTATATATTTTTATTATTTATATGCCACATGTGACATATTTCCACTGTTCCAAAATTTTTCTGTTCCTATGTTCTCCTATGCTCGAATATGTTCTTCCCGATATTTGGTAATTGGTTGTTCCCATTCGCTTTATCCTCCACAATATTCTCAAAGTTTCTTTCAATTCTTTATACATATTATGTCTTTGGTATGATAGATAGGGCTGCTCTGGTTCTGGAAAACATTTATAAGAACTTTTCGCAATGGGGAAATAAATCCATTTCGTCTCTCTGTGTGCATTGATTCTGCAGTCGCAGTACGTTCGCCTAAGGCTTCTTTACTGGTATCTTATAGCTGCAGAGAGCATTAACAATCAAAATTATCTTTCCTTGTTTATGTTTTAGGTCGTAGTTGTAGTCCTCGTGGTTGCCGTGGCTATGTAACAGCTTTTCAAAATCTCGCCGTTCGGAGTCGGCAAAAAACTGTAGGTCCCTTCTACACGTGAGAGAACAGTAGCACGCACAACACGAGTAGTTGTTGTAGAAGCTAGACCCTGGTCCCTTGTGGGCTGTAGTGCCACTCAATTATTATTATTATTATAGTTGTAGTCCTCGATTCATTTAATGGTCGGGGATTTCCCCGAATTTGAATTTTCCTTCCATCAATGCGACAATTATCAGACGCCAAAATTATGGTCAACATTTCCTTCTTTTTGGGGGCATAGTTCTATTCTCTTTTGTTTGTTAATTCCCTTTTTCTTCTCGACTTCGCACTGTCCATGTATCGTAAATTGAAGCATCTGTAGACGCTTACATGTTTTTTGAAACTCTGCAAATGTAAGTTCTGAGATAACTAAATGCTTTCCCATCATTCGCGTTCAGATGAATCCTTATGTTCTTTAACTGTGGTGGCAAAGCAAACCCATTCGTAGGAGAGGTTAGGGTCTCTGCAATTCTTCAGATTTTCTGGAGCCATCATCTGAACCGCAAGCTTTTAGGATTTGCTATCACCTTGTAAGCTAAAATAAAATCGGTCTGCAGAATGTATTCTAAAATGTTTGTTGTTTTTTAAGTTACTTCTGTGTTAGCTTGTTAAAATGTTTTTGCTGTTTGTATAGAATCTTTGAAGAGCCAGGAAGTTTTGTCGGAGTAATATAGTTTAACGTGTTCATGCATTAAATTTCACTTGTTTGATTTGTACAGACATGTCGATGTGCGCAGTATCTCACGGCTTGGGCTGCGTCAGTCAAGGGGTTTAATTATATGTCCTTGGTACGAAATTAATTCTATGCTAAATATTGAAAGCCTGGTTTCTTTATCGAACAATACAATTTTCACACCCGTAGCCTTTTTAAGAGAAAAGTTCTGCATGCAATGTCTTCGGATAAAACGCTTGCGATGGTTAGGCCATGTAGAGCATGCCTTAAAAGTCTCTGGAAAACTATTGGGACTTGGAGTGCGTCAACCAACTTGGCGAGAGATCGTGCTACCTGCAGTGGAATGTTGATTGAGGCCCCCAGGCCCATCCCGTACTGTAGCGCAATTAAGAGATGAAAAGGATATATGTATGCATTTTAATAGAGAATGTTACAATATTATCTTGTGCTTTTTTTCCTCATTCTTCTCCCGCATCGTGAAGTCTTTGATGTGCGAACATGTCAGTTTAATTGTTTTTGGTTTGTTAATCACTGCTCGGCACTGTTCCATTGGCGCAGTTCAATATCAATGTTTCAACTACCACTTTATTGCAAATGTTAGATCTCGTGGCCGTCTTGGCACTGTGGAAAAATGAGTCGATTTACACGCCAAAGGTTCCAATTCGATTCCCGAACCAAACGCCTTGAATTTTTACACGGCACCACCTTTTTCGAGTTGTTAACAACACCCAAAGAGTATTAGTTATCTATGAAAAGCTTTAAGTAAGTAAGAACTTCCAGGTCCCCTCTACTCGAGTAGCCTGTAGTGTCGCTCATTTAATATTTAGACTATGTTCTCATGGGAATAGGTTTTTTTTGTCTGGGATAAAACTACGGCAGTTTCAGTGCCAGCACCAGCTATGTACTTCCTGATTGACTCGGACTGCAACTTATTCTAAACTGCTATAAATTTGAAACCGTACTTGACAATGACACATGATAGATAATTTTATTGTTTATAAGCCTTTTAAGCAATTTGCGTCTCAGGTGTGTTGAAATTTTCATAAATTATTTGTGCGTGAATCATAACTCATACCAAGTCACTGAAAGCCTTGTAAAACATTCTAAAAGTGAAGAAAAAGAAAAATAGTTAAAGAACAATGTTTCACACTTCTTCGATACAATGGGTTGCAAATTTTCCGGATGCACATCACTTGGTTTTCCCCAACTGTATTTTAAAGGTGAAGTTAGGCATCATTTATTATTTTACACACATTGTCACATGAGTGCAGCGTTCGATACTTTCTTCGGTCGTCTTAAAGACATTTTTCGCACCACAGGTGGACACATTGAAAACTACTAAAACATTAAAAAATGTATGTATTTCCAACTATTTTTTGGTTTGCTAGAATAAAAGTTTCAAAAGATTAAAAAAATAAGTTGCAGTTTGAGTCATTCACCCTGTATGTATTACTTTTTGCAATGCATTCCATATGAGTTGGGATTTCTTCCAGCGTCGACGCTCCGTTTGCCATAACTATTTTTTTAACTTTCTTCATTTAATATTCCTTATTGCTATTCTATTATCTTTAAGTTGACGGATACTGATTGTGATTTATTACTTTTCAATTATCGAAACTTGACTCTCCTCTGAATCGGTTATTATCACCCCATTCGTCGCTTCTGTGGATTATATAAAAAAATATTTTCATTTTTCCTTTTGGGATTGGTAGAAAAAATAACGCACCTTGTGATTGCTGTATTGTTCAAAAACTGCTGTGCTAGTTTTTTCTAACGTTTTAAGTACTTTCCACTATACTTATGCCATTATTTTAGTTTGATATAAGATATGTATATATGTATAAAAAAATCTTCAATTCTTTTGTAAATTCTGTACATAGCTTATTTTGTATTCTGCCGATCATGATTGAGCTATAATACTTTCAGTAAATTCAACGCGTACATATGTCATAAGCATTGTTTCCGTATTAAAATCTTCTTTTATTCAGATTTATTTTGATATAGTATAATATTCAACTGTTTGTGTCAACGAATTTGTATGGACCCAGAACATAAATATCTAACGGAAAAATATCACTTTTGCTCTTAAACGTTCATAGTATGGACTAGTAGTCAAATTATTAACAGTGTTTTATTTAATTCATGCAGTCATAAGTGTTGAAAGAGATAACATAATTATTTCATGAATGCTATACGCGTGATCGACTTTTAATTGGTCCTTGTACTAGTTGAGCACTTACACCGACGTTGCTCCTTTGTTATGGCACCATGTTATAAAAGTCTTGCTTGTGTGGTCTTCAATTTTTGCTGCCAATTTAATGGTTGACCTACCGAGTGTTGTCAAATATCATATTTGGTTGTAGGGAACAACATTTTTCAATTGAAATCAATTTTAATTACGTATGTGCAATTTTGGCATTAATATTATGTCATTTTCCGGCTGGCCAAACGGCATTTCGTCGGTCCGCGCTATAGGATGGCGTTTTAGGTCACCGCATTGATGCGTTATAGCAGTTCATTTTCTTCCAGTTGCACAAAACTTAACATAACCTCATTTGCTGCTGACCTTTGGATACGAACATATCCAGGAATTTGACATCTTAACCTATACCACCAAACTTATGTGTGCTCGCCTACGTATGTACATGCAAACGTATGTCTTATAATTGCGAAAGAAAGGCTGAAGTATTTAAAGTCGGTGCTGATTCGCCGTGCCACAAGATTTCCTGAAACCTAATAAACTTCCTTTTCTTCTTTGCCTCTTGTATTCTTGTATTTAGGATGCGCGGAAAAATTTGTCAATCTTAGAGTGGGTTTACATATAATATTAAATATTATCTGTACTCTGTAGGAAGATATATATATTCCAAAATGCTATCGTAAATTCCTATCTGTGGTTACATTTTATCCGCATTCAGACTCGGATGGGTGTCTAATGCGACAAGAGTAGCATGACTCATATATCCATATTCATGAACTTGGGGCAAAATGTTTAATTGCAGCGTACCTTAGCATGTAATATTATATCAATTGGCAGAACTTAAAAAACTTGACGATCGCTTGGCAATTCTGTGATTTAAAGTAGTGTTCTGTGCAACCCACTTAAAAAGATGAAAAATCTCAAATGAAACTAAAAAAAGGGGATGAATTTAACTTCTGTGACTCCCTCCTTACAGAATATAAAATTTAAATGCAAATGAAAATGAACAAATAAATTTTTGGACAAGGTAACTGTTTTATTTGTCTGAATTAAAAACAATTATATCGGCACATGTTGGACGCCAGTGCACCCCATTCCAGACGTTCAAATCTGAAGAAGAAATATGCACTCAAAGGAATTGAGTAAAAGAGTATTTATATAAATGTTAAATTCTTTGAAATCAGTGCAAGTAAATTTTAATGTTTTAAAACTTATAAATATTTTAAAGGGAGTTGCACTCTGCTATTTTAGGATTAACACAAGTCGTGCAAAATATATGAGGGCTGTTTTCAATTTTCAATTAACAATGAATAAGACCAATGCAATAGAAATGAAGAAGAGCTATGACTTTGTATTTTAAAAGTTATTTAGCACAAATGTAATAAATGCTCCTTATGACACCTTTTCGACATAAATTGTTGCACAAGTCCAAAATTAATAGTAGACAACAGTAATTTTTTTTGTTTTTTTTTATACGCAAATGTTATCGTTTATTTATGGCTAATCAAAAATGTAAATGTGTTTCTTTAGGAGAGTAGTTTTCAAAATTTACGTGACTGATCAGTATTATTGAAGGCTATTCCTCTATTTGAAGCGTTGAGACGTAACTAATTTGTCACATCATTAGGTATTCACATCATTAGGTATTGAATTGTTGTCCCGCTAAATAATTAATACAAAAGTCAGAAAAACTCTTTTTAATAAAAGAAATCCTTTATTATTTTTTTTAAAAAGGAATATTTATGTATGATAAATACATTTTTTTACTACTTCATTTAATTTTATGTACTGACAAATTTTACTTATCTCTTTCAGAGCAATTCACATCAATGCAATTTACATTCTCAATAAAGACACTTCATTATATTAAACAAATTACAAAAAGTCATATTGGACGGTTATTATTGGCGTTGAGCGCCCATGCTATAAAATAAGACAAACCTTCAAAGATCAAAATAAAGCGAAAGTGTGTGAAGTGGTGACAATAATAAGAACTTACATCCAACGTTAAAAAAAGCCATCACCATTTCGTCGATTGCGATAAAACGCAGGCCAACGCTGCCGCAAACGCCAGCGAGTGCCCCACAGGTGTTGTCACCAAAGCGACAGTGTGCCGCTGTTTCAGTCATACCACAATTGCCTCCACAAGTTCAATTTGCTTCGCCAGTAACTGCAGCAGCCGTTGCTCTTAATTCCGCTGCCAAGGTTGCTGCCGTCGGTGGAAGTCACCAACTTTTTGCTCCAGGTACTGTGCCCGCACAACATCCACATTCACAACATCATCAACATCACCCACAAGCTGCTGCTGGGCATCATTATCAACAGCAGCAAAGGGCTGCTGCCGCCGTTGCTGCCGCTGTTGCTGCACAGCAATTGCATCCAATCTTGAATCCACTGCATCACGAGTTGCAGCACCATCACCATCAACACCAACAACAGCAACAGGCAGTCGCTGCTGCAGCAGCAGCAGCTGTTCAACAGCAATTTCAGCAAGCGGCTTTACGTCACCAACAGCAACTGCATCAACATCAGCACCAGCAGCAACAACAGCAGCAATATCTTCATCAACTACAGCGTCGTCATCAACAACATCTTACGCAAGCACATCCTGGGCAACAACAACTGTTAGTACCAGTGTCTACATCAACCCAAACATCTATACCAGCAGCTATTAAAATTGCATCCAATACTACAAACAGTAGTTCAAACAACCAGGCTTCTCCTACAGTTACAACTGGAATAAGTAGCAATAATATTAATAGCTCTACAACAGTGTTACCTGCAAAAACGCCCGCTGTCAGTGTAAATAACTGCACTGTAAGTACGTCATCGGTATCTCCAACAGCGAATTTAAACAGTAGTGACAATAGTAACTCACCGCTTACCAGTACAACACCAACTAGTTTCAATTTGAATAATAATAACTGTAAAGAAATGGACAACCAAATGACATTAGCCCCACTTGGCTTGTCACAAAGTATGGACTCGGTGAACACAGCTAGCAATGAGGAAGAGGTAAATGCTTTAAATAATTAACAACAAACGTATACATAAATATATAACTATATTTTTATTAATTTTATTATACCTTAAATTCAATGTGAAACTTTTGTTTGCTTAACATGTTCCAAGATTTTACTAGCGAAATTTTTACTCACAACGTTTTATTAATCCGTGACGCCCACCATATTATCGAAATTTCGTAATTCGTCTTACCTTGGAAATTTCGATACGTCTTACCTTGGAATAAGGTCGATATTGACACTTTTTTAAGCTAATAGCAAGGACTGCTTGTAATTGTGTTTTCAAAGTCGTGTTTGATTTAGGGTAATGAGTAAATCATGTTTCATATAAGTAACGTTATTTTTTACTTACTTAAAGGACAAGGCTTCGTAAATTTATGGCGGTGGCTGGTATTATTTTAATGCGATAATAAAAACATATGATGAAAACTTTAAAAACCTATCTAAAGTCCAAACTGAAGTGGGTTGGGTGGGCTCAACAGTCTTAAATATATTATATCGTATGCTGGGAGAACATTTGCAAATCGAATAAGAACTTGTTTTCACAAATGAAATTTTAATATTCGTACACCCACAATTTCTGAAAAATATAATTTCAAGTAAGAGCAGTTCTAAATTACTTAACTGGGTGAAATTCGTATTCAAGTGATCTAATTAGCGATATTACACATTTGGCTTCTAGTTAAACATGCGGATCAAATTTAAACAAGACCAATTCCACTCAAGGGGTAAGAAAGTAAAAGATCTACTAGAGAAAACCGTTTAGTCACTCACACTTGAGCAAACAATTAACAGTGTAAACAGAAGCATAACACCTAGTAAATTATAGGGGGAACATAACGCGTATTAAAGAAATTCCTACAGTGGCGTACACTGGGAAAAATACCTTGGACTGTGTAAGAAAAAGGATGATGCGCACTGGAGAAAGTCATATAAGTGCAAACACGCTGTCGAAACCACTCATCAGCGTGAAAAATAAATAAATTGGGCAAGTGTGAGTTTCACTCGAACACAAATGACTTCGTTTTATATTTGATGCAATCAATTCAATGCAGGTATTTTACCGAAGTTAGTTAAAGCTTCTTCATCGAAACTGAAGTTTCTCATATAGTATAAGTTCATACATTTCGGTACATACAGACCATCAATAATCTTATTCATTCCCCAACATCATACAAAACTGCGGTAGGCATGATCAATCAATCACAAATTAAAAAATTAGATAAAAGAAATATATTTGTTACGTTCTTAGAGCTTCGAAATTTATCACCGTCGATCTTTTATGGTCTTTGACCAATTACGATTAAACTGTGTAACAATGTTCGTATGTCTGAGACGCTCCTTCTCGCTCATATAGTATGTATGCTTAGTTCTGTGGTCTGATAAATAATGCAATTAAATATTTGTTTCATGCCCAGCTAGAGTTTTTGGCTTGTTAAAATTATGTAGATTTCAGATTTACCTAATACTATCATCAGTTTATTCGAAAATACAGTTATTAAGACTATAAGTGTGAGTCTTGGTTAGACGTATGATCGCACAGGGACCTGAGAAGTATTGCTTAAATACATCTACTATTTTCTGTAACAAGGTTTAGTAGAGATTTTCCTTAGCGAGCGGCAAAACGTTTTTTTATTTTAAAGACTTTCTTAGCAGTACTATTTTCAGTTCCCCATAGTATATGGTGGACATAACCATCATAATCAAAGATTAAGTTTATTTTATCTACGTTGTTAGAGACTAGCGTATCGTAGGTTAAGTTCTTCTTCTTGGTGAATGTATGTAAATATATGAAAGTAATGATAAACTCCTAAAAAACTTCGTTTTTGAAACACAAACACAAAAACACTTCAGCTCTTACTTCACAAGAATGAAAATGTGCCAACATTTATGTGTTTTTAGACATCTTAATAAAAATATATGATTCCTTTTTTGTCTCGACTATAGAAAAAGTCGTGGTTTTCTTATCCCATTCACAGCACTGAAGTTTTGTGTACTTGTGGTCCCTGTATCAAGGACAAGTCCAGCTGCTTCTCCACAAGACGTGAATGCTTTGAAATATAATTTTTAAATATTTTGCTGTATATTCGAATTCTGCTTTATGTATATATAATCGTTTACCATTTGCAAATACAAGAAGACCACAGCAAAGAAGCAACTGTTTACAAAAAGTCCTTGTTTGCTAATTTAATGCATCTATTTCTATGATAAAAAACATTTCCCTGAAAACTAAAATCTTTAAGGGGGCATAGAGGAATAAAAAATGCATGAACTACGTTGAATGAATAAATCTTTTACTAGCGGTCGTAAATACAGAATAATATTTATATATGTTTGTGTATGCTCTCAACTTGACTGGACTGACTTCATTTGATTCTACCGCTTACATTTTTCTCATGGGATATGAGAGATGCGGTCGCTGAATGAAGTTTGAAGGTAATAATGAGAGGAATGTGCAAATCCTTGAATGAACTGCAAGGACACAAACGAACTGAGAAGGACCTTTTATCGTTTCATTTCTGTATACAAAATACCTGCGGTAAAGATCGTCCTGTGTTAGTGGAATGAATCGGAAGTTTTTTGTCTTATAAAAGCATCTACTTTTGCATTCATTCCGTTTCTCAATTTGCTTTGGACAATGATGATGAATAAAGATGTTATACATGCCTTACTTTTATTGCAAGCTGAAGTTTACATTAGAAGTTAGAACTTTTTTGAGGCAGAGATGCCTGCATTGAGAGACGACTAAAAATTAATATAGATAAAAAAGATGGACAAAACAAAACGGTTAATTAGTTCAGGTAGCTGCCCAGTTCTACTGGAAAATTCGCTGTATTCGGAAGTAGTCTCTATGGATTCTCTATGGATAGACTTCTAAAATTGTGCATTAAAAAATTGTAAATTAAATCACTTCCGAAGAGAAGAAAATCGAACATAAAATTCCTTCTCCCTCAGCAGTAAACATTAGCGGAAAATTATAAAAAAAACTACAACGTCTGCTATAGGAAACAAGTATATCAGAATTTTTAGTCACAAATTGTCGAATTTATTCGATGATTGTACACATCGAAATACATACAACGACCTCACAAATATAAGCCTGAAGGACAGACTGATTTGGAAATGTATATACCCACATCTACTCCGCTTTCATTTTGATACCTGTTGGTGTAGTTTTCCTTAGCGTTATTGTTAAACTGTTAAAACTAAGTTTTCCGTTTCAAATCACAATCCTGTATTTGATGTGGACTCTTCATCAAACCTGTAAACCTTTAAAATGCCAATTTTTTTCTTTATTGAGTTCTTTTAGTCGCAATGCCTTTGAGCTGCAAACTCTTTGTCACAAATATCTAAAGGAGTGAAGTGAAGTCTCAAGCACTGCGGTGGGGGTTATGTGCAATGCACCACTCTCTTGACACTGTTGATCATACTTTTCCACGGATGTAACAATGTCGATGTACATCCAGCTCATGATCTACCCCCAACTTTTTCCTAGGGCTATCTTACACACATACTTTGCTACTGTTGTTGTTTTACGTTCCTGATTGAGTTCCATTCAGTTTTAATTTGAAGTGTACCTGATGTTTCTCTGAGTACCAATAATAATGTTCTACGCAAACCACCAATTTTTCCATCGGTCCTAGTAAATTATGAACGAATATATGATTCTGATTAACTAGACCACCTGCCTTTAAGGGTTATATCACAGGATCGATTCGCAAATAATGCCAGACTAGACGCCTTAGTTACCCAAGAACCAAATAGAGATCATGCTTGATGGACAATCACTCCGGGAGGGATTATCACTCCTTGAGGGACAATCACTTGATTATATATGGAAGAAACCAATCTTTTTGCTTAATCCAGATCAATTCTGGAGAGAAAACATTTAAGCTATTTGATGGGCAACTAAAGGGTGATTTTTTAAAAGCTATAGGAAAGTTTAAAAAAACACACATATAATTCAAAAAATTGTAGGAAATCTTTATTTGAATCGATAGAACGGTCCATTATATTTAATGTTTGAAGATTATTTCATGCAAATGTTGATCTTGACTGCGCCTCAAGTAAAAAGAAACTGAAAAAATTACCAGAATAGATTTAAAAGGAGACGAAAACTGCACTAAACAGTTTTCTTCATGCCAAAATGATTTTGACTTTTTTAACGAAAACCAGTAAGACTTCAAAAAACGGTCTTTCTTGATGTACTACTAAATCTCCCTCCCTTTGATATCGGCATTATGGGATGCACAATCATGGCCATCTTCCGACTAAAAAAGAATGGTCCTTGATTTAACTCACACTGGATCTTTTATGATCTCATCCACCGCATGTTCTTTGACGCTAGTCTCATGGTCGACTTTCCCTCGGATTTTCACGGACGGTTCCAAGACGATGGAGGGATCTGGATCTGGAATTGATCCGGCCCATTGTCAAAAATTTGACTTCACACCTATTATGGTAAGGTAATCGCGTTAGCGATTGTTCTAGGCAAGAAAGATTGCAGCCGACTTGTTGGGGTTCAGACGCCAACAACATATCTTCGCTTAGTACTTAAGTGTCCTTTGGTTAAGAAGATAAAGACACTGCAGAGCATTTCCGTAACTTAAAATGCAAATCTTGAAAGTTTAAATGTTTTTTATATTAAATTGTAAGATTCGGTACATGAAAGCACGATTGGATTTTTATCACACTTTAGTGTGATATATTTCACCTTAATACCTATTAGGTAACAGTTTGTGGTCGCCGTAGCGTAGTGGCAAGGCAATTACGTCTATTCCACACCGAAGATTCCTGGTTCGATTCCTATCTTTGAAAACTCTCATTTTTTCGGCACAACCTCTTTCGAGTTGCTAACAACACTCAAAGAGTGCTGATCGCCTATGAAAGTCTTATCTCTCTCCCCTTCAAAAGAGAACAATTATACGCACAACACGAGTAGTTGCTGAAAAGGCTGAACCCTGGTGGACCGTAGGGCCAGTCAATCAATCAGACATATCTAAAGTGCTTTAGCAAACGGGCACACATAGAATTTGAAGCAATCTACGTGTATGTGTGAGTGCAATTCGTACTTGCCCTTTTTTAAATTAAACTTCTTTGAATCGCATCAGAGCAAAGAGAAAGATAACAACAAATCTGAAAATTTCAGACACCGTCTTCTACTAAAATACTACGAATACGAATTAGACTTGTTTTTAATGATAACTTAAAATGTTGATCATTAATTTTAAAATCATATAAATATGGTTACGAACATGAATTTTATCGAACGCATATATTTTGTGAAGAACATTCTATAGAAATAATGTGCTTATTATGTATATTCTATATACGAGTATATATTTTTTTCCATCCAAACGTATAATCACTCGCAACGAAACACCAGTCTGCACCAGTCGTATTGATTTTCATGAAAATCTCAATTGGGAATAATGAATGAGTGCAGGTCGACAAATCTCGGTAATTATTAACTTGCTGCTTCCTTCTATAGCCAGCCCCATGTTTGCATAAATTTTTCGCTTATATTTTGATATTATGCCTGAGTGGTTAACTAGGTTTCGTTGTCATCATAAGTGTTGCTATAAAATGGCTTCGTTGGCGTACCGGAGAAATTTCACAATTGTATTCTCATGCAGTAGTCTCGGTCGTACTCACCTAATGCACTCTAGACTATAGTTACCGTTAGGGAAAAAGCTTCAATTCATTTTATGTACGTACAAACAATTTTGTCATTAAATTGGTTTCTGATTTGTGTTTTTGTCAACAAAGAAGTTTCGTGAACATTTAGGTCATAACACTGTCACAAACTCAAAACGCCACCACTAATGTCATGCATCGGATGAAATGGCTTATATGTGTTTTTTATAACCACAATTCAATAACAATAGTAGTGACTAATACATTCAATAATAGATTTTGTTTGACGTCATGCAATTAATGACATAAGTGAATAAAATAAAAGTAAACACATTTATGTTTTGCGAGTGTTTGCTTCCAACTGTAACGTTTTCATTATTGTTTGATCCTTCTACACATGCATATGATTATGTTATGCATACTATATAATTATTATTTTTTATTTTACGGTTCTTACATGTACGTTCTTTAAAATGATTTTTGCATTGATAATATCCTCAAATTTGGAACCGGCTTATAAAATTAAGTTTCTCCTAATAGTTACCTTGTGAATGGATTCTAGTGAATAAAGCCATAAAAACGGTAGCACATTGTTCTTTAACTTTACGTAACGTACTATTCTAGTAGGTCATATATGTATCTATATAAAGATGATGTAAAGAAGTCTGAAACTCATTGACTAAGTACTAAGTTGCTCGGGTACATCCGGAAATTCATCCAGATTCATAAAGAAGAGGAAGACTAAACGTCTCATGAGTCTAAAGAATTTATAAATATTATTTCATGTGTGTAGAAAAGAAATATGTTGTGCTTTTAGATAAGGATTGACAACAATTATTTCTCAATGGGAGCACAATTTTTCACATCAAACACATTTGTTTTCTGTGACAAAATTAAAAAAAAAAACATGGACTCTAGCAAGTGTGAGCGTGTTAACTTGTAATAGTTCCGATGAAATAGTACAACTCCTACATCAAAATACCTCTCAATTAATTATAAACGTTAAATGAGTGTTGTATACCAGCTTTTGAACGTACATGCATTTAACAAAGCGTGATTATCTAATTGTGTTGTTTTGTCAGATACATATGACAGAAGAGAACAATGGTTAGATGAGCTGAAACTATATAGTTGTTTAGGTATTAGAGCAATTTTAGATTAGACTCTTCACAATGTCATATATAAGCTTAACAACTCACACAGACTTGTGCTACTTTCAAGCAGAAGATTATGGTTTGAAGTTGATGCTAACATTGGATCAGAATTATTTTATGGAAGTCGTAGTCTACGCCTACACATTTTTTCCATTTCTTTTATTAATAACAAGGTATTCTTCTATCAGCATATATATTCTTTTACTGAATTTGTCATACAAATGATAAAATGTAAATAGACATATTTAGATTGAGTTGGATAAATTCAACAACTTCAATGGCTGCCAAAGCGTCAGCTTTTGTCAATAAGTGAGTATTTAAGTTACATGACTCTGGTTCAAATGGAAGAATCCATTTGTAAGCAGAATCCATTTGTTAGGAGAATCCATATGTTGGAAGAATCTATCAGTTCATTTCCATTAAGAACTAAGAACGATAGTACTTTAGATATCCATCTCCACTGGATGGACGACGGAACGCCATTTTCTTGATAAAATCAACAACTACTATAATGAAAAAGGTTCATGGTTGACCTGAATAAAGTGAATCAATTTATTTTTCTAACGACACCGGATTTTTGGAGCTTTTATAGCGTGTTTTCTTTATTTCAAGTAAAAATGTAGATGATTCATAAAAATATAATATTTTGAACTAACCATTTATTAAAAAAATATACTATTTTTATGAAACCTACACATTAATGAATTTACTTGGATCGAAATAGCATCGATATCCTCATCAGTCCTTTACCTTTATAACAGTACTATGCTGTTATATCGCAAAAATACACATACTTTACTAAATATACTGTTTCTCACACACAACCAAATTACAGACAATTTGTAAGCTATTGTCCTTAAGAAAAAATGAAAACTAACATTTTCAAAACAAACAAACGACCACAATCTATTTGGCAACACGATCCTGCAGAGCGATGGTTTGACGAGATTTAAGATTTCCACTTTTCTAGTTCTATCAGAAATTGTAAAAAGAATAATAGGGGGAAGGTGATTCACTGTGTCTCACATTCATTCTTCACTTTACCGTATATACTGGAAGTTTCTGCCACGCGTTGCTATGGTCACAGTGGTCAAAATAAACCATAAACTAATCCTTTTTTGTTACATTTAATTGCTAGTCAGAAATGGAAATTATTTGGCTCATTGCGAAACTAAACGCACTAATAAGTGAATTCCTTGAAATGGTTTTGAATGATTCTGAGGACATTTTCTAAACATAGGACAAACCGGACACTTTCCTTACTCCGAACTGTTATTCAAAAATATTTCCGAAAATGATTTTATCATGAGGATAGATGATTAAGCATGTACTTTTGCATTATCTACGTAAATTCAAATCAGTATATAACGTGAATCAAGGTTTAACTGAAATCGCGTGATAAAATTCTTAACAATACCTCAGATCACCTTGCACAAAACAGTCAATTGCATTCGAAGTAATTATTTGATATTTTTCAGGAACAGAAAAGGCCCAGTCGCATACATACATACGAATTCACCGTAGTGGTGGTTGTGGTTAATTAATTAATTCATATTTATATATTTAGAAGCACGTAGAAGCACTCTCCATTAGGTACATGCTTAGCTTACTATATACCATCTTGTTCTGCGATGAAAGAGTTTTAGTTTAGTTCGGTGAACGTAGAATTAACCGTTGAAAACGTTGTCTAATACCATTTTTGAATTTACATCATAATTTTCCGTCAGCTCATCATACTTTTGAAGTAAGCGCAATTTTTTTCTTTGTTATATGTTTCAGTAAACTAAGACCGCATCGACAGTGTCTTCCACCGCTATTTCTGAAAATCATTTCGATATATTCACTGATAAGCTCTCTATTGGCTGAAGAACATATTAAGATTGTTTGTTACAAGCTGCATTGTCTCTGATAGGAACTTTAAAGCTAGAACTCTTCATACCACCAAGTTCAAACGTTTCATATTTCTCCTTCAGTGGTACAAATGTACAAAGTACAAAGGTATATGTCTTGTGAGAACTTTGATGCTTAATATTCATCTACTCACCCTAGAACTTATGCCTAAATTTTCTATTTTGATTGTATTTCCGTAGGAATAAATTAAGTTTAAATATTTTACCCGTTACACCCATTGCATCTCGCAAAAAAAGACACCAAAGTATGATTTTATATTTTTTCATTCTGCTATAAAGTGTATATGCTCGTAAAAATGTCTTTTCAATCCAATTTAATTAACCCTCGACTAGATTTCTACATGCCGGTTTTATAACATGGCGAACTGCCTGACATCTGATACTCGTAGTATTTAAAGAAGTTAATTGAAAACTATGGTCCACATAAGGTAGATAGACTTCCCCTTACATACCTCTTTTATGTGTTGGGTTCTTAACTATTATATTAGCTATGATTTCTATCAACATGGGTCGTGTTATTTAATACTTTTTCAATAACTAAAAATAGGCATGCAACTATTTTATTCGTTTCAACTGCACTTCCTATATTTTCATACTTCAGTTTGGTTTCTGTAAATATTCATGCATACAAAACAAATGAAATGAAGAAATTGTAAAGAACAACATTGAAATAAATTTAATAAAAATGAAAACTTGCTAAATATGGTGAGTGATATACATCCATATGTATATATTGCATTAACACAGGACTAACCTGAAAGGCACCGAAAATAGCAATATCATTCATGGAATAAATTTAAAATCTGCAAAATCACGAGGTCTGTTAAGGCAAATAATATGACAAAGAAGTGAATACGTCCAGTATCACTGAAAGGGAAAAAACATAATTTCGAATCTTGCAATTAAAAAACACGTGGAAACAAAAACAAAAGCCACCCGCCAATTAATACATATAAAAATTGAAACTATAGCAAGGAATTTATCCTTTTTTTGCGTTTCAAACCTCAAAACAGCATATGAAACCTTATAACCAATTGGGTATGGTAGATGTAAGTAATAAGGATATTTATGCTGTGCGATATATTCAAAGCATAAATATTACAAGTTTACAAACTGTTAATCAATCAAATACAAGGGTAGACTTTTATAGAGGATTCAGCACAACGTGCTCGTGATCGTGCCGGCTTACTACTCGCTGAAAAATTTAACACCTAAAGATTCCATGTGCAATGCAAGGATAAGTTACATTTGTCGAAAGTTAACTGGAACCTTGAATGTAGTTACATAATACAAAGCAGATCGTAAGTTCATGGATTAAGTTGTTTTTATCGAAATTCTCACACAAGTTTCGACAAAATTATTCCGGTCTCTTGTGCTATATTTGATAAAACACAGTTTGATAAATACATATAGAGACAGATAGTTTTTGTTGAGATTGATTTCAAACTCATCTTTTTTTTCTTAGATTTGCACTTGGAAGATCTTGGAAGATGTGTTGCGTTTGCCTATGGGCAGCAGGAAGGTCATTTATCCTTGTCGTCTGAGATAACGGTTAAACTCAGATTAAATGGACATTCATATGTTGGAATTTTGCTGCAAGCTAGTATGTTAGAACAATTATTCACTAAAATTGTCCAGCTTTGAGGTATTCTTTTGCTTTTCTGCTAAAGTAGGTATCAACGTATATAAATATATGTACTCATATACGAGATATCCAAATTCAAATCGAAAATGTTTTTTCTATTAAAGATAGGTTGGATGTGATTAGGTATTGAAAGAGAAAGGGTGGGTAAAATAATAATAAAATCTGGGATATTCAACACTTTTACAGGGATGAATATTTAAAATGATACTAAATCTTAACTGTAATATTAAATTCCATTAAACTTCACATCACACCCTGTGGCGAACGTCGTCGACCTTTACTCTCCCATGCATAAATATTACATATACATAGATGCGTACATAGAACGGTAATTAGGTATATAGTATTTTCAAATCTATACCGATGCGCCTCGTTGAGCGGAACCAGCTGTATACAAAGCCTCGTTTCCAAGGCATTGTTAGATAGAGGTACAGCGGTGTTCGAGAAAGAGAATGAGAAAAAATTAAAACAGCGAGAATGGTCTTTATTGTGTGCATGTATGTTATACATAGAAAGAGTTTCGATCTGCTATGACGTTACAGAAATTAAGATAAAATCTTCAGCAAAAGATATGAGGAATGGCAACGGAATTGGACATTGAATGTAATGAGCAAGTACGAATTACACTCAGATATAAAGCATTTCGTTTTCCGTATTTAATGCAAGCTTGACAAGTATTAAGCAATGAATTAGTTATTATGTAGTTATTTTTTAAACTAAGACGTGCATCATTTTCATGTGGCACAGTTTTAAGTTACTGGTGGGAACTTAATAACGGTTAGCTTAATTTTTACAATTGGGTTCAGATCAGTTGAATTGTTTTGTCTTACTCAAATAGTATAATTGAAAAATATAATTGAAAATTAATATTATTTTTTTAAGTTATATAAATGTATATAATGCTACATATTTGTGGTCGTCGTAGCGTAGTGGTAAGTGCGTCGACCCATCCGCCGAAGGTCTAGGTTCGATTCCCGGACGAAACACATCGTATTTTTTCAGGGCACCACCTCTTTCGGGTTGCTGACAACACTCAAAGAGTCCTAACAGCCCAAGAAAAGCTGCGCAAATCTCGCCTTCGCCAAAAAATTGTAGGTCCATTCTACTCGGGAGAGAACAGTAGCATGCACAGCACGAGTAGTTATTGTAGAAGCTAGGCCCTATGCCTATGTGGGCTGTAGTGCCACTCAATTATTATTATATTTATGTTTCAAATTTATATAAAACTTTCGTGTATTTCAATAATTGTTTTAGTCTAACTTCTAGTTGCAAATGATTTATCCGATACGTACGCATACATATGTATATACATACCATACCTTTGCCAACAACACATCTAACACCTATAAATACAAATCTTTGTGGTATCGGGCACATTTTGCTCATTTGCTCATTTGGCTCAGCGGAACACGCATCTTATTCTCTATATCTACAATATTATTAAAGAAATGCGGTTGTTATGATCTCTTTAGGCTGTTTAAAACTACATCTTCAATGTTTCGAAATTCGTAACCGATTTTTTTTATCAAAACTCAAATCAAAATGCCCTGAACAATTTTAGCTGAAAATTGTCTTGGAATACACTTCGTGGAACAACAATTTTTCGTCTATGGGATTCGCTACCAATTTATTCCCAATATTATAATTACATATAAAAATTGGCACAGATGTCAGTAAAAGTAATGTCAACTTAATGATCGTAATGTAACGTTTATATCCACAACTTTTTCTAAATCGCAAGTCTGACAAATGTGCCGGACGGACAAACGCACTGAAGGTGTCGTTCCGTAGAAATGAAACTCTAAAACATTATTAAATATATGTAAGTGAATGTAGTTTCGTCAATTGCCTATATCCTCGATTTTTTTTAAAATAGTTCAGCGCTTCACTTTGTTAAAGCCTTATATGAATTTAGTTCGTACACTATTTTTAATAGCTGTGCAGCTGACATAATACATAATATTTCGCAGCTTCAACCCTTTAAACTTTTAACTGCAGAAAGACCGTTAAAAAGCCAATTAACTGCTTTATTTTTCACATACTGAAGTGTGCTATTTATTTTAAAATTGAATTACCACACATTTTTTTCAAGTTTTTGGATTAAATTGATAATAATTTGTTGGCGTTCGAATGTATAATAAAACATATATATGAATATATGTATATTGCACAATTCCCGAACAATATTCCATGCTGCTATATTTATACAGATTTGAGTTTATCCGCGAGTTGCAGATAGCACATTTGCTTTCGGTAGTTGTCCAATAAAAGAAAGCACTAAACTAAATGATGCTTGTATATATACGCATGTGGCACAAGGACTCTCGAGTATTCATATTTTCATATTTGGAAGCCTACTGGGATATTCCAAAATATGTAGTGTACGCTACATATATAAGTTTAAAATTATTCCTAGACGTTTCAATTCAATAGGTTATTGGAATTTTCCGTGATGCAGAAGTTTTGTGCGTATGAAGAATTTTATATAACATTCGATCCATGGATACAAATGTATTAAAAGCATGTGCTTTCTGTTTTTCAGAAGGAAGAAGGAAGTATTTTTAATATTGAAACACACAAAAACAATTTGTTGCGTCGGATGTTGATCATATTGGCTGCGTGGTCTAAGAAACTTTTGTAACTCTTTTGCAGTGTAATATTCTGTTATAGTTAATTGTGGTGGGTACACTATTTCCATACAGATTTTGTTGAAAGCTGTTACTGTTTTTCTTTTGAGGGTGATTGTTTTTTTTGCCACGAGAAAAAATCTACAATCACAATCAATTTCCACATTTAATCCTAGATAATTGCAGATGATTACTGTAATTAAATCACTGTTATTTCTTTTCGATCTCTGAAATATATAATTCAGATAAAAATGTTACTAAATGTTCTAAATCACTCGTGGGGAACAATTTGACCAACAAAACAGATGGGGCTTGGCCTATTACAGTCCATAATTTTCTTAAATACATGTGTTGGTGATTGCGCGCTTTCACTGAATCAATGGCGCGGATTTATTAATTTCCAAACCAATAGAATCTCATTAAAATTAGTGCAACACACCTTTAAATTTTATTTGGAACGGAAATGCTGGAAAAAATCGTTGATTTCCTTTCATGCGTGTGTATATATGTATTTGACGCATCCGGTATGTATATATTACATCCATGCTGTTCAATCCCCAGGTTCATTTGTTGATGAAAGTTTACTGCTAAGTGCATAGTCCATTTATTCTCGTCACGGTATCACAATTTTGAAAAATTTGTATTCAACCTATTTCAGGGTGCGTCCTTACGTGCTCACACGGCGGAAAAACACAATACACGAATGAAGTAAAGTTTATCAATCTGTCTGTATTTTTTTCATGGATTTAATTCCCGTAATTTGATGATTTTATTGCGTTTGTGCTCATATTATGGATCCCATCCATAACATTCATACATCATCATACGTTTCATCGAAACGTTCGAGCGATTCATAGCAACGCGTCAGTGAGAAACAAAAGTGTTTTTTGAATTTTAATATTAATATTTCAAAGCATCGATTAAAAATTTCGAAAATATAAAGAACATATGTACATATGTAGTTCTTTAAGTTCTTTTATTAATATACAAAAAAAATATTAATAAAGTACTCTAAGAAAAAAAAAAGCCCAGAAAAGAAATTAAAAGGCACTATATTGATTCCTCTTTAATCTACAACTACTATCAAAGTTCCATTACTGGATTCTAATAAAACACTATGTGTTGCACAAATGTAAAAGACTAAAATCTTAATTACCGATTTAATTCAGTCAGACCTAAGTAGTCTTTATATCAATCGGTCAATTAATCTCTGGGACCAGTTTTATGTTTGAGTCCCCCTCGCCTTACGTCTCCTCTGCACACAGCATTCTTGAAGGTTTTCTACATCGCTGCTGAATTTCCTCTCATAGTTAATCCTTATTACAAATTACAATAAATTTTATTTATAAAAACTTTCCAATAGAATAAACAGCAGAAAATTTATTACATTTTTGAGCTATCCCTATGTAGTAGTAAGCACCATTTCTGGGGCTTGTGCGACATTCAAGGATGTCAAATATTACCAGACCTTTGAAAAATTATCTCTCAAGCCATATGACAATCATTACAAATTGTCCAGTAGTTTCCGAGTGTATTGACGTCATAAATTAAGACTTGATGTTCTTTTTCATTTTTTGTATTTAATTTCGTTTTGGATTGAAGCGTTTTTGATTTTCTCGTGTCACATATCGGTATTTTTTTTCCACCACTTTTTGTGTGGAGTTTTTGTGCTTTGCACAAGTGCAACATTTATACATAGTTTTTTATTTTCGTTGTAACGATATATGCTCGTCATTTCGAGTTGAAACTACATGTATCTTAAAACTGTTTTACTATGCATCTCAAGCTTACGATACTAAGCCATACAATTTTCGGTTTTAAAGGTTTATTTGTATTTACACGATACAGTGTGTTAGGTACAAGTAAGAAAAACCGTTTTTCTGAAGTCGTGAAAATGCTGGATGAACGAAAGTCATTTTCAAGATTTGAATCTAAGCTTTCCGCGTAGGAGTCAACGCATGCATCCACAATCCCCTAGACCCCCGCAGTGGCCACAAGTTTTCCATATGCTTATTATTTTTTTTAAGAGATAACATGCACTTTTAACAAAGGAAGTTGGAAGAACTCTTCCAACTACACATTTATGCATGTGTATAAACTAAAAAACAAACTGAAATCTCTTAATCTAACGTCAGTAGTATTATGCAGGAAAATTTGTACTCTTTCTGCAGGTTTTTCAAAACTTGAAACAAACTAGCAGCAAATTCGAAATTTGAGGAATATTGCGTTTATTGCTAACGCACTGACCCACATATTCTACTATATGGAAAAGGCTTCCACAAAGAGAATGATATACCAACATTATCGATGATATACCAACATATTCGATGATATATATATACCACACAGAACCAGATGTATGGTGAATTGATGTATACAGCGATCGCTCTCTACCCGAAATTGATTTAGACCTTAGGCTACAAGTTGTAAGTTTCCGATAGACTTACATTACATTACGGGTACGAAACAATTATGTAAAGTAGAAAAAGGGACAATAGCACGACCCGGGAGTACTGTGGAATTATTATGGGTGAAAAGAGGATAAAAACTGCATATTTAACTTAGAGAATATAAAAAAAGAGAAAGCAACTCTCTATTCGGGTGTGGAATTGTCCTTCAATGCAGCAGTGTGCACAGGGTCTTAAGCTGCAATCCTAGAAAAAACCTTTTATAATGATCACCGTCAAAAACGCCCTTAGAAAGAAAATGTAACGAGGACGACTTGTACGACTCAAAGATTATTTGGGGATATTTTGATGGGTCTGCACGACAATACGGGACCACACTGCTAAACAGCAGACATAGATACCTGAATCAATGGGAATGTTCCTTAACATTTGGTCGAGGATAGACGAGAATTCCGTCCCCCTCACGTAGGCGAGTTTAAGACAGGACAATATTCGAACAAAGTAATAGTCGCGCAAAGCTACTACAACTTATTGACTATCTACACATGTTTTTATGCAGTTGGAGACGACATGCATCGTTGATTTCGCCAGTTCATCTGCAATTTATGTATAGACCAAAAAATGCATCCCGGATAAGTAGGTTCTCGGTGATATTTGTCCTATCCAGATGAAAATATGACACCTACTGAGGGATCAGTCTCCGTCACATAACGTTTGAGATCACGTCTACGGTTTGTGTTAACGGGCGAAACTGTTCGCGAAAAATTCGGTAGATCTTTATTAGTACGGTCTCTGATCAGGTAATCCTACGATGGATGCACTGCGGAAATTCTCTAAAAATACCCAAGAAATGCAAATCGACACCAACCATATATTATATTACTAACAAACAGATTGTGCAAGATGCCGATAGAGATCTCTAGTTACTCCGTCAAGGTTGGTAAAGAACTCATCAAGACCTTCACTCTAAAAAATAGTGCAAGACAAGGTGACGTGTTTCCAAGTGACCTATCAAACATCGTTAATTTGGAGATCGCGCGAAACTCTCATGTCAACACCACAGGCACTATTAGCCTGAAGTTCGTTGAACTATTAACTTATTCAGATGACATTGACGTGTTTAAGCGAATTCAGCAAGCGATCAATAAAACGCTTGCATAAAGTGAGCAGTAAACGAGGGCAAACAGTTAGCCGCCATCAAGATAGGAGGCACAACGTCGACAAACGTTTCAGTATTCAAGGACTTCCTCCATCTCGCCTTAGTAGTCTTCAAAGGATTAACAACATCAAGTTGTTGTTTTGGGCTGATGAGGCCTTTTCTGTAAAAACTAAATTGGCTTGATATATTATGCTGATTATCGCTGTTATGCTCAATAGCCAAGAGACATCGACGCATTTTTTTCTAGTTATATAGTTGTTCCCATGCAAAAGTTGGAATCGTGGCGAATTACCTGTTTTTTGTCAAGCTGTACCCAATGTCATTACGATTCATGTGTGTGTTCATAACAATTAAATCTCTGGTTGAGTAGTCATGCGAATCATCTATAAGAAACTTACATAAGGCACCAACACTAGAGTGGGATATTAATTATCTTCATCCTCTTGGTGATGGTTGCAATTAGAGTAAATACACAATTTACACGTTTTATTGTTCCGACGAACACACACAGTAATTCAAATATTCTCGCATCATCATTGTCCGCTGTGGGTGTGTTGCGACGTGAGGAAGCAAATGAAGATAGCGTGACCATAATTAGTTTGACCTTTTTTTTATCTCTTTTTAACTCTGTAATTTATTTTATTTTATAATTTAGTAAATGTAATGTTACGTCATCCTCAAAGAAAAAGCTAAAATATTTCATAAACGAAGAGAATAAACCGAGAGACATTTAGGTTGACCTAACAAACTTAACTTAACATTTCAGCTATTCAAAATACGACGTGATTCATATTCTGGTGAAAATATTCAAGTGTAGTAATTGCCTATGAAAAGCTTCTGAAACTTTACAGTTCAAGTCAATAATAAGCATTAGTACACAAAATACGAGCTTTTACTGAAGAAGAAAGACCTTAGCAGACAATAGAAGCCTCGAATTTGATAAATTTATCTATTTTAAACCACTTTTATTTTCTACATACTTGAATTTATGAAATAACTAAGTGTATGGCTTTGTCAGTACTCCGTATTTATATTTTTAATTACATATTGTAAAAAGCTTCGCGTTTAAAGTATCATGTGTCATATGAGATTATCACATAAGATCATGTGGTTTACTTCACTGAAGTTCGCACAAGACATACATTTTGTGAAAGACAGGATATACTGCAGTTTCCATAGGGTGTTAATGTCTGCAAACCAATGTTTTAGTTTTGTCTTGGAAATCGAAATTTTAAAATGCGATAATTTCTGTTTTGAACTATTTATTAGAATTGAGTAAATTTTACTTTTTAAAAATCTTAAATGCTTACATATACACATGAACTTTGCTTCAATGCGGTTTTCATTAGATGTCTAGGTATTGCGCGAAAAGATATTATTTTCAAGTGATGTAAGTTCTATTCTCAACAATTATACAATGGACTGAAATGAGTTTCATCAAGGAGTGAGCAATTCTGTTCTTTTTTAAGAGATTTTATTTGTTTTTGACCTTTCGAGAAAGGGATCTAAAAAACAATTACATCTTGAGTCAAAAAGCGCTTGACAAAGGAATTTTGTTACTGATGTTTTTGGCTTTGTTTACTATGGAGCTATTGTACGTTCTGTGCTAAACGTCGAAGTTGTGCGTCCAATTTTTATGAATAAATGTAGTTTGTTTACCACCAGAAAACGTATGCCAATGTGTTCTTTAAAAAAAATATAACATTCAGATAAAACCTACCTATGGACTGTCCGCAGAACTGTTTAAAGTAGCTGGAGATGACCTGGTTGGGCGCATGCACCAGCTCATCTGTAAGATATGGTCGTAGTAAAGCATGGCCGATGAGTGGAATCTCAGCGTCGTCTGGCCGGTCCACAAGAACGGAGACACTTCGACGGCGCCAACTATCGAGGGATTAGTCTCGTTAACATCGCGTACAAGATCCTCTCTGCAGTATTGTGTGAACGCCTGAAACCGTTCATCAACAACCTGATAGGTCCTTATCATTGTGGTTTCAGGACAGGGAAGTTCAACATCGACCAAATCTTCACACTACGGCAGATCGTGGAAAAGACCCAAGAAGTGCAAATCGACACTCACCACCTATTCGTCGATTTCAAGGCCGCATATGACAGTGTGCATAGACACGAGCTATACAGTGCCATGTCTAGTTTTGGCATTTCTACCAAACTCGTCAGATTGTGTAGGATGATGACGGAGAACTCTCGCTGCTCCGTCAAAGTCGGGAGCGAACTCATCGAGACCTTCAATGTCGAAAAAGGTTTTTGACAAGGCGACGCACTGTCATGTGACTTCTTTAACATCATCCTTGAGAATATCGTGCGTAACTCACAAGTCAACACCAGAGGCACGATCTTCCAAAAGTCAGTTCAATAGTTAGCTTACGCCGACGACATTGACGTGATTGGACAAACACAGCGAGCCGTCATTGACACGTTTGCTGGCATTGAAGCGGAAGCGGCTAAAATGGGTCTGGTGGTTAATGAGGGCAAAACGAAGTACATGCTGTCATCAAGAAAGGACACACATCATCGTCTCGGACGGCGTCACACTGACAGCAGAAACTTCGAGGTAGTCAAGGACTTCGTCCACCTCGGCTTCGCGGAAAATAGGGACAACAACACTAGTACCGAAATCAAACGCAGAATCACTCTTGCCAATCGCTGTTTCTTCGGGCTCAAGTGGCAATTGAGTAATAAAGCACTCTCTCAAAGGACTAACAGTGCTTTATATAACATCTTGATCATCCCAGTCCTACTTTACGGCGCAGAAACCTGAAAATGTTTTTCGTGCGATTTTTGGTCCTGTTTGCGTTGATGGCATCTTTAGAAAAAGATTTAATGACGAACTCTATGGGCTGTACAGCGACATGCGCCTGGGCAAGTGCCTTCGAATATAACAGATGGCTAGGCCATGTAGAGCGGATGGACACCACTGCTCCGACCGGCAAAGTCTTGGAATCTGAGCCATTAGGACAACGCAACAGAGGGCGGCATAGGCTAAGTTGGCGCACACAAGTGGAAAAGGACCTCATCCAACTTAGAGTGCGCAACTAGCGGCAGCTGGCGAAAGATTGTGCTGGAGAGGCATGTTTGTTGAGGCCCAGGTCCACCCCGGACTGTAGCGCCACAAGAAGAAAAAGAAGAAAGCCTACCTACATACTATTAACTACCGCACAATTGAAAATTAATTTTTGAGCAACCAAATATTATCTTTGGTCGTAAGGTCATTGTACATAGAAACCTCAAATCATAGGCAAGAAAATGTTATGCAGCGTTAAAAGACTTATCAGATAGAAAAATTAAATTTCAAAAGTGTTAAGTAATAGAAGAGACATTAAATTACTTACATTAAATTACTTTATGTCCAACATAAAAGATATGATTGTTAAATTTATTTAACACTGCTATATGTAATTATAAATATGTAATTTGGAAAAAAAAAATAGGAACCCCCCGGAAATGAAATTTGCCTAGTAACCCACAACAAATGGACAATTCATTTTACAGCTTAGAAAAATAATGTATTATATTGTATATAGCACAATTTTTCTAAAAATGCATGTGCGTCATGCATGCAGTGTCTTCTTTTTTCTAATTTATCAATGTAAGATAGAGTTCTAAAATCAGATATTGTATCAGCAAATTGGTAATTATCGCCACTGTATTCATTGAATCACACACTGCTTTGTGCATCAAACTTGGCTTTGGCCCATCGAACTGAAAATAGAAAATTCGCTACGTATTTGAATGAAATATATTTGACCGTGTTCTGTGCGATTTGTTCAACATCCCTCTTTAACCCCCGCCATGCTCATACGTGTTAGAAACATATTAAATTAATTCACTCCGTGAGTTTTGACATCGAGATGTGATATTCCTTGTATCTCTGTAAGGTCCAATTGCCAGAAATGTTGTGTATAGGAATTTCGAAATAAATGAGCTATAATTCATTGTTAAGAGAACACTTTGAAAAATTGCATAGCGGGATAATTTTAAATTTATACATTCTCAAATTAATTGTGTGATAGATCTGATTCTGTACATAAAGGATGAGGAGTCACATTTGAAATTATTTTCAGTGCCTGATGTGCTATTTGAAAATACATGTACGAATATGTAAGATGCAAGTGGAGTTCCTATCAATTTGAAAATATTTGTGCAATTTTGCGGTATTAGAAAACACTTAATTTCGTATTTACGGAAACTTAAATCGTTAAGATCTTTACCATCATGACTATTTTTAGTCAGTTTTTTAAACTCATTTTTTTTTTATTTTTAGCTCATTTTTAAATATAAACTGACAGGTGATCTAAGAAGATCTATACCCACTCTAGCAAAAAATTGTCTTTTGGTATAATAACTGAGAACTAATTTTCTTATTTTATTTAAGTTTATTTTTTTTTAAGAAAAATGAAACAAAAACATGGCAGTCTGAATTTTGTTAACCTAAACTTGAGTAAACCTATATTAAAACTAATCTAGAATTTACACGTGCTTAATACCACTTAAAACTTCTTAACGATGCCCGTAGCAATATGCGGACACGTGCACCACGGTGTACATCGCATTTATATGCTGAACATATGATTCCTAAGCCATGTGCACCTTTTTTGGAAAACATAATTTAAAGTATTTCGTTTTCTTCTTTTAAGTAACAATTAAGTACCTTGTAAACTATCCTAAAAGCGTAAGTGAGGGCTGGTTTTGATGCAGATACCAGTAGTGCCTTCATCTCAGGTGGAGTCCGTATTATTGAACCGAAGAAGTTCCTCGTGGCTACGAGTGATGTCCGGTTCCAATTGGAATCGCCTGTTCACTGTACGGCGTACGACATTGAAGATGAAAGGAAATTCTTCTGTATCAGCCCTTTGAAACCAAACACACGAGAAACGCTTCGAGTAGAACAAAGTCGTTTAATTTTTATATATTTTTATAATTTTAGGGTAGCAAGTTCAAAGGACTTGTGCAATGTCAGCTTAGTAATAAAATAATCTATACTGATTTGGTTTATTTCGATGGAATAGTGTCTCTTGTAATCGGATTCCGGTGTTTAATAAAACCGAAGGCAGGACCGAAGACATTGCCTTTTCCCGTTGTAAGACTTTCTTAGCTTGAGCTGTAGCTGCATGCTTATGGTTCAACCAAATCCCAAGATATCTGACTACATTTTTCACAGCTAACGGCTAGCTCCGTGAGTTAAATATGCCAGTGGATAGCGAGGTTCTAAAGAGAACAATTTCGCACTTCCGGAAGTTAATTTTCAACTTTCAGTCGTCGCAAAATCTTTGAATTCGTTAATTACTTCGACTTTAGGTCTGATTTGCACTCATGTAGATCATCGGCAAGTGCGGCATGGAACCTAAAAAATCGCTTCAAGTATGCTCAACAGGATTGGCGAACCCATCACCCCTTGTTGCAACGAATTTTTCATGTGAAATACTGTGGGTCGATGTTACGTTGCGATAGTTTCATAGATCATATACATTTATATCATATTCTCTAAAACTTTGTTACTCTCTCACTTTCTTCACAATGAGGAGCGAATATCCGGCGCGAACATAATATTAAAATGTTAAGTAATTTGTGGAAAATTAATTTTGCCTTTCGTATCAGGAACATAATGGTCTAATAATTTCAAATAAGGGCAGCCATAGACATGTAACCTTAAGTGTATTCCTGGCCAATAAATTGTTCATATAAATAGGATAATAACATTAAATAGATAGGGCGTGGAAAAAAATGTTCCGTATTAAGTAACTCACAAAATGTCCCGAAATGCAACAAAGGCAATTTTTTTCTTAAAACAAGTATTTATAAGTGTAGTGGTTTTTACAAAATAAAAGGCACAAATGCTTTTGACATACAGTGGTGTACAGTGTTGATCGCACCTAATAATGTCTTGGTTTCGTAGAGATAATATCCGAAGATTTTAATCAATCAGAGTATTAAATATTAATGTTCTTTTTCTTTTTGCTTTGTATAATAATTTTATAAAAAATCCGCAAGAAAATAATTCGCATGATGGAAACAAAGTTACTTCCATGCGAAAATTTACAATTTAAGATTAATAAAAAATTTATTTTTAATTATAAACGAGTATTTCTTAACTAAAACTTAAATTTATATAAATATGTTTCGAATAAATCAATAGATGTGAGTAAACGGTTAAGCAACTAATGTTGGGTCTTATTTACTTTAAGGTTCGTACGTTATTTGTGAGCGGATTACCAATGGATGCTAAGCCCAGAGAACTGTATCTGTTATTTAGAGCTTACGAGGTATGTCTTCATTGCAACAAGTTTAAAAAATATGGTTTCAGTGCTTATTACAATTTTAGGGTTATGAAGGGTCATTATTAAAAGTAACTAGCAAAAATGGAAAAACTGCATCGGTAAGTAAGATTTTGTTATTTTTGTTATTAAAATACTATGGTATGGTATGAATATAAACAGGGTGCCTTTACGGCAAACGGCCTGATTTTACCTGGACACACCGATAAGATCTATTGTGGCGAAAAGTTAAGTTCTTATCCTGGCTTGAAGCACCACAATTTATGTATGCATCTCAGGATGTCCTTCAGTTCCGTGTTTGCTAGCTTTTAGAAAGGCATCTTCAAAATAAAGCATTTTGCTCTTAATATTCTTCAGCTTCAGTGTCATTCTTTTTGTGATTTCTTTTGACATATGCCAAAATTAGCTGTGCCACAATATTTGAAGAATGTGTAAAATTTATGATATTTGTTCGTTTAAAATTAAACAACGCATTAAAATTACTATAATTTACTACAAAATAATCATCGCGAATTACATGTCATTATCAACTGACTTAGGATGCTCAGTAATATTGTGAAGAGTGTGCATGGGTCATAAATGCGGTAAGGCCTGGTCATCATCGTATTGTAAATATTTATCGATTAAACTGCGTTTGCAGAAATTTAAGATGACATTAACCCCAATATGGCGTATCTTGCATTTGCCTTTACATCTCCATCGTTACAAAGCTCATCTAACGCAGCAATGCAAGCTTAAACATCATTTTCTGCAGTGGCCGCCGTAGCATAGTGGGTAAGTGCGCCGATTCACACTTTGTTAAATTCCGGGACTGAAAATCCAATTTTTTTTCACGACACCACTCTTTTCGATTTGCTGACAACACTCAAAAACCATTTGTTGCATAAAAACGCGTCCCCAATTTCACTGTTCGGAACCAACAAGGGACTGTATGTTGCATTTAATTGTGATAGAATAAAAGCACGCAGAACACGAGTAGTTGCCGAACAAGCTAGGCCTTCGTCGTATGTGGACTGTAGTGCCACACATTTTATTTATTTATTATTTTTATCAACTATGATGCACATTTTTCACTTGGAGTAAGTAAATAAATAAAATTGCATCATTTAGGAATCAATGCAACGGGTGGTGCATGTCGACAGAGTTTATAGAGTTCGTTTGCTCTATAATCCTTATGTGTTATTAGTCCGTAGTTTGTTAAAGATGCCAATGAAAGAAAGAAAGAACTATAACTATCAATTCGCGAACTATCCTTAAACTCTGTGCGTATTAAAAACAACAATACTGAAAAGTTCAAATGGTCTAAAAAGTTGTACGTACACCGCAAATCTTCCCGAAGTGGTCATTTAAATAATATTGTTTTGTTTGAACGTCAGTAAACGCTTAATTGATGGATCGATATATTCGGTGCTAGCTGGAAGAGAACTGCCTAATTTTGTTTTACTGCTGGCTTACGTCATGTAATATGTACATACAATATCTAAAATGTACTGGTGAGAGGTTACAAAAGGAACTGCATGATTTATCGGTGCACATGCCAGACTAGGACGATCTAAACATACCCTCGGAAAACATGAGGACCTGCTTTGCTGAATCTTCCGCACAATTTTACCGATTGTGTTCAGGTAGTCGATTATCCTGACCAAATAAATCACGAAGTGCATGAAACGCACTTTGATTCTAACGGCTATTTTCAAAAAAGGCAATCTTAAAAAGCTGCTCAATTGTAAACCTCTTCATGGTTGAACATGTCAAACACTAAAATCACCCTTTGTTAGAATACATTTTGGGAATTAGTCTAAATAAGCAAGGAAGTTTAACGTTAAATCACCTAATAAACACTACTATCCCAGAATGCATGAAAGTGCCGGTCTCACTCATACACGAGGCGATTGCACACACAATGTCAAAGGCAGCGACAACATAATTCACGCGTGGTATAGCTCGCTGAATTTCACGTTAATTTGAAAGAATAACTTCGAAGAATGCATCCGTGGCTGTACACCGCATAAGTGAAACTAACAAATAGATATAGATTTGATCACGAGTAAAAAAATGTACCTCCTTCTTTGTGTGCCCAATGTCAAAACGTCAGACTGTCTTGGAGTTAAAGGATCAATGATATTAATATTGTTTGTAGTAAGATGGTCTGCACCAGAAAAAATATTCATACACGGACTACCTGCGTTTTCGATTTTTATGACAATGAAATGTTACAACTACTACACTAAATAACAGCAGCAGAACTGCACACTAAATAACAGCAGTGTTTTCAAAGAGAAGGTTGCCACAATCAATATAGCGGTAAAAATGCGGGCAAAATATAAGTGACGGTAGTACTAAGTTGAATACCGACCAACATAGGAATCCGAGAGATTTCGGTTGCACTTGTGAGGATGGGGTCCTGTCATACGCAAACACATCTAGCAATCCCTACAGTATTCGTAATTGCGTTCTCCACCAGATTTGAACATTTTTAAATAAAATAAGAATAAACACGTTCACGTTATGCATAAATAACTTAGCAAAATAAACATATTACATATTTACATATTTTCTTAATATAACACTTATAAGATAGAAGATAAACAAAAAAACAGCAAATTTTTTACCACAAAAATATTCGAATATTAATTTAATCGCTGATATAGCGTAGCGTGTAGCAAATCATTCTTGTTCAATAGATCTTCTTTAACTTGGTCGCCGGGTAAGTGCGTCGACCCACACAACGAAGTTCGATTCCCGGGCGGAACACCTCGCATTTTGTCACGGCACCACCTTTTTCGAGTTGCTGACAACACGTAAATAGTACTCAGTGTCTATGAAAAGCTCTTTGAATCTCGCCGTTTAGAATCGCCAAAAAACTGTAGGTCCCTTCTACTCGTGAGAGAACATTTGCACCAAAACCAGTCCTTGCCACTATTAGTAAATAACCCCGAAACCTGACCTTGCGACCAGCTAACATAGTTTTTAAGATAGATCGTAAGTTTTGTAAATAATTAAAACAAAATTAAATAAAATAAAATAAAAAAAAGGTGCACCATAGCATATTAAATATATGTATATGTCACGCATATAAATGCCGTATACGCAATGGTGCACATGTCCGTAAGTTACGGATATAGTTAGGTAGTTGTAATATTTAGTTTCTTTTTTTTAATTTTTAATTTAGTTTTACTTTAGGCTAGGTTAAGTTTAACAAATAAAAAAAAACAGACTGTCAAGTTTTTTTACTTTCTTACTTTTCTTGGTATAAAATTAACACATATGTACATACGAAAATAAATAATTTTTTAACCCAAAGGCACTTGTAACTAGAATAGATATAGATTAGCTTAGAGCACCTGTGTAGGGTCAGTAAGTTAAATTTTAAACTATTGATTAGATTGAAAAAGCTAGTCTTAAGTATTTTACCAGAACTAAGTAATTAGACTAGAAACATTTATTAATAAAAATGTGAAAATAAAATAAAACAAATAGCATTAGCACGCACAACACGAGTAGATGTTGTAGAAGCTCGACCCCAGGTCCGTTGTGGGCAGTGACACTCAATTATTTTTATAGGTCTTCTTTATCGCTCATAATTTCTCTTTAGGGTTCAGGTCTTGAGTCTGGGGTGAAGTTTTCCTCCAACAATTAGGTATTATTTTCTGTTTGTTTTAGATTGTTACTGTTTTCAAGTTTAAAAAATGTATTTTTTTATTTTGAGTTTCATTTGCATTAAATCTAGATATAAAATACTTAAACTAGCTATAATAACTTTTATTTTAATTAAAACTATCTTACTGGCTCCATGCGAGCACTCTAAGTTAATCTATGAATTTTTTATAATTGCCTTTCAGCCTTTCAGTTTTTGTGGGTATGTTCAAGTAAAGAACTAAATTATATTATTATTATAAGAAAATGTTCTGGAAAAACTTAGCAATCTAATAAAATTATTTTTAAATTATTATTATCTAACCTAACTAAACAAACTGGCGGCAGCTGGCGAAAGATCGTGCTGGCTGGAGAGGCATGTTGGTTGAGGCCCAGGTCCAACCCGGACTGTAGCGCCACAAGAAGAAGAAGAAGAACTAAACAAACTTAACCTAACTACCACTAATTTTTTTTTTATGGGCTATATATATACTACACTTACTTAATCTTAATCTTACTTATACTATATGTAAGTTGTCCCTAGGGGGACCAATTTCTGTTTCAGCTGACGGCAGCTGGGCCACCAGATGTGGCTCTAGCCACCAATAAAATTGCCTATCCTTTTCCCGATCTTTGATGTCGCGAATAGGGATGGATGTGCTGAAGCGGAGATCACCCGGCCTTACCCTTCGTACATTGCTCTCGTAGAGCAGACGCTTGTCCACCGTTCGTCTTACTACGTGGTAGAGAAGTGGACATCCCTCCGCATCCTGGACCAAGCCAATGCGATCCAGATACAAGAACGCTTCCGGTGGAATGAATCCACTTCGGCGTGCGCTCTCATGATATGCGTCGTTCGGGTAGTAAGCTCCGAATATCAGCTCGTTTTCTGAAGTCATTGCTCGTGCAACGTGCCTTCGAATCAGCTTAATAATAAAATTATCCAGCCTATTCACGTTTGCTGCGTTGTACAAGATTTCATTAGCATAGAACTTCTTGTACTCAGACTCTGGGGTTCTGTACATCTTAAGACAAGCTCGAAGACATTGCCTTTCGAAATCCCTCATCCTTTCCATCTGGGAAGGACTCAAATTGAACCACACCGGACAACCATACACCATGATTGGCCGTATTAGGGCCGTGTAGCAGATAATCTTCACTCTGGAATCAAGTTGGCTGCTATAAAACAGCCTACTTGCCATAGCGAAGGCTTTTCTGGCTTTTGCCAGACCCGTTGCTGCATGAATATTATCATACAGAAACTGGTCCAACATAATGCCCAAATATCGCACTACACTCCTCACAGCTAATGGCTGTCCCTGCGGGTCCAAAATGCCGAACTTACGCCAGTTTTTACTCGTATCTCTTGAAGCCCTGCACAACGGAGTTCGGAACAGGATGGTTTCACACTTCTGGTAGTTGATCTTCAACTTCCAGTCGTCGCAAAATCGCTGGATTTTCTCGAAGTCACGCTGCAAGAGGATATTAATGATCTCAATCTTCGGTGCCGTCCTGTACGCGATCAAATCGTCAGCGTACGCGATCAGGTACTGCATGGAGCCAATTAATTCACTGGTGAAAACAGTGAAAAGAATTGGTGAATTCACTGCATCCTGCTGGAGCCCATTTTTAATGTAAAAGACATTAGTAGAAACCTTGTTGCCACTCTTAACAACAAACTTTCTACCTGTGACCATATTGTAGATCGTGTAAAGTAGTTCTTTGCTAATACCTAACCTCGTCAACTTGAGGAAGAGGCCTTCTAACCAGACGGTGTCGAATGCCTTTTCCAAGTCAACAAGGCAGGCCCCGGTGCACTGGGTTTTATTTTTATTCCATTGAATGTCCGAAACCAATTTTGACGCGGCATGTACAGTATCATGCCCCACCCTAAAACCAAATTGGTTATTCGGTATTATTTTTTTGTCCGCAGTCCACTGCATCAGGACTCTATTGACAATCTTTTCAAAAACCTTGCTTATGCAAGGGAGGAGACTAATCGACCGAAGATTTTTCGGAAGCGAGGAATTTTTGTCCCTTTTGGGGATGGGTTGCACTACCGCCGTCTTCCAATGCTCTGGGTAATGTGCATTACTCAAAGCATTGTTAAACAGGATTATGTATATCTCTACCGCCTCTTCGGGGAGATGACGCAACACAATATTCGGTATTCCGTCTATTCCGGTGGACTTTTTGTTCTTCAGAGTGTGAAAAATGTCTTTGAGATCCACCTTTGAAATGATTATGGCATTAGATCCATCTTGGGCGACGGCATTAAGTGCCTTATTTTCATCATTGAATCTGATGAAACCATGATTCTCAGAACGCCATTGCTGTATTTCATTTCGAAGGTAGAAATGGTTAAGCAAGGCTCTGTTCTCCAAGTCGTGATTCGGCCTACGAGATTCGTTGACCGTATACACTTCCTGGAAAACCGCTCCTATTGCTTCAACCTTCTCTTGGGCGTCCTCAACAATGAAGAACTCATTGTCCAGCACGGCCCCATCCGGATCGATGCCAACTGAAGTCAGTATGTTTGCGTTGTCGGTTGTTCTGTCAAGTCGAACAGCCTCCAAGTCGTTATGATCCCTCCTTCGGAAGACTCGGTTGATTTGGGGAAACATACCCGGATAGTTCGAACGAACAGCCCGAATCTTGTCTCCCCAATAAGAATTGATAGCAATTCTGTAATTCATCCGAATCAAACTCTGGAGGTTTTTCATCTGCGACTTGAGCGACCTCAGTTCCTAGTCGTCTCTCTCCGTAAATCTTCTGTAAAGTGTCTTGATTCTCGTCAGCAATCTGCTTTTTTGCACGTGCAGTGCGTCGATTGTATCATTCCGATAGATGTCGCCATCTGTGATCGGTGATACTCTAGGAATCGCTTTGTCCATTGTCCGTTTTATTGTAGTGTCCATTTGTATGAGGTACCTGTCAACCTCTTCGTTAGTTAGGTTTCTGTTCGAGGGTGGCGTCATGTCATTCGAACGCAGTTCTCTGGATAGGGTTCTGGAAAAACGTGGCCAACGAGCCTTACAATAATTGTAAGGATACGCCTCCACAAATTCCTCCAGTTCCACCATTTCGTTCGGGATCCTGATAACAGCGGCAAGCCCACAGTGATCACTGTCGAACTCAACCGTTGCTAAGCAGTTCCTAATTTGTCTGTTTACGTCCCGTATTGTTAGTCGTCTGTCAATTAGCATCAGATCAAGATAAGACCCACTTCTGGGAAATGACGGCCTATCGGTTGTAAGCAAATTCAGCTTGAACTAAATAGAGTGCTGCGTCAACCACTCAAGGAGTGAATTCCCCCTGGGATTTGACACAGAATTACCCCATTCCTCATGCTTCGCGTTCAAATCGCCGGCGACAACAAAGAAGTTATCCTCTGAGCATAAACGCAGTTTTCGAAAGAGAGATTCGAGCTCTGAAATGAAATTTGTAGACCGAGGTGCATCTGGTGCATAGACCGCTACCACGTACAACTTCTTTCCACCTTGGAGAGAAATGCACGCAATAGACGCTTCCAGCACACCGAAGCTTCGCACTTCACTGCAATACACGATCTTATGGCGAATGCCTTTTTTAATGAGGAGAGCGACCCCACCCCCTTGTGTGGAGTGGAGGCGGTCCCTTCGAATAACGGAATAATCTTTGTACCTGATTGTGTGCTTCCGGTTTAGCTTAGTTTCGCTAACCATTAACACATCAGTCTTATGGGACTCCAACAGGTTAAGTAAAACCAACCTTCTCTCGATCCTGACAAGTGAATTTACATTCACTGCCAGGATCGAGAGGTCTCCAGCAGCTGGCGTATCCATTAAAATGGATACGCACCTGACCCAGCGGGTCTTGACGAAAGGATCCGGTCCATTCGCGAAAGATCTTTTTGGAATTGTTCCATCTGTGCCTTCATTGAAGCCATCATGGAAAACAATTCAGCAAAGCCCATATTCGGAACTTGTATAGGTACCGCTGCCGCTTTCGGCACTGTCTGTTGTGCCGGTTGCCTACAAGACGCCATCTGGGCGTATGAAACAACCTGCGTAACAGGAGTGGCTGGAGTTCTCGGCATCGGCCTCGAATCGGCCACTTTTTCTTTTTTTAGCATACTCTTCTTCTGTAAATCCTTTATCTTTGGGCATCCTCGATAGCTGGAGGGATGTCCCTTTTCCCCACAATGCACGCATTTTAAGCGCGATTTGTCTTCTACCTTCCCCTCTCCCATAGGGCAGCGCGCCGATAGATGCATCTCTGCGCATTTACTGCAGCGAGGCTGCCTATTGCAGTTTCCTGCTGCGTGTCCAAATGTTTGGCATCTTGAGCAGAGAAGCATTCGGTTGGTACTCCATAATTTTTCCCAAGAAATTATCTGGGAACTGAGAAGCCTTATCCTCCTCAAACTCTCTAGTTTGCTTTCTGGTGTCAACTGCACCAAGAAAAGGGGAAGTAGACGCTCAGGCGGCATCCTCGACCGTACAGTGGAGAAGCGGCTAACCGCAACAAATTCCACGTCTTCGATTTTAAGTCCTCGAAGTGACTCTAAGATGTCCTCTGGATCAGCAGATACATCCAACCCTTTTAGCAGAACTGTCTGCACTTTTTCCCCTTTTGGAGTGAAGGTGTAAAATTCCACCCCAGCTGCCGTCATTTGTTCTCTAATTTTTTGATAACTGTTCAATGATAAGCAGTGAACAGCCTGTTTTTGAAAACCCTTATTTTTAATAATGAATTCGTCCCCTACGGACAACTTACATACTTTTATGGTGTCCATTGTGTCCATTCCGCTTATGTTGATCGGTGGCATTCGTTTCTTCTTTTGTTGCTCCCGGTTGGTCTGGTGTTGCTGCTGTTGTTTCTGCTTCTGGTGTTGTTGTAGTTTCTGTTGCTGTTGTTGCTCTTGTTTCTGCTGTTGTTGTTGCTGATTCTGCTGTTTGGGTTGCTGCAGCTGTTGCTGATTTTGCTTCTCTTTTGGCGATTGCTTTTCTTGATCTTTTTGAATTGCCAACTTCTTTCTGGCCTCCAGTTTAAGTTGGAGCGCTTTAATAAATTTCTCCAACTCTTCTTTTTCTTGAATCTTTTCCGCCAACTCCTTTTCTTCGGCGGCCTGGTCTTCTAATTTGGACGAAGCGAGTTTCGCGAAAGTATTCCCGTTTCCGCTGTACGTCATCACATCGTTCATTTCCGTGTTTTTCAAAGAATTACGCAGCCGTCTTTTAAACTGCGCCTGCGGCTTCATGGTTTTTCTCCTTTTTGTATTCCTATCTTTGCTGCTTTCCGAGTTGTCACTCGAAAGCAGCTCTTCATCCATTTCTTAATTGTTTGTTTGATTAAATTGATTATTTCTTCAATCTTCTTCAATTTTGATGATTTTTAATTTTTTTTTTCAAATATTTTTTGTTTATTTATTTGGTTGTCTAGGCAACCCCGCACTTAAGTCGATGAACGTCCTTCCTCAACGGATTTCTGTAATCGACTAGATTGTTACTGTGTTGGAATATATAACGACCGGAAAGCAAAATTTTTCCAGCATTAAGATACAAATTTTTCTTTTCATATGTTCGCATTATTTATGAGTGGTTTGCACTATGAAGTAGTAGGTAGTAGTATCTTATTGTTTCTGATTGTATAATATCGATTTTTACATAAAGTTATTAACACAGCTTGCACAGAGATACGATATTTGAATATCTTACTACTGTAATAATTACATCAATTTTTAAGATTAATTTTTATGGAATGGTACTACTGAAGGAGGTTTGCACTGTGAAGTATAACCATTTTTGGAAGCACTTCTAAGCACCGCAGGTACGGTTTCATAACTTACACTTACGTTATTGTATTATGTCATTTCTCTACTTATTTCTGGAGCACACTTGTTTGGACCTTGCCTTATTTCTCGGATTTTAATTGGTTTCTCGCTTAAATTTTATTTCTTAGATCGTCCAGATCGCTGCTGTGAAATGTTTAAATTAGAGGATACTTCTTTCAACTTTGCAATCACAGCGTATTTGAAAAAAAAAAGGAAAGAAAGGGCCTAACTTCTACAACAACTACTCTTGTTGGCGTGCTACTGTTCTCTACAGTAGATCTACAGTTTTTTCCGATTAGTAAACGGTATGAGGTCCTGCGTTGGGATTTCTTAGATCGTTATATCGTAAGTCCACAGGAAAAATATTCGGAATGCATTGAAGTAAAACATGCTAAAAATCTTACTTACTTCTTGTGATAAAAGTCCTGCTGATTGTATCTGATTTTCTCGTTCTTTTTCGGAACACTTATTATCATACCATAATTTAAATTGTACTAATGGAACTCATTGTATCTTATAGTCTGATTAATAGTTTCTGTTGTATTATATATATATTTTTATTTCACAGCCAGTTGGTTTCGTAACATTCCACACAAGGGCCGGAGCTGAAGCAGCAAAACAGGACTTACAGGTAATAATTTACTACTTCCTTCAACTTAGTGTTGGGTGATTAAGTCACGTAATAAAGTATAACATTACAGAAATTGGTTTGTTTTTTTTTATTTTAGTTTTTTTTTTTAAAATATAACATTATACATATTTTGAAACATCCTTATTAGAGCTTGTAAGAAAAGATATATCTATAAAATTTCCCTCTCAAATAATATAAATTCGAATGAATTAACATTATTTTAAATAAGCACATTACATTCACGGTACAATTATACTCTTAAGTTTAGATATGTTGATTCCTTTTGTGTTTTTGTGTTTGCTCTTATGTTTTCTTTGTAATGTAAATTTTCACTCATAGTTGGGAAATGGGCGAGTGCAATGTTCGAAATATTGTGCTGAAATATTTTAAAACAACTTGATACTATTGTGGTCTCCGGGGAATTTTATCATCCGAAAATGAAATTTTTCGTAGTCAAATGTAAAACCGAATTGACGAGAAATGAGTTTTCCCATACTTTCCGTACTCAACTAGGACAAAATCCAATGTATGCACATACATATATTATACATAGAATGTTTCATATGCTTACAACTTAAATTTTACACACAAATCAAATAATAATGTGAATAAACAGTCATCTCTTTAAACAAATTTTCATAATTTCGGCTTACTTCTTACAAGGCTTATAATCCAAATCTATTTGGGTGGTATACTAAGGTATGTCATATCGTACTTGTGGAACTGAAATATATTCTTTTGTTCCGGTTTACTTTGGTACGCATTAACAGTAAAAACATCCATATTCGGAGGTTGTTGTAGTCAATAATCTAGGTATTTCTATATAGTAAAGGAGTGTATTGGCTTAGCACAAAAAAATGAGCTTGAAAAAATACATAAGGCATTTTACCTTCCGACAATAAATAAACTGTAACATATTCCACCGGTTGGACAAAAACGATGTTTTTTGGTGTCGAAGCAACTTACATTTTGTTAACATTTGTGTATTGATCGTTAAACATGAAAATGTTTATGTTAAAATTCTTCAAACTCTTTTCCCCATGGTGATATGTTATTGCATTAAAAAAAACATTTTATCTGTTGACTGTGAAGATTACACTAAACACAAATTTGCATGGCTTCATTTGTAGGTGTCAAAAAATTTATGTTACAGATATTCGCAAGTCTAATGAGAAAATAGAAAGAAAGAGAAATATTTGTTCATGGTAAAAATTACCAATTAGATATTATTTTATCGCCATAACTGCAAAAATCTGTTTTTTCTATGTAGTTTGTCTTAACTAACATAATGAATCAGCTTAGTTTTTTATATTTGTTTATCATATGTCAATGCAGAAACCCAGAAATAAATACAGAGAACAGAATATTACGGTAAACCCCAATTAACCGGGGACTGTAAATGGGTAAAGGCTTAACTATTTATTGTAATGAAGCTTATAATTGAAAGTTTATTTAAGGAATCTGAAGTGTATATTGCAAACTTTAAAAAAAATATCAATAATCTTATGTTAAAGTCACTCACACTTTTAAACACAAATATAAGATTTCAATTATTGAAATACATTTTTTTTTTTTTCAAGCACTCCTATAAAGTTTTGACATACACAAAAAGAAACATTCAAGACAAACTCTTTCATATTTTGAGCACAAACAACTTCTTAGTACTTATTACTCGTATCATATTACACTTTGTTTTGCTTATCTAACAAAAACTGCATCTGGTAGAAACGCCAGCTGGTGTAATTCTCAATCTATATCCTTCCCTTCCTTGTTTATATGATGCTACAATATATGACCTACCCATGTGTTGCTATTGACACTCTCTGCACAGTCACAACCTTAGTTATATAGATTACAACTTATATCTTAACCCCAGTATTAGCCCCAACCTAACTCCGACCATCAACATAGTGTCTGTTTCATGACCTTAACCGCTCCAGAAAGCTATATCTACCCTTAACCGCTCCAAAAAGCTAAATCTTGCGTTATACATATATGTATGTACGTACTACCGGACAAACCCACTAAAATTATAAAAATTCTCACCAAAAGTTTTATTGAAATTTTTGTTACTAATTAACTCAACTTTATTCCTGTTGCATGAACAGAGGAATAACGAGATGCTTGGTTTTCCTACTTATCGCTGCAACTACGGCGGATAACTTAAACTGTTTATGTGTACGAATGGCAGAATGTCCAGGGATGATACCAATTAGTGTTTTGATGGTCGACCAAATCTAATTCAGCATAGCGAACGTCCAATAATAAATTTGGATCGAAACACCTTGATAATAGGGGCTTGACCCCCAAGTTGGCTCATCTAAGATCCGATTTATTTAATGTAAGGTTCTTAAGGTGAGAACTCCCCTCTCCAGTAAGCATGGTTTCTCGTCAGCTGCCAGCAATTACGCACCCTTAAAGATATTTTCTACTTCTATGCGCCATCTCAGACTAGGTCGTCTTTTGTTACAGATTCCCAAAGGCCTGTTGATTCCGTAGAGTAATTCGTTGAATCTTATCCATCAGTTACCATTAACGCAAACGGATCCAAAAATCACATGTTTAATTTTCCTTTTAACGTTACTAAGGGCTTCTTGATCCGCTTTTACTTTAAAAACGTACAAGTTTCTGCACCATAAAGTAGGATAGAAATCATCAACTTAATCTTTCGAGAGAGTGTTTTGTTTACCAATTGCCTCCGGAGCTCAAAGTGATAATGGCAAGAGTATTTCTACGCTTGACATCGGTACTCGGAGCGGAGAAAGACGAAGTGCTTGATTACTCCAAAAGTTTTGATGCCCGCTTTGACCCTCTGTCCTAGACACTGATGTTGTGCGTCTTTCCTTGGTGATAGTATATATTTTGTTTTTTCATAGACCTTATGTCTTTAAAGGTGCCCAATTTCTTTTGGTTTCAACGACAGAAGCACCATTCATGGATAAGGACTGATTATTTTGAGAAAGCTTCAGTGATAAGAGATTATATTTGATTGTATTTGGTTTGATTTGAATTGAATCCGATTATGCTGTCGGTATTTAAAGTGCAAACATACGCAGCCGTTCCGAGTCTACGGCCGCTGATGAAGGAAGTGAGCGAAGAAACGAATATGAAAAACTAAAACTACTGTCATTAATGAAGGAGTGGATTAGATGTGAAAAAGCAAATGAGAGATTATTTATCAAAATGGTGGGAAGTGTCGGAGAGAGAACAGAGCTCTTGGGTGCATATGATACGATAGAAGAAAGGACTTATGCCATATGGAAGCATTTTCGACAGGAAAGCCTGACACTGAACCCTGTGAAATGCCGTTGAAATATCAGGCCAGCTTCCTCCTTATTTGTTAAAAGGTTTTACTATTCTGTGACACGCGCTACTAGATCACCTGTGGATATTTTGCTTCGCCAGCTAAAGTGAGGACCATTAAGGAGCTTCCGCCATTCAGGATATTTCATAAGCTTGAGGAAGAAGTGTTCTTGTTATGATGATGAAAGATGAAAAATCATTTGAGGTATTTGCCACATTTTAAGTGTTTAAAGAAAAATGCTTCATCTTCGTACCCTTTTGTTCTGAGAATCATTCTCTTTTCACATAATTGGGACTTTGTTGGACATCCTCTTGGTTTTATTATAGCTGCATATCGGAAAAATATTCACTCATGTATGGTACATGTCGAATTAGGAATGGTATGTGGTCGCCGTGGCGCAGTGGTAAGTGCATCGACTGCGGCGCAGAAAGTCTGGGTTCGATTCCCGGACGGGACACCTAGCATTTTTCACGGCACCACCTCTTTCGAGTTGGTGACAACACTCAAGGAGTATTAATTGTCTATGGAAAGCTTCTCAAATTTCGCCGTTCGGAATCGGCAAAAAACTGTAGGTCCCTTCTACTCGTGAAGAACAATAGCATGCACAACACGAGTAGTTGTTGTAGAAGCTAGGCCCTGGTCCGTTATGGGCTGTAGTGCCACTCAATTATTATTATTATTATTAATAACTCTATGTTACACTATTGATTGATATTCTCATTTTAGTGACAACACTCACGTTGTTTTGTTTCCGATTGCTATTATTAATGCATTTCGTATTAAAAAAAAAAACATCGTCATTTGTGGACGGTAAAAACGATATTTTTCTGCCTAATGCAAAAACAGAATAGCCCTCATAATTTCCAAGAACTACCGCCGGAAAAGGACAATAAAGTATTGTAGTCTTTATAGAATGTACTTAAGTTATTTCTGTTTTTTATTTATTTCAGTTCGATAATCATGTATTATATGTATATACAATAAACCAATAAAAATACATGCAATTTCAGTTTCGCTTCAAAGTTGCAGTAAAGTACCGTTACTTGGTACAGTAAATTAATTTTTTGTAAATGTTCCCTTAAGAGAAATTCTTAAGCTTTCTTTTGATACATAACTCATTGTTGTGAGACAAATTAACGGGATACAATCTGTAATTTTGCTTTAAAAAAATATTGCCTTTATACAAGTGAACCGCAGTGTACGTTAATAACAGAATAAGTTCTACTGTGTCATTGTGCCTCAATAAAATCGTTCGGTGTGACCGTACGAAATGAACGTTTGTGCAGAATCGCAACCAAATAGAACCGTTGCCACGTTTCTAAATAATAATTGAATGACACTACAGCCCACAACGGACCTGGGCCTAGCTTCTACAACAACTACTCGTGTTGTGCATGCTACTGTTCTTCACGAGTAGAAGGGACCTACAGTTTTTTGCCGACTCCGAACGGCGAGATTTGAGAAGCTTTCCATAGACAATAAATACTCCTTGAGTGTTGTCACCAACTCGAAAGAGGTGGTGCCGTGAAAAATGCTAGGTGTCCCGTCCGGGAATCGAACCCAGACTTTCTGCGCCGCAGTCGATGCACTTACCACTGCGCCACGTTTCTACGATGGATTAAAAGAAGAAAATTATTCAAATATAAATGTTTGGACATGTTGGTTGCCTGTATAAAGATCTCAATATGAAGAACTTCTGCCGTAAATATAGGCAAAGGTGCTGAACCGTACGTTTGCTTGTAATAGTTGTAATTTACAATTCGAAATAATAGTCTCAAGCAGTTTTTAATATCAGCAAAGTAGTAGTCTTCTTCGAAGTTTCTCCCTCCATATAATCTTATTATCTTCTTATCTAATGAATTATATTATGAATTATAGAATTCTTAACTTGAGAGAGAATTTGGTGATCACAGTGAACTGCAATAACAACATATAGACATACTACTTAAGGACATTGTTTTACCTTATTAACAGTATTAAATTTGGTTGTGTGTCTAATACATTTCTGAAATAATATTTTGGCTATCTATCTCTCCTTATAACTAACCGGTTTCTAAATTAATTCACATGAAACGTTATTGCTTAGATTGTTGTGGGTATGTTATAGATTGTGTCCGTGTATATATTTAATTTGGAAAGGGTGTATAATTTCATTACTAGCATACCAACTTTTCATCTTTAAACTTGGTTTATTTAAACTATTTATACACATACAAATACATGTTTCTTTTTCAATTGGGAAACGTTTCGTTAAGTTCTGCATGTTAAAAATAAATAGCAAAAAAACAGCCTGGGTTATCCAGCAAGATTATTGCAGATTGAAAATTAAAAAGATAATGGAAAATTCACAAATCAATATCGGAGTCACGATCTTCCATAAGTCAGTTCAGATCCCGTCTTAAGCAGATAATATTAACTTGATTGGACGAGCACAGCGAGTTGTCGATGAGGCGATTTTTTTTTATTCTAATTGGAACAAAAGCGGCTAAAATGGGACTGGTGGTAAACAAGTGAGAAACGAATATCTTTGACCAGGTTACCCCTTCATCACTAATCCGTGGCTTTCGTGCTTATGAGACAAATCCTCTGGGTAAACTCACATAACAAAATTCCCGGAATTTTCACCGCATTTTTGTTAATGGCGAGCATGCACAGCCATTATGGCCCGCAATCCATGTATCTTTTGGTGTTCGGAAATGAACGCAGTATCAATATGTGAAATATTAAATATGAGATTGTATAAATATACACATATCTCTGTTCCACTGGCCAAATATTACACTGAATATTTCAATTTATTGCAATTTACCTGAGAATGATGATTATATTGTATTAAACGAACAGTACTTCATAACCTACGCCTGTTTGTGACCCAAACCACGGCAAGACGACTAGAAACTATCGTTATGGCCCTCCAGAACCTCGACGTAAGTAAATTAAGACAATATTAGTGTTGCGAAACGCCATGAACGCGGTGATAAAAAAACAGCATCGGCAGAAAAAAATCCGCACCGAAGTGGGAGAAAATGGCTCGCGTGCTCAACATATCATTGGAATCTTTGTAATACAATATGGAAAATTTTTTTTTTGGCTCATGAATTGAAGTTCCAAAATCACATTATCTTACATATCGTGTAGGAAAACGATAGATAAAAAAGCGAAGGGGTTGCTACGCTTGCACGAAAGTGGTGTGTTGCCGATTTTTTTTTTTCTATGAGTCGCCATCTGTTATCGAGCAATATGTCAGCAAACAAAATTGCAGAGTTAAACAGCCAGAGAGGTCTGTTGAAAATTTACACTTTCGGACAGCCACCAGAAAGCACGCAGCAGCGCTGGTGATGGTTTGGCCGCCACAACCCTGGTTATCGCTCCCGCTCTTATTTTTAAACAATGGCTTTTAAACTGATTCGACTGAATGCAGTGGAATTGTCTTAGAGGCTGTATTGAAGACTTACAAAACACGCTTCAATAAAGATTGGTTTAAAAACATGATATTATATATGTATTACATATATTATGATACAACTTGAACTGATATGTGATACAATTTGTCAATTAATGTATTTTCCAACACTTCCAACACAATAAAAAACTTACAGCATTTTAATAAGTTTGAGTTCGAGTCATTCATTCGAGTTTATTCAGAATTTATTTTATCTAGTCGTACTAAAGCATGGATATTATTGTTTCTACATTAAAAAGTGCATAGCCCTATTATTTTAATATATCAAATAATTTTTCGTCATATGAATTATAGTTTATACCATTTCGCTTATTGTTTGTGAACTGCTCACGCATTTTCTTTACTATCAATTTCTTCTACATAATACAAATTAGCTCAGTTTGTTAAGAGAAGGGGATAACATGCTAATTACAGCGCACACCTATTCACGAGCACGGGTTTATATAAAAGCTGTCAGTCGAAATCAAGAGGCGAGAGATGATGAGGTTGAATACGTCTTTCGGCAGGTAGAAAATGAAGCACTTTGTATACCCTCTAGTGACTAGAGACAACGACATCAATACTGAAATCAAACGTACCGTTGTTTCATTGGGCTCAAGAGGCAATGAGTAATTTTATTAGTATTTTATTAGTATTAGTAAACCCCCCTCTCAAAAGGCTTAGCTGGCTTTATAGAGCATCTTGATTATTCTTATCCGCTTAACGCGGACGACAGAGAAACAGAGAAAGCTGGACATTAGTTAAAGTGGATGATGAAGAAATTGATATTTTCAAGAAAAAGTCGATGCCATGGATGGATTAAACCTGGCGCTGGCTGGCGCCTAGTCAAGCTTATAAAGGCGAACCACTTAATATGTCTAGATCATATACTGCGACTTAGAGTCCTTGAATAATTTTCATTAGGACATCGCAATAGAGAATATCCGACCTTCTCGCCTGAGATGGCGCACATATGTGGAAAAGGAAAGAGTTGGTTAGTGTGGGAAATTTAAGACAGATGACTAAAAACCATTCTAGCTGAAAGCCACCCGAATTAATTATGGAATTGTATTATGGAATTTCCTTTCTTGTTTTTTACTAATGGTCGTTCTTTCTTTAGAGTAAATATTTTACACATTTGTATACGGATACTGCTATTTCAAATTTCGTAAAAAGGTCCTTTTTCACAGCCTTGTCTGTAAGTTTATATATTCTTCAAATAATGTAACACCCCCATCTTCTCATATTACTGGTTTTAATTATTAGATTACAAATAGCTGATATTCTGCTCTGTTAACAAATGAAAATTCTATTACGAAATCCATGTAACTGCCTTTCAGCACAATTTAACTTTATACGAACGTTACTCCTTAAATATGTTTAATATTTATTATATTACAAAATATAATGCAAAAAGAATATTTCCTAAAAATCCACAATATCCCCTGTACCGCTCATTTGCAGCAGGGTGTACGCTTCGATCCCGATATGCCTCAAACAATTCGCTTGGAATTCGCCAAGAGTAACACAAAAGTGAGCAAACCCAAACCGCAGCCCAATACCGCAACAACAGCCGCACATCCTGCATTGATGCACCCACTCACTGGACGTAAGTAAAGTTCAATATAAATAAATAATTATATACTACATACAATTAACATGATAAAATACAATTCCTATTTTTATATCATTTAAATTAAATTGTTGAAATTAAAAAAACAAATATGTGAATGGATATAATAAGGAAAGCGCACTTTATTTTGTTGAAACCTGATAAGAAATGTATATAAACTAAAAACAGATGCGCTACTTTAAGACACAAATCGACACCTTAATTTTGGTTTTTCCCTATGATCATGTAAATTACTGCAGCAATATGCAATATGTCGCACTATATCACACACACCAATCACCACGAAAAAAACTACAAATATAAGTATTTCACTGAACTACAAAATTATTCAATTCTATGTGTACATACATATTACAATACTTGCATGTCCCATTTATCTACACATCAAAAAATATACTACATCAGCAAAGCCTGTCTTTAAGTACTTATTGTTTTCTTAAAAAAGAAGAGAAATCTTTTATTAATACACACAAGGATGTTATGTGATGTGGTATAGGGGCATGTTGCAGCCTAGAGAAATCATTTACACCTCGGAATAATTGTATTATATTATTAGTAAAAAAAAATTGTATGTTTTTTTAAGTATTAAGAATGGAAATACATTTCTCTTTAACTGCAAAATACTTTTTTTATGCATTTAGACTTGGGTGGACCCTTCTTTTCCGGAGGACCTGAATTGTGGCACCATCCCTTAGCATATTCAGCTGCTGCAGCTGAATTACCTGGTGCTGCAGCATTGCAACATGCGACATTAGTTCATCCGGCCCTGCATCCGCAAGTGCCAGTTAGGTCTTATCTCTGACTAAATACAGATAAAGTATTAGAGCAACCTATGCACCAAGTAAGTACTCACTGCGTGTCTTTTATACCGTTTTCATGAAAACTTAAGAAATATTTTATTTTTGAGTCTGGAATTTTATTGATATATATTATATATCTTCGGATTATATATTTTCGTAATTGGAAGGCTAAAATCACTGTAGGAAACAAGCTTCATATATGACTTCAAATTTATGTTACAAATCCCCGTTGTTTACAATACCTACATTTGTCTATAAAAAAATTATTTGTACCTAAAAATAATATTGAAAAAATAGAGAAGGAAAATGCCAGAACAGAATAGACTAGATAATAGGGAATAATACCTGTATAAGTAAGGTCGTTACAAAATACTTATTTTGATTATTCTTTACTGTTAAAAGGTATATTAAATTAGTTAGTCAAGAATAAAATAAAAACAAGCAATATGCGCTTTACAAATAAAAAATATGTATGTATTGTTGAAAAAATGTGTGATATTGCGATATGTATACAAAAAATAAGTCCAATTATTGTTTTATTCACAAACTTCATCAAGTCCTTAAGGATTTGTGAAATTTAAGGACTGATTTTCTAACAAATAAAAAAGTAAAAGTTTTACACACACAGAATGCGTCTCACTGTATCCTCAATGTACATACATTGTGAATGCAATTCTTGACGCATCATATGTAACATGAATGTTATTACATTAGATACAAATACGGCTTTGAGGCAACGTTTCACAGAAAAGACACACAGCCTCCTTCATACCAATTTAAAAGAATGATTTTGAACTAATTAACTTTATTATGCAAATATCATATTTTCATGCAATCTAAGCAACTGCTAATACTTTCAACTGTTATGCTTTAGAATTGCATTTTTCCAGTTTTGAGACAACATCAACCATAAATAATGTCAACTCTTCATGTAAAAAATATATCTGGATATAATTTACTAATTTGCTTTATCCAGTGACGTTTCCGTAGCAGCGACTGGTGTGCGAGTCGTGAGGGAGAAGTAAAATCAGTTAACATCAAACCTTTTTGCCATTATAGATTGGGATTGTATGTGTAATAAAGTAGAAGCGTGAGCGTAAAATAGATTGTACGACTTTCACGAATTGCGTCAGTCGATTTAGAGTCACCACCACAATCTACATATGCATACCTACCGAAATATATAAATTAGTGCCCCCACATTTGACGGTTATGGCATGTCGTTGAAACTTCCACCCCTCCTCAAACCGAGCGCTAATATTTCTTTTGAAATATAGTCAGGGGATTCATGAACGAGTCCATTTATGTACAACGACTATGACCTTTTTTTCAGTTTTATGTTTTTAACGCATTAACGATAGTGTTATAAGTTTCTGACTTTAATAAAAGCAGACTTCTAAAATGATATTATAATCCAAACAAAACCTTATTCATATCCAACCGGCGTGGCTGATTTCGTACATAAGAAAAAACAGAAGTGGCGTAGATTTTCGACAAGAAAAGCTTTGCTGATTTAATTAATAAAAGAAACGTCGATTAATAGATTTTCGTAAAAGAATGAAAACTTTCTACAACAAGCATTTACCAAACAAACGGAAAAGTGTACAGATATCTTCGATCTTACGAACAACGCTTCGTGCCATGGACAGAGGAAGTTTTGTTCCAAGACAAGAACGAGCATTCACTCATTGTTGTAGCCTGCAATCAATGATAGAGAACTTTTAACAATATATGTTATATGTTAATTTAACATAAAATATATGTTAATTTTTCATTCATGCCATCCCTCTCCGGATGCAATACTCTTCTGCCAACGCTTTTTCCAACTTTCAAAACATGCTGCAAAGTCCCCTTCCGGTGCACGCTTCAAATATTTTTATGTTATCAGTTGATGTTCTCCTAGGCGTATCTCGTGCTCGTATGTATGTATTTCTTCGAACTCTTTTTATTTTTTCTTTTAATTTGAATTATTGTATTATACGCAGTTTTCTTCTGAAGCCGCGGCGAATCATAAAAGCGCAAAAGAAGATGACTTAGATGTATTTTAGTCTGATCGGCAAAGTCTACTAATGTACTAATGTCCGAATTATGTTTTTAGGTCTTTTAAGGCGAAACCAAACATATGGTTGTGATATACTTTTGTTAATATCGTTACTCTCTTTTTTACGTTGTGTGATATTCCTTATCACGCTTTTATTTAAAGTGTCGGTGCTTACCGTTTCCAAACCGAATTTGCGGTATTAATACATCCGGCTATATCGCGCCTCTAGTGTCGGACTGCATTTGTTTGTTTGACACCCGGTGCCTTGATAGTGAAAGGTGTTTGCCCACCCTTTGAAAGAAAATCTTATACACCTACTTTATTCAGTTATTGAAACATTTCGGACATAACCAGTCCGAAGATTAGTTGGATAATACAAGAAAAAATGTCCGAGACATTAGCACTGTCAAACATTACTCGGAGTCGAATTTGTCGATATTGTTCGTTCCTTGCAATTCAATTGAATCCTACTAAACTCGTCAGATTGTGTAGACTGCAATGGGGAATTCTCGCTGCTCCGTCAACGTCGGTAACGAACTCACCGAGACCTTCAACGTCAAAAACTGTTTTAGACAAGGCGACGCGTTGTCATGTGACTATTTTAACACCACGATCTTCCCAAAGCCCGTTCAACGCCGACGACATTGACGCTATTGGACAAACACAGCGAATCGTTTGTTGACATTGAAACGGAGGCGGCTAAAATGTGTTTGCGGATAAATGAGGACAAGACGAAGTGTGGATATGCTGTCATTGAGGAAGGACATACAACATCTACGTCTTGGACAGAGCGTCACACTAGGCAGCAGAAACTTCGAGGTGGTCAAGCACTACGTCTACCTTGACTCCGCTGTAAATAAGGACAATAACATCAGTACCGAAATAAAACGCAGAATCACTCTTGCCAATCGCTGTTTTTTTTTTGGCTAAAGATGCATTTAATTAATAGGCCCTTCTCTCAAAGGACTAAACTGGCTTTGTATAACAACTTATATATCCCAGTCCACCTTTGAACGCAGAAACTTGGACGCTACTAAAAGTGGATGAAAAAGCTTTTAGTCTTTTTCAGAGAAAATTGTTTACGTTGATTACGTCTGGAGGAGAAAATTCAACGACGATCTCTATAGGCTGTATGGCGGAATGTACCTGGTCGAGTGCCTTTGGATCCAACGTTCAATATGGCTAGGTCATTTAGAGCGTGTAGGTATCACAGCTCCGGACAGAAGAGTCTTCGAATTCGAGCCGTTGGGACAACGCTATATATGACGGCCTTGGTTGAGATGGCGAACACAAGTGGAAGAGCAATTTTGCTGAAAATCATACTTCAAAAATGCTTTTAGAAGTGTGCTCACTCTTTGATGAATAATTCGTAAATCTTCCTGACCCCTTGTGCTATCAATATCCACTAAGAAATATTCGAAGTTTTAATATAAGGTTACGGGAGCTCGGATGGGAGGTTTTATCGCATCCACCATATAGTCCGGACATAGCGCCAAGTGTTTGCCACCTGTTCCTGTCCATGGCGAACGTCCTTGGTGGTGTGAAGTTGAACCAAAAGAGGCTTGTGAAAAGTGCCTGTCCGAGTTCTTCGCAAATAAGGAGGGTTGCTTCTACGAAGGGGGTTTTATGAAGTTGTCGTCTAGATGGAAAAAAATTGTCGAACAAAACGGCGCATATTTGAAATAAATTCGATCAATGTAACACTTTATGAATCATTGAATGAAGAGCAAAAAAGCGGAAGGCAGATATTTGACAACCTATTATCTTTTTGGCAACACTGTTTTAAACAGCTAACGCACGTTTCGTGTTTTGTTTAACTGTTAACCATCTTCAGTTTGTTATATAATTTGACCATGGATTTTATAATCATAATGCGTGCTCTGTTAAGAAAGTTCAGCGCGCGCCACTTCCATTTTATGGTTAGTTTAATCGATCCACTGAAGCGGCTATTCGGTCTATTGTGACTAAATTTCGCACCAAATTTACTTTGCTGGACATTAAACCACCAACACGCTTATGTAGAGTGCGAGCTAAAGAAAATATCGCAGCTGTATCGGTTAATGGTGACCATCACTTATTGATTCGTCGCCGTTCGCAGCAATTGCGCCTCTGTTACTCAACAATGGGGAAAATTTTGCGGAAGAATTTAGGTGTAATGCCCTTCAAAATGGAGCTGGTTCAAGAATTGAACCCGAACGACTTACCGCAACGTAAAATTTTTGGTAAATGGGCTCTTGGAAAGTGGCCGAAGATCCACTTTTTTACCGAAAAATTGTGATCAGGGACGAAGCTCATTTTTGGCTCAATGGGTACGTAAATAAGCAGAATTGTCAATTTTGGAGTGAATATCAGCCAGAAGCATTGCAAGAGCTACCAGTGCATCCAGAAAAAGTCACAGTTTGGTGCGTTTTATAGGCTGGTGGCATCATTGGACTGTACTTCTTCAAAGATGATGCGAATCGTAACGTAACTGTGAATGGTGAGCGCAACCGTGAGATTATGTCCAACTTTTTTTTGCCCAAAATGCAAGAGCTGGACTTACATTACATGCTTTTAATGCTTTCTATAGCCTTTAAAAAATCACCCTTAATTAACGAGACAACCGTTGCTTCCTGTATAATTGCCACAAGCATTTCTAGAAATATCAAAATAAAATGTGATATTCAAATTAGTGGTATAATAAAAGAAAATAACTATTGCATATTACATACATATGCAAATTGTGTTAAATTATTAACAAATATAATCATTTAAAAGAATACATTCATTAAAAAAAATATCAAAATTAATGAAAGTTTTAAAATCTTGCAAAATGTGACTATTGAATTTTACTGTAAAGTATTCTGTTTTTCAAATTTAGTACATTTTACTTTATCTAGCTTATATGAACGTTATTGTTTTTCCTGTATCATACGATAGAATAATCTTGCAACTCCTTGTTATGTTAATAAGACAAAAACAGAAAACATAAACAAAAAAGATACTTGTTAGCAATTGTACCACAACAAAAATATTCCTTAAATAAGGACCTGATATTGCGTTAACGACTGATGAAGACACACTGCAGCACCCAACACCATCTCATAGATACTACCATGAAAGTTTATGAGTATATCTTTAAGAAAAACGACAGACCAGCAAAAATGAAGGAAACGAATGATACCAAAAAATAATAAAAGGGACCATCATGTTCCACGATTAAGTTTGTTCTTATTGAACTAATATGTTCAATACCTTTAATTTGTGTTAAATGACGTAACATTTAACTTATTTAACTTATGATAAAAAATAAATTTTCCAACCAAAAATCGTCTATTCTCTAAGTTTTTATTGAAAATTTGTAGCTCCTAAATGTTTTTTTTTCAGTTCAGTCATTCTCATGATCTAGCATAATTTATGAATAATTAGATAAATTTCTTTTAAGACGCAAATGACTATGCCATCTCATCACACAACAGCAATACATCCAACATCAATACATGTGTCCGCCGGGTTACCGCCTGGGGCCACGGCTTCAGGCCATCACTTTTTATCAAGCCCCACTTTAGCCAGCCCAGTTGGTTCATCCGGTAACACCCATCCCTCGAATCCGGCATTGACTGCTAACGCACCATGTTCAACATTATTTGTCGCAAATCTGGGACAATTTGTTTCCGAGCATGAGCTCAAGGAGGTTTTCTCAAGGTGAGCTCACTTTTATTAAAATACGTTTAAAAAGTTTCTGTAAATAAAAAGTATAATTTTTGTTATTACTTTTTAAATTAGTATATGTTTAATTTTTAATATTATGTCTTTAATTTGAACTTTTTAAGTAAATTATAGTTAAAAAATACAAATTTGGTGACATTAATGGTTTTTATTTTAATATTTAAATCATTGGTTGTGTTTAGATACATATAATCTTAACCCATATACAAACAGTTTAATCATGTAGTTGAAATAAACACTTTTAAGCTTCTGTATAGGAAACGTTCATAGTGTAGAATTGTACGCATTGGCAATACGAAAACATGCACACTGTTATGAAGCACATACATAACAAATTAAATCACGTGTATACATTTTTAATTTAACTCATTTGTTTTTTTATAATTAAATAAAAAGTTTGGAAAATATACAATGATAATAGATAAATTCAGCAAAAAGTCAGAGTATTAAATTCGAAAAGGATCTAAAACGTAGTCAATAAATCTAAGGTACAAACATTTGTACTACTTATGCGAGTAGGTGTATACATATTACAACAGAGATAATTGAGCAACATTTTACGAATGAAAACGTTTCATCTTCCATGAGAAAGGCAACCCGAGAAATGTGAAAATTGAGATGACATTGTTGAATTTCGGCAATCATCAATCAAAAAATAAAATTTGCTCAAAATTCACAGCACAGCATCGACCTCTATAGGAGGCCACGTTTTCACGAAGCATAGTAAACACTCAAATTAAAACTACTTGAACTTGTTGAAAAGTATTTTAATTTTGTATCACCTTAAGTAATTTTGTCACGGGCAAACCGTTTTTTTATGTAAAAATTTCTTTTTTATTTAATAATTCTTATTACAGTTATTATTTTTTATTAATTAACAAAAAAAAAGATTAATTTCGTACTAACATTCTCAGTCCATTTGAGTTCTAATGATTACGCACTGTCGATATATGCATTGTGCGATTGCTTGAATTCTATTCTATATATTGGGGAGACTAGTTACATATGTGAAGGCAACATTAAATTTTAACACTGCTTTTGAAATCTCCCTTAAGGAATTAGGGTACAAGTTTTCACCCATGCTTCTTCATTTATTGTGGCGTAGTGGGTAAGTGCGTCGACTCACACTCCGAAAATCTAGGATTGATTCCCGGCCGGAATGGCTCGAGTTTTTCACCGCATCACCTCTCTCGAGTTGCTGACAGCACTCAAAGATTACTAATTATCTGTGAAAAGCTTCCCAAATCTTGGGAGCCGGCAAAAAACTGTAGGTCACTTCTACTCGTGAGAGAACAGTAGCACACAAAAACATGAGTAGTTGTAAAAGCTAGGCCCTGGTCCCTTGTGCCTACTCTTTTATTATTATTATTCATCATATATTAAAAAAATCCATATTTCCCCAAGTTCTTTAAATCAAATCTTGTTGCGTCTCTTAAACACGGACATCATTCTTTTTATTTCAAAAACATTGAATTTGCTTCCATCAAATTGAAAAGAAAACTAATTTATTGATTGACAACAGAGTTAGGGTGTTATGAATATCAAAAAAAGTTAAGTTCTTATCAGTTTTAATTCTAGTTAAATTTCTAATTACAATAACTTCTTATATATAATTGAACATATTCAATTACAATGAAGTAAAAAAGATTAAAAATATCTTAGTTTCTAATTACTGTTACATTTAATTGTAACTTAGCCTGTAATCAATTACACCAGGTAGTCTTTTCATTCCCAGCTCGATATTTCGATGTATTTCTGTATATAAAAACTTTATCACTACACATTCCAATATTTTCCAAACAATACAATTCAGCTTTATAAATTGCATTTATCCAATTGTTTTTTTAATATCATAAAAATATTTTTATTTTGTACAAAAATGTACCTTTTATTCGAATATGCTATATAAAAATTTATAATTTATATCAGAAAATTGATTGCTTCATAAATACAAACACGTGAGTTTTGTTTAAATAACGCCACTAGAATGCATGCAAATGTTAACTTCAACTTTTTCCCTTGGGTGTGAACAAATATACTGTACATTTTATATATACATACATATGTTCCGTATTTAATAATATGTTCCCCACTAATTATCGCTAAATTAAAAATACATAATATCATTTAATATTTTAATTTTAAGTTATAAGGTATAAAATATATTTTATTTAAACATTTTTCTTTTGAGATTTATATTTACTTTAATAATATTATAAACAACTTGCACAGTATGCCTGGCTTTTGTCGTCTCCGAATGCACACAAAAGGTTCGCACAATCTTACTTCTTCTTCTACCAGCACATCCTCTTCTACTTCTACTGCTACTACAACTGCAAATCTTGGCACAGGTGGTAACAACTACAACGACCTGAATATCAACAAACAAATAAATACTTATCAACAAAATTTCAACAGTAACAATAGCAACAACAATAATATCAACAATCCTGTGGCATTCATTGAATTTAAAGATGCCACTTCCGCTGCTACTGCAATGAATCGACTTCAAGGTAAATATCTTCTATCATCGGACCGCGGTTCAATACGTATTGAGTACGCAAAGTCTAAAATGATTAACGAAATAACTACGACAACATCAGTACCATTATGCAGCAATAATATTATATCAAATTTGAATAATAACGCTCCTGCAAATCAACCAATGCCTGCATTAATTGCAAATCAGTGTCACCATCAGCTAGTCGACGGCCAGAACTATGATATACTTATGATGGCTGAAAGAATACCAGTTAGCTGTGGTACCTTACCAACAATGTTCACCTCCACAGCAAACACAAATATTTACAATAACAGTAATAATAGCATCACCAGTATTCATAGCGCACTTCAACCTGTCGTTATTAATTCACTACAGCACCATCAAAATCATCAGCACCAAAATCATCTTTTTACAGACGTATGTATGTCTTTATTTATCATAATTTATTTACTTATTTTCTCCTTACTTTTTCTTCTGTCGACATTTTTTTTTATTTCCTTACTTGTTTGTGTATTTAGGTTGTGTGACTTTCTGAACTGCACATATTCTTAACTTATATTTGTTTCTATTATTCACGAAAAGAAGATTTTATTTATGTCGTCACTTCAATAAAATAAGTTAATTATTAGAAACTGCGTTGACTAAATGTTAGAGAGTCGAAAAATGTATGCGTATACATTATCAAATTAAAGTACATCCAAAACAATAATACAAATCAAGTCTAGAAACGTTCCGATCGTTTGGAAATTTAATTCACGAAAAAATTTATTAATCTCTTGGGCAATATTTATCTGTAACAACAATAACCGCATAAATACCCCTAAGTCTTGTTTTAGTTCGTAATGGTGAAGTTTAAACATCTTCCTAGTGTGAAATTAAGCTAATAGGAAGAAGACTTTTTCATGAAGTATTATATTTTTTTTTAAATTGTTTATATGTCATTCAATAGCAAAATGAATGACATATAAATAGGATCTTGTGACAGTAATAATTAATTTATTTCGTATTATCGTTATCCAAATCATTCCTTTTCATCGTCAATTGTTAAGCTTACGCGTCCTATTAATACAATGAAAATTTATATTGATTCACCTGTATTTGGCTTATATGCTGTTTTTGTTGGAGGTTGGTATACACTACACTGGAGTGCTCAGACTCAAAAAGTGGTTCATTGCACTACCAGGCAGTAACCGTTGTTTACTGTAGTTTTCCGGTTTTCCGAAGAAAGACCAGCAGGCGCTTCTGTGATAAAGAGCTTAAGGTTTCAGCTCCCATCACATTGGCGCCAAAAAGTCGCCACCTGATACGAGCAAAGGCGGGACATTGACAAAGAAAGTGCTCTGAAGTGTCTTCACCTTCTCCACAGGCGTCGCAGAGGGTGTCTTCGCTAAGCCCAAGTAGACTTGGTGCCTAGCGTAGGAAAACTGGTCCGTTTGTACGCCGACAAGTTTTTTTTTCTGTCCAGAGTTAACAGAAAAGCCGCGGATTTCTTGCTGACGTTCCGAAACTTGGTCAGCCTGCATCCTGGAGAGTCATGCCATCTCTGGTTGTGCTGTTGGGAGACTCAACCGTCGAGGGAACCCCTTACCAAGGACGCGGGTAGTCCCAAGGTGGGTTCGAGTCCAACGAATACCTCTTTAGAACCTTGCCTGGCTAGTTCATCAGCAATTTCGTTTCACGTGATCCCATGATGTCCCAAACAAGTCTTAGCGAATTCAGTCTGCCGACCAAATTAAGTTAGGACTTTCATTCCCGGACTGGAAGACCGATGTGAAATTACCTAAAGGGATGTGAAGTCTATGTTGTCGCCTTCCACGAAAGCACCGGCCCCAGATCCCTCCGTTGTCTTAGAGCCGTCCGTTAAAATCCGACGCGACAAGGCATCCAGAAAGGAAGGGCGGCTTATATGATACAAATCAATTTAAGTTCACAGCGAACAATTTTAGGAACCAACACTTGGTTAAGAAGGGAGACGATTTTATATCTAGTAAAGATAAGTAGCTTAATTCTATAGTTAATTTATTTATGATAGTAGAAAATCACACATAAGAAAAAACGTATTACGTTTCATGTAATATTCGTTTGCAAGTTCAGAAAGCAATTGAGGGAACAAAAAGAACTTACAAGTCAAATAAAATGAGGAAAAAGTATGTTACGCTATTATTGAAGAAGGTATACAACGCAGGAATTTAATATATCCAAAATACTTATAAAGATTCTCCCACCCCTTGAACAAAGTTTCAGCATACAGTTAAGAGTAACAGCTTGCGAATTGCCTGTGTAATTTGCCAGATGGTATCTACAGAGTAACGTGCGCCCATCTTTCCTGGATGAATTCAAGGGATACGTCCCATATTCCGCTTTTCAGATGGTAGGTTTGTGTCCTAAATGACAACCTAATCGTTGAAATTAATATTGTGTTATGGTGTGTCCATCTCGGTCGTTGTTAAAGGGCTGTTAAATACTTTTCCAGAGCTTTCAAAACCCCAGAGAAAAGTTAATAAAACGAAAAGGAAAATTAAATACTAATTTATAGGATCACCATTCTAACATGATCATCGAATAAAGTCATTTCACATATTTCAGATATAAGCTTCGCGGAACTTTGTCAGAGTACAAACATATGATGCAGTGGTATACTTCGATAACCGATGAACCCACACGAAGTTGCAGTAAGTGCGTTTGCTGTTTAACCAGGGAACAACTCTATATGTATGGCTTTAGTTTTGAGACAGACAAGCAGCAAAATTTAACCTTTTGTGATATGACTTTTGCGTCTCAATTTCGTTTCAATTTCGGCAACTTGAGATTCATTTGCAGCGGTTTGGTAGTTAAGACATCATTGGGTAAAGTGGTATCTGCACAGCGGATTTGGAAACACCAATTTGCTGAGCTCGTTGTCAAATTGAGGTGGATGGAGTTTGAGCGACATCATCACGTACTGCTGCGAATTTTCGGTCGATCGACCTGGTCGAAGGCGCGTTGTTGTCATTACATCAGTTACAGACCCAGTTTTAGCTAACTTTTCCATTAAACGCTTTACAGTTGACTCTTTTGGAGCATTATTGTAACCCCAAATTGATATCAATTTGCGAACTGTAGCCGCAAAACATTCACCATTTTGGTAAAACAATTTCAATTTGCGAACTGTAGCCGCAAAACATTCACCATTTTGGTAAAACAATTTCACAATGAGAATGCACGAATGTTCATTCGTATAGCGCTCCATTTTTATAACCTTATATGTACCTTCTCCTAACAAACCATAATAATTGTTTAAATGTCAAACAATGACAATTCGAATGGCGCCAAATTTAAATCTTGCGTTCTTGTTGGGCCACTGTTTATAACTGCGGCATACGCAGATGTTGGAGACTTTTAAAATCCAGCAGTTGAAACAATATATGAATATTCGTTAACATGACAAACTTAAAGGCAGAATGTCGGTCGCCCCGTTAAGCCGCCATGCCATATATGAAAATTGTTTAATGTTATGAAAAATTATTTGGCCTTGAGTTCCAGTACAAGTACAAAATGCTAAAATTGAAATCGCGTTATATCAGAGACAAGTGGAACATCATTTCGAAAATCTATGGTAAATTGTTCGACAACTCGTACAAATAGATAGGGAGAGTAGGACGTGCCATAAGTCACGGTACAACAATGTTTAATCGAAAGAAGTTAAAGTACTCTTTCATAGAGGTGGCTGATACGATGCGTTCTTTTCGAACTTCCTCTTTATCGATGTCAGGCAAGAAAAAGCTCCGTTCAATATGTTGGCGAATGAAGATTAACGATGTATTATTTTGTGTCTAAAAAAAAATATTATCTCGATGGCCTGAGTTGAGTTCTTCTGTGTGCTCGCAAAATTAGACGAGTTTCAGTACTTTCTGCACCAAATTATAAAGTCTGCCATTTGTTAAAGAGCGGGATTAAAATTCTTTTAGAAAGTGGTAAAATCTGAAAAACGTTTGGAAACCCAACGAAACCAAAAATAAACAACACAAAACAGTACAAAACAACGCAAATCAACGAATGTCTGTTCCCGTATACCAAAGTAGGTTTCGCATTGAAGAATGCGATAGTTGTCTAGAACGACGGTACTGAATTTAGGTATGCCGATATTTTCAAGAATATTGAGCATCAGGACTACAGCATATGAAAATGTGTCCTTAGTATCACTTAAAGCGTTTATTATATGTATATTTGTGAATTCTAAGAATTGACACATATGTTAAGCGTTTATTATATGTATATTTGTGTATTCTAAAAATTAACACATATGTTAAATGGTAAATGTACTAACATAATAAGCTACTTTTATGTTTGTCACCTAATTCAAATTATTGTAAAAGTCAATGTTATTCATTTTGATCAATTCAAAGCTAAAGGAAACAATTTTAAATATCTAAAACCAAGCCGTGTCCTTTCTTTTTAGAAAATCTGAAACTTATTGCTGTTTATAACATTTATAAGATTCATTAATTTGAATAAATCGAGCTTGAAAACTATAAAACTATAGTGCCTTATCCCGAAAATATTTGTTGATCACAAGTTCGAGTTAAAAACTATATTGGAAAGGGTTGACTTTTGATGCCTAGACTAAACATTTTGCAGATAATAATATTGTACTTTGCCGTTCTCGTTTGTCTTTAATTTGAGGGATGAACGCATCCTTCAAATTTAAGTTTGTATAACAAATTTTACATATATCTTTGTATTCGAGTTATATTTTATATATTTATGTTTTGTTATTTGATATACAAAAACCAATTTTGTTTATATCATTAATTAATAGTTAGACAGCTGAACAGACCAATCTTCTTTTCTATACAATGGGAAACTCGAAAAACCCTTTTTATTTATTTATATTTGTTTCACGGAAACATCTCTTTGGAAATCCTCGACACGCGATAAACCAGTAGCATAATTCTGTTTAAAAAAAATACAATTTAATAAATTTTGCCCTACACTTCAAGAGTACTTTTTGTTGAAACAAATCTTCTTAAATCCCTCCGTTCGGAGTAGGAAAAATCCTGTTTGTCCTTTCTACTCGTGAGAGACAACAGGAATAGTCGATGCAAAAACTAGGTCCATGTCCCTTGTTGTTGTTGTGTTGGTCAATTATTGTTATTATTAATATTGCACTTTACTTAAAATCTTTTATTTTTGGTTCCGGCATTAATTACGTAATCCACGAATGATTTTTCTCAAAATTGTCTTTTTTTTATTACTTCGATAGTTACTTTAATCTTTATTTCGACCTTTGTAAATCTTCTCTGTCAGTAATTTGACACCGCTGTTGATGATATAACATCAGAAGTACAACCTTATAGCCAATGTAATAGTTTTCTGAGGATAAGCTCCAATTATTTCTAGGTAAATACAATATTTGCATTCACATCTATTTATGTAATATCTGGCATTCATTATTTTTTTTCTAAAAAAGGGTCACATCGTTGGTTACACTTACTCCTTGCTTTACGACATCTATTTTAATAGTGTTTTTTTAAACCTTCTGTTGAATTTGATTTTGATTGATGGTATGTCGTTTTGTTGTTCTTCAAGTTTTGAATTCCCTACTCAAAAGCTTCTGAATTTCTGGGTCTTACTCTTAATGTAGTTCATCTCTATCGATCTCGTACCACACATGCACGCACTGTCTTACGTTATTTTGAATCATCATCATTGATAATTGTTCAATGTTTGTTCGTTTCATTTTCCTATCTTGTCCTTTCTTCTCTAATAAGATCCCTTCCTTACCCTGATTCGATTCCTTGAAGTGCATCAGCATTTTCGATGCCGTCGATAAATATCTCTCGAATGTAATAGAAAATGTGTTTGGGAATGCTTCCTTAAATACTTTTTGTGCCAAAAATCCAATAGAACCCTCTTAGTCGAAAGAAAAAGGTGTAAATTTTGATGCAATTGAATCATGTCACAATCTATTGTGAATAAAATTTAGGCCTCAGTTTTATCCATTTGAATATTTTCTGGAAAGCACTTTTGAATAGAATTGCATTTTGAATTGCAAGACTTTCCTATATGGTGGGACTACTAGAAGATCAAAATCATCAGCGTTTTTTTCTTGGATCATTTTCTGAGGCGCTGTGAGCATTCCTTGCACCCACTCTGCACTGATTTTTGAAAAGGTAAGGTGGTCGTGAAGAAAGATATGTATAGTACCGGTCGAAAGCATGGTGGTCTCTTTTATCATTTTCACCTTCCGCATTCTCAAGTACAGGTCGGGAGACTTTTTTTTGTCGGGCAGCGGGATCATCTTCAGGAGAAAATATGAGACACTATTAAGTCTAAAGTCTTTCGGCATCACAAGAAAATTTAAAATCACTTTATCTGGCTGTTTGGGCCACATAACTGTGTTTTATGAAATGAGCGAACTGTCAAGAGAATTTGAGAAAACCGCGCCGGAGTTAGTTGATTCGAAGCCATTCGGGGTGACCTCACTAGAAGTTTTCCAAGTTCCATTAGTTATTTAAACGAAACTTGAAAAACCTGAAATAAATAAGACTATCCTGAAGCGATATAGCTTGAACTTTTTTTTGAACACTTCGCAAACTACCCAATTCGATGTTCCGCGGGCGTGTTTAGTTTTGTTTAAGAGCTTAATATGATTTGAGCGAATAAAAGACGATTCAGGTATTAGCAATTCCTTAGTAGTTCTGGAGATAGTTCCGCCGTTCAGGGCCATCGATACATCGCACAGTCAGACCTCTTGCAGTTTCGAAAAAAGGTATTGGTGGGATATTAAGGTCTATGCCGAAGGGAATATATCGATGTACAGGGAATGAATGGCCAATCATCCTCGAATGTATTCGGAAACGACATATTTTCTGTCTCATAATACCGTTAGAATTGTACCGCGAGAACATACATATATTTAAGTTACTAGATACCACTTTATCATACAAGCACTGACCGAGCTTTCCCAGAGGCGTCTTTCGTTTTCATTCTTGTTCTTTTCGTCCCTATTAAAGCCTCCTTCAGTAGCACGGACGATGGAAGTTTCTGGTGCGGATATCGCTGATGAAAAGAAAAAAATATACTTAAAGAGCTCTTCACGAGAATGCTATACCTAGGTGTACCTATTCAATATAAAGGACTGTATAGCCGTGTGTCCTTAGTCCGCAAACCACGCTATGACCAGTCCATTCGAAGCCGCAGTAGAGTTATAACGATTAATTTGAATTACCTAAACAATTGGCTTACGGGTAACGAATTCACAGTATTTTCATCCGTGACGTAAAACGTGGTGGAATTGTTTGTGGAGAAAAGGTGGGAGAAGGCGACTTTGATCGATATCTGCATATGTGTACGAAATTATTTTTTTGTGGTAAAGTGTTGGGTGGGATACAAAATAATGGGAAAATAAAAAAACAGTGGCTTATCTTTCCTTTCTTTGCTGCCTTCTTTTACTTCTTTACGGCAACACTTATTTCGAATTGTTGAGAATATATTAAAAAAGGCTAATTATATCAAATTTCGTAAAAAAGTAATAACGCGCACAACTTTGTTAGTTCTTTATTTATTTTCTAATCCCACGATACTCTCGTCGCGAAAGTATTACCCAGACACGACCAACTTTATTTTTATTTGTTGTTAACAATATATTTATTTTTTATATAGTGAAGATAAATAATGATTTTAAACTGGCTGAAGTTTCTGACGGAAAAAGTTTAATTGCAAACTTTTGAATTTATTTCTAGGGGACCGAGTATAGAATCAAGGCATGAAGTGCTAAATAAAAAAGCAGAACGTGAACTACATCATCAATTTTTAATGACAACACCAACTTGACCCGTCTCATCGTCTAATGCATCAACAAACATCCCAGATCTTTTCACTGGAGCGTCAGGAACAGGAGGAGGATTGTACTCATACATATTACAGTCAGCTTCACATATAGCAGCATAGTATGATCTTGTCAAACATTAATCTTCGAATTTGTTTGATATTTTATTCATGGCTCTCCTCGTCAACCGGATATATGAAGGATACTTTACTTAAAACCAACCAAACTAAAACAAAACATGGTTCGAGCCGAAAATTTACATATCAATAAATAAACATTTCATTATTGAATACATGAAATTCATAATAAGTAGATAAAAAAAAGCAATTGGAATAAGTACAGAGCCTATTTACCTTGTTTTGAAAAGTAAAATTAATTAAAGAACTAAAATTAAGTGATTCAAAATAATGCAAAAATTAATTCAAAAAATAGGTAATGAATATAAAATGCATAGTTCTTATGACTGTGAATGTTTTTGTGAAGACAAAATAACAAGAATATTAAAAGACAAGTAATACTTATCTACAAGAACAGTATGACTTAAACACGCTAAAATAAACTATCTTACAGGAACTTTTATAGTATTTTTAACATTATTCAAAAAACAAAAAAGTAATTCAGCAGTTTCTTTTTTTATCCTGAAATTATATTTAACATTTCGACCAAAATTCATGAACTATTATTTTGTTATCGCTTTCGAATGAGCCTTAAAGCTATGTATGAAAGATAAGATAAATAACTTATATGTAAATTCATTCTTTTCTCATTTGTAGCTGAATTGCATATTTTTAGATATTATTTCACAAAAGATATATATTAAAAGAAAATATTTAAATAAGATATATATAAATATAGCTTAACCGAATGTGCCCTTTACATAGCTCTCTTTCTAGATTTATAAAACGCAAGGTAAAACAAAGTATAAAAAGAAGAACACACATTCAAACTAAAATCTAAAACTAAATAATGCATATCAGTGAAATAAATATTAATTATATAAACGTTTAAGGTTAGTTACAATAATTTAAAACAAAAATCATGTTAAACTAGAAACCAAATTCTAGGTAAACAACGACAAATCGTCTTTTCCTTTCGAAATTACTCGAAATTGATAATTATAATTTAAATGAAATACCAAAAATGAATTAATCTATCAAAAATTATTTCACAATAATGTAATAATTCATTACATACAACAAATTAAATACAGCGATGCGTAATATTAGGCAGGAAGAAATATACGTTTTTACTTATCAAAAGTAAGCGAATGCAATATTCAGTGTAAGAATAGATAAAACATAAGGGTTTCACTTTAACACTGATGAGATAAACCAAAAAAAGAATAAAATTTTAATACCTTTAAGCAAAAAATGCATGTTTCATGCAATTGTAAGTAGGAAAATGTATATTAATAATACTTCTACAAATTTAGCTCTTACCTATTGGGACAGTAAGAAAACCAATTGCAATTAATAGATTAAATGGATTCGTAACAAATACATTTATTTCCTCTTCTTGATTAAATAATTACAACTGTTTTCCGCCCACAGTAAACCGAACATAAAGTAAACTAATAGCAGAAATAATACAAACATTTCTTAAAACACAACCGAATGTTGTATAATGCAAGAACAATCAATTTTGTACTTGGAAAGACGTAAAAACAAAGAAAGACAGAATTCATTTAAACTAAAAACAAGGAAGTGAAATACTTCATTTACATATCATATTTCGTAGAAATTGTAGAACAGAAAAGGAAGGAAGTAATAAATTATAACTATGCAAATTATATAGAAAAGTGAAAAGTAGTGTTTCTCTAATGTCTAGGTTTAGGTGTGAATATATATTTTATTATTGTAGACATATATTATGTGAATGCTATTATTGCATATATGTTTTGTATTTCTTGTAACAGCTTATTTGCATTTTTTTATGACGTTTTCTTTTTTTTTTAATTTTTATATATGTTATGTAAAGTTCCAGCAGTCAAAAATGTATTTAAAATAGTAGACGATCTTTACCTGACTTTAACACAGGAACTTTTTTCAAATGCTGTTCCGTGTTAACCACTGAACAGTATTTGAATTTAAAAACATTTATGTTTGTTACTAAATTTAATTAATCCATTTAGGACCATTACAAAACATGTTTGAAAATGCAATTTTGTTCATTTCTGATGCCCACTCCAACTCCAAACATTGAAACAAATATTGGAATATTTAATTTTCTGCTATTGTGTTATACATTCCAAAAAAAGACTTAATTGTGAACGTTCAAAATATGGTATTCATTAAATTTCTTTCCTTCTCCTAAAGTTTTTCAAAAATGTTTAATTTTGGATCAGAAATTAACTTACTTTTATTTTGAAGATACTTAGCTTGTGAAACAATGCTATTTAGTGGTCCAAACGAATAGAACATAGAAAAAAATTGCAACAAAAACTTGAAGTTAAAGAAAATCTTTTCAATGTTGCATTGATGAAATGCTGGTACTTAATGGGTTAAGCCACCTCTATAAACATGCACATCTTGTCCGAATGCGGTGGCATTTTTGTTGATATTTTATTAATTTAGAAAAAGCTGTTACCAAAGCTGTCTTGATATTTTTTTAATTTAATTTTATATATTTATAATTAATACCAAAGGCCTATATAAATGAACTCCAAAGTTTTTTATTTACATATACAATATATATTTTCACTTATTTATTTCTTAAGTTTCATCAATTTATTGAATTTTAAAATGAACTATCCCTATTTATTTAATTTAAATAACATAAAATTATTTGTTTCGTTTTGGTTAATTTTTTGAGTGATTAAGAAAAAAGTATATATTTATATATTCCGTCCAAGAGATGTATGTAAAATGAAAATATAAAATATTTCTCTAGAGAATTAGTAAAAGATAAAAAACATGGTACATATTAAAAGTTAGCATAATGAAATTTTGATCTATTAACCCAATAAATGGTAATATTCAAAAGAATTGTTCAGCAAAGTCGTATATCTCCTGATAAAGACAACAAAAAATACTAATGCATATCATTCGCTGCGCCTTTTTATTTTAATTAGATTTTAAGCGTACAAATAAATTTAAAAAAAATTACATATAAGAAAAGATATGAGTGATGTTTGAAAGCAATCAACTCTAATAATAATAATTAAATGTAAATAGGAGAAGCCCTGCAGAGCTGAATGATGGCAATGAATTATACATGATTGAGTGCAAAGCTGGCTTGACATTATCCTGTTAGGACAAGATAATCTTTCATCATCATCATACATTCTATTAGGCTTTAACCCCAACGTTCTGTTATATCAAAATATATCATATATGTTTTTGCGATCAGGTTTTAATTTTACTGCATTAAACCACATTGCATATGCTATCATAGACATAAGTTTACAACAAAAAAAGAAAATACATATAATTCCAGTAAGTCAAATAATACAAAAAAATACAAAATTGTAAAATTTAAAAGCAAAAATACTATTCTATGTGTTTTTAAATGCAGTACATAGTAAACTAATTTAACAGGAAACAGAAACAAGCATTGCATAAAGAATTTCTGCTTAAATAAAGCAGACAAAAAAGTAGCCGGCAATTGTTAAGAGGACTTATGCTATATTGCTAGGTATATTTGTAAGCATACATATAAAAGCATTTAATATGGGAACATGCATTAGATTTAGATGTAGATATATAAAATGTTATATCTACAATAACACATATTATTTTCTGAAGCGATTTTTTTTATTTGTAAAAGAATAACATTATAAAAACTTTTGTTTACCTAATCGACAACAACATATTCCGATTAGTAAAAGTCTACGCAAATAAAGAAAAAATAAGGGAAGATGTAAGCAAATAATATTATATAATCGCTTAAATATTTGTTCATTCGTATACTAATTTAATTGCTTGTTCAGGTTAAATTCGTTTTTCACTTTTTTTTTTACAAATTCTAGGTTTGCGCAAATAGGAATTGCTAAGTAGCTTCCTTAACATTGTTTAATAATTTTTGTTAAAGTATTATTAATAATAGTTTCAATCATCTCAATTTTTTTATCAACTCTTAATAATTTGAGTTACCCTTTAGGCTATGCAAGGCATATTTTGACCTAGGGAATGTAAAGGTTGATGGTATATTTACAGATCTTGTTAAATGAACAGATCTCAACTGATGAAATCAATTTTGTTTAAGAGCGATTTCTGTCAAAAACATATGTATGTTAAAATGCGACATTGTTCATTCAAGATATGCTTGACAGTTAAAATAATTAACATGCGACATCATGATAAAGGTACTAAAGGGATAAACATATTAAAAATAATATCTGACATAATATAGTTATAAAACATTTTCATTAAATTATACATACATACATATACATACATATGTTTGAAATGTTGATATTTTTTTGATATTCATCTTGTGCAATCGATATTCACTCCGATTAAAAATATTTGATCATTTTTAATTTTTTTTAACGATATTTCGCCGACCTCCATCAGTTGAGCCCACCAAGTTGGTTAGTCCAATCTATCTGTGCGCGCAAGGCCATCGTTGCGTTTCTATGCCCTATTAAATTTGTATGTTTTTTTTGGAACAGCCAGGCGCATTTGGGGGATATATGATTCTTTTTCCTTTTATCGTCCAAACACTACAAACGGGACCAAAAATTGCACCGACTTTTTTTTAAATACCAATTTGTTTTGTATCAGATTGTAAGGGTGTTCATACCTCCACCACATAAAACAAGGTCAGAAAACTGTGTTGTTTTTTCTTTCAACTGCGAACTCTACGGCAGACGAAATCCTTGACCCACTCGACGTTTTCGTTGCGTCCAAGACGCCGGTGTTCTGCATTATTTCTTTACCCTCATATATACCATCTCTGCTTCATTGACAACCTGCTGCAATCATTTAACCACGTCATTCCCAACGATGTAAGTCAACAGTTAAACTGACATTTTGAAGGCTATCTATTTTTTTTATTTACTGTGTGTTTTGCACAGCATGATGTTGAAAAAGTCATATGGTAACGCGTTATTCTGTTTCAATATTTAAATTTACATTGAAGGTCTCGATGAATTCGTTACCGTTACCGACTTTGGTAGAACGACAGACTGTTTATCGTCAGTCTACAAAATCTAACCAGTTTGGTCTGCAACTTTATAGATTGGAAATGCTTTATTTCAGCCACATCTTTTAGATGAGCGAGTGTATGGGCCGACAAGATTATACCAAACTACCTTAAACAGTCTAGACGGTCCATGAGCCCCAGCAGATTTCACACTCAACATGGTTGTCTTGATGTCATCTAAGTTGGTGTGACTTAGATTATTTTCCATGATACAGGTCTCGATTCAATTTTCCAACCTTTACTCCTGCCACGACATTTTAATGGGGCGCCTATATAATTACTAAATACCAGTTTGTGATATTAATTCAAACGAAATAATCATTTAATTTATTTTGTTTAAATTGGTTTTTATTGTTTTTTAACTTTTCCACAAATGTGTGAAAATTGCTTGAATTTCTTATTTTATATACGTTTATTGGCTGATTTTTTTCTCGATATGTTCTTTCACTTATACTAGAACTACCAAAATATACTAATGAATAATAAATACAAAGAAATTCACTACAACAATGTCGTACAATGGTACAAGTTGTTAGCTAACCTCAACAATGGTTAAAAACGATGTTTGTTTTTCGTTGAATTTAAAGTGACCGAATCTGTTCAGACATGAATTACTGTGTATTGGGTATAGAAATCGATTGAACTCGGAAAACAAAAAACGGCTAAGTCTAGGTCAACGTGTATACTCTTCAATCGCATTTTGTGCGAAAAGTACAATGAATCAAATATATTAGTTACATATATTAGTGCATGTGAATTAGCTCGCTGCCGAACTCCTTTTCAATAACATTTCGCTTGGTATTCTTGGCTGCTACAATCTGAAATTTTTAGATTCTATTTATTTTCGATTGAAAATCTTTTGCAAGTAATTTTACAAGTATTCTGTGTTGTAATTAGGACATGCATACAAAACAAGGGAACGACCCTAGATATACGAGTACTTCACATATCAAATCAATTTTCTCGTAGTAAGTTTCATTTGCAAGAAATTTCATTGCATTTTTATTTTAGTATCTTCTGTATTTAGCTTACCAGTTGTACTATTCTCAATTTCTGAAAAATTGTCGAGACAAAAACCGTTATAAATTTTTTTTCAGTACAGTTATACAATTTTTTTTCTTTTATAACCATCTGAGTAATTTTTGGTACTGAATTTAAAGAATAAAAAAAAAACAAAGACAAAAACAAAAAAACAATGAAACGAATTTTAAACTAGACAACCAAATGGAAAAAGGAGATGCATTTTGTAGGCAACCAAATAAAAAAAATGTATTCTATACCTCTCATATGAGTACCCACATTAGCTGGATACATTAAGCTTTTAAAAGAAATGAAATGCGAAAATTGTACGAGATTAAATATCATGATAGTTGTAAGTAGTGCAATTGAAAAAATAGGAAAAAAGTAATTTATAAAAACAATAATCTTTTTATAAGTTATCTTTACAAAGAAAGATGAGCAAAAGTTATGCTGTTAAAAATACAATTGACATGATAATACGTTTATAGAAGGATACATTAAAGGAAGAATAACTTTAATGTAAATGCAAGTAAAAAAAATAAATATTGTAATTCAAAACATATCAAACTAGTGCCCGATTTAACTTATTACGAACAAATTAAGGAAAAAAATAACAAATTAATGAAAATCAGAAACAAAATATGAAAACTTATAACTTATTACCATTAGTTGTTAAATTTATATTATAAAAAAAACATATTTACAAGAATATATCAAGGAAAAAATAAAGCATTATATATACGTATATACATACATATAAATATAAGTATATATGTATTAAAAGAAAATTTGTCTTGTATTTATTTATACATAAAAATAAAAAATATAGAAGTATATTATGAAAACAGTTGAAAAACGCGTGATTTCTGAAAAAGGGAAGAACAGCTATAAAACCATACTTATGTATTTCATATATATAAAAAAATCTTTTATCTATATGGATAAAGCATAAATATAAATTGAAAGGTGTACTGGATAAATTCTTAAACTCATCAAGTCGACAAAAACATACGAATCCCTCTACCCTTGTTTTTTCATAAATATAAATAAATATGGAAATATATACATACAACCATATTTATATAATTTGTTTTGATAATTATCATAAAATTGTATTTATCAGAAAACTTTATATGGGAATATGAAGAACTTTTAAAACGCGTATTTATTAGTGTAACCATTATTCGAACCATTAATATTATAAGTTCGTAACAGAAGATGCCTTTTTGATAAAAACCATTTTTAATTGAGCAGAATTATTTTGGCCGGTAATTTCTTTGCATGTAGTAATTCCTAAAAGCCTTTATGATTTTTATCTCTTTCGAAATTTGCATATCATGCCAAATTTGAATGACATGCCTGCAACTTTATAAAGCACAAATTGACGCGTAGTATCTTGACGTACTATGTAAATTTACTGGATATTTTCCAGAAACACTTTTATTTTATTTAAAATAGTGACAAAAGAAAACCTTTAAATACATACAAAATAATAGTGACACTGAATTAAATTAAAATTTTGGAGCACTGGTTAAATTGGATAATTGCATTCTGACTCTTAACGCAGCTTATTCTTTTAATTACATCATAATTATTATTGTATTTTGTTTTTCATTATTAGAACAGGTCCACAATATTTTATTTTATTTAAGATATGTTTACATCATTTTCGATTTGTTCTTCTGTTGATTGTTCAAAAAATTAATAGTAATAAAATGGTGTATACGTGTCTGACTACTATGTGCAATGCAATAAGCTCATCTTATTTGTGTTTCTTAAAGGAAAACACTAATGAAACAAAAAATATTTCTGATAAATGCAATTTTTTTGAAAATATTTACATAGGAAAGAAAACATATTTTACAACACAATAATTGCTCCTTACATGTTTCAAAAAACAAGGTAATATATTTATTTGAATTGTTACCTCTTTTCTTATGTTGAATTATAGTTAAGCATAAAATAAAATGAGTAAGCATTGTAAGGAAAATTATTGGTATATATGAAATCCTTCATTAAGTAAAACCATAAATAAATCGGGGTCTTTAATCATATGATGCGAAAACAAAAGTAAACTTAAAACAGGCAAACAATAAAAAAAACAAGCAATTTTCCTCCTTGATAACATCAACGACCAGTCTATGTAATGTTATTATTTATCAGGTTTTTATAGATACAGAAAAAAAAAAACAAAGTATGCATTGATTAAAGCTAAAACGTTTTTATGAAAGAAACAAAGTAGCAATTGATTAAAGCTATAAAATATGAAATGGTAACACTTTAACAATTTAAAGAGAATTGTAATTAAAAAAAAAATAACAAAACAAAAAAATAAGAATATTGTTGTATGAATGAGATATGATGTGGATATCAAGAACATTAATTAAAAAAAATTAGTTACTATGATTATAATTATTAATATGACAAAAGATCAAATAAATTACATTTTAAATTTGTTTTGTGGAATTGTAAATCAACATGTTTTTATATGGTTAACCCTACTCCTCCTATTGCTTTTACTTCAAGCAGTCAGAATCTTTTGTTCTTTTTCATTTTGTTGCTCTAGTCCAAAGCAATTATGAAATTCAACCAACACATTTTTCAACTGGAATAAACTTTTATCATCAGCCTTGAATGCTGCACATCAAGTTAGAGTCATCTGACCTTTAAGAACATCCTCTTTGGCGCTGCACAGATTTGAAAACTCCTCGGGAGGGTTTGCGTTGTGCATAGCTTACAAAACGTTAAGGCTGTCTTTTAAACTACCTCAATCATCCTCTGCCTCTGAAGCATTACATGGTTCCGATAAAAATAAATATAATGACGAAATAGTAGAATATTTTCGCATACGAAGAATCTTAAGGGAATTTTTAAATCATCTTGTACTGGAGGAACATTATGTACTGGGTTTCGGCAGCAGCTTCTTATTCTAACAGGATAATGCATGCACAATTTTATGGTGGCAAAGGAATGGTTACTGTACAATGTTCGTAAGCAAGTAAAAAAATACCACTCAGTCTATCGATTTCAATCATATTGAGCGCTTGTGTAATCACTTAAAAAAAGTTCGTCAACATAGAATCACCAACAAAAGTATTTGAATTAAATTTGTTCATACATATTCGAAGCTTATGATCATAATACAATACTATATAAAATAGATATATAAGGTTGTCAAATATTCCGCTTTTTTGCTCTTCATTCAATGTTTCATAAAAAGTGTTACAGTGATCGGATTTAGTTCAAATATGCGAAGTGTGTGGTCTGGCGTTGTCCTGGTGGAACACTACACCCTTCCTGTTGGCCAATTCTGGACGCTTCTGGTCGATCGGCTGCTTCAAGCGGTCCAGTTGCTCGCAGTAGATGGTAGAATTAAGCGTCTGGCCATATGGGAGCAGCTCGTAGTGGATGATTCCCTTCCAAATCCACCAAACACACAGCAAAATATTCCCGGCCATCAATCTCGGCTTGGTCACTCTTTGAGACGATTCACCGGCCTTCAACCACAACAGTTTTCTCTTGTTATTATTGTATGTGATCCACTTTTCGTCGCCAGACACCATCCGCTTCAAAAATGGATCGAGTTCGTTCCCATATCACAGGCGTTGATTCGGCCCAGAAGATTTTTTTGTGTCAATTCATGCGGCACCCAAACATCAAGCATTTTTTTGTATCCAGCCTTCTGCAGATGGTGTAGAATGGTTTGGTGACTAACATCCATCTCCTGGGCGATGTCACGAGATGCCACATACCGGTCTAACCCGATGATTTCCATGATTCAATCGGCTGGCTTATCCATGGTGTCATTTTCACCGGCTCTGAATCGTCGAATTGATAGAGTACCATCCTCCAAAACACCATTAATCTCTAGCGGATTTGCCTTTCTTCTTCTTCTTATGGCGCTACAGTCCGGGGTGGACCTGGGCCTCAACCAACATGCCTCTCCAGCCAGCACGATCTTTCGCCAGCTGCCGCCAGTTGCGAACTCCAAGTTGGTTGAGGTCCTTCTCCACTTGTGTGCGCCACCTTATCCTGGGCCGTCCTCTGTTGCGTTGTCCCTATGGCTCAGATTCGAAGACTTTTCGGGCCGGAGCAGTGGTGTCCATACGCTCTACATGGCCTAGCCATCTTAAGCGTTGTATCCGTAGACGCTTGACTAGGCTCATGCCGCTGTACAGCCCATACAGTTCGTGGTTGAATCTTCTCCTCCAGATGCCATCAACGCAAACAGGACCAAAAATCGCGCGCAGAACTTTTCTCTCGAAGAGACCAAGGGCATCCTCATCCGCTTTTAGTAGTGTCCAAGTTTCCGCGCCATAAAGTAGGACTGGGATGATCAAGGTGTTATATAAAGCAAGCTTAGTCTTTCGAGAGAGGGCTTTATTACTCAATTGCCTCTTGAGCCCAGAGAAACAGCGATTGGCAAGAGTGATTCTGCGTTTGATTTCGGTACTGGATTTGCCTTTAACAAAGGAAAACTTTCATTTTGTAGGTTATGTCAAGACCTTTCGAATGATGTACAGTATTGCCAGATAGGAGCTCTGTAGCGCTTAGTACATAGACGGAAAATTCAAAAGACAAAAAGGCGGAAGGAAGATATTTGACAACCTTATATTAACGCTACAAATTCTGAGTCTACAAATGATTTAAACAATTTTAACATATCAACATTAAACCTTCAAATGAAAGAAGACTTTCAAAATTGACGCTGGGATATATGCAAGTTAAACCTGTAATATTTGCTTGCAATATTCTATAAGGTAACTCCATATTTCACAACCTAATATAAAAATACCGTTGAATGATCGTTTGAAGCTAAGTTTGGCAGAAAACATGCGCAGGGGAAAAATGTTGCTAAACGCAAAATAGGGGTTCTGAAATGTTCTAAGAAGTATATACACATGCATAAAATAAAAACTTGTACTAGAAGCAGAAACTATTGAAACAATGAGAACGATGGACGATTACATTGGAGCACCAGCTTTTCTCTCCTAACATAAATGCTATCGAGGCCAAGTTATCATGCATTAGTACACAATGACTGATCATTTTTTTCCTAAATGGTTTTGTTTCTTTATGAAGACATATATACATTTTTATTACCTATTCTTCTTTTGTTCTAAAAAAAGTAAAAAAGTGATCAAACTTATATAAAAAAGTCCTACTTGGTTTTAAAATATGTCTTTTTAAAAACCACACTTTGTAGGTAATTTGAAGCACGGCAAGGGAGGATAATTTGGACCAGTGGTCCATATTACACTAGATTTTTATTATATAAGAAGTCAAAAAACAAAAACCCCAATTTACATTTCGTTCACAGACGGCAACATCAATTGCTAGAGAACGTTTTCAAGAATTTTAAAAACTTCCAGAAAATTTTAATAAAGTGCTATCCAAACTACCCAAAGCCTTGGCTTTACAAAAAAAAACCAAAGTGGTGTACTAACCGCATTAGAAAAAGGCTCCACTATCACAACCATTATTTGCATTTGAGCCGCCGTTATTAATATTCCCGCGCAAGAAACACAATCCCTTTCTTATGAAAGGAGCACCGCAATAAGCTCTATTTACGAAGGTCATCCTCCCGAATGGTTTCAAACCGAAATTTTTACAAATTGGTTTGCACATTATGTTAGATATGTAAGGCTATTAACTGATTCCGTAGTTCTTATCATCTGGAAGGGCACTTAGCCATACGCGTAATATCAAACTTATCGATATAGCGAGAAAGAACAAAGTGTACATGCTATCTATTCTTTCTCATTCCATTCTTAAGTGCGTCTTTATCAAAAGAAATTCGGATTTGGCTGATGATGACGCCCTGCTATTGAATATTGATTTTCTAGCAGCTAACAATGTTGTTTCCCCACCACATAATGATTGGTGGTCCATATAACCCGATCTTAACATACTTTAACATTGCGGTCTTTTCGAGATTTTTAATTTCGCAGCCATGCCAATTACAAAAGCAACCAATTTTGTTACCATCCATACTCATTGCCAAGACTAACTTGTTTGCTTAATTTTTTTAAACAAGTGTTTAATTATATCATTCGGATTCCTCATTTGATGAATTATATTTATCTACAATTATTGTTAACAACTTAATATAATCTTATTTGTATTATTAATTATTAACTAATTAAGACTTTCATCTGAATAATAATTGAGGAAGTTTAGTGATGAATGCCTTCAGTCAAAGTGTAGCTGTTATTGTTGTCGATGCATGTAAAATTATTGCCTTTATCTTCTTGGTTAATAAACGGTTGTGCCGCGAGGCTATTTCCATAACTCTGGCATTGGAGACAAGTCTTCTGGAAGGCGAATATCGGGCTGCATGGTGTGGTTCTAAGCGCAACAAACGCTTAAGCTGAAGGCGCTCGTGCATACAACTTTCTCCTCGAACTAATTGATTGAATTGAAAGAGAATGCGTCCAGGAGAGAGTAAATTTTGCAAGAATTACAGAATCTTTGACAGATTTCTCAAAGAAAAATGCCTCATGGAAATAAGACGATGCAGGTCGTGATAACTATAGTTTATTAATATGCCCAATTGAAAAAGCCATGGTGCAAAAGAACTAAGATTATTACAAATGAAGACTTTAGTGATGCCATTCGATGTATAAATGGATAGTACTTTACGAGTGAAGAAGTTTTCCATTGACGAAAGTCCATGAAAGCCCTAACATTAAAGAAGTATCATGGTATGATTTAACAATTGGTTTAGACGAAACAATGATCTGTATATGATTTCGATGTACAAAAAACTATTTCCAGTACGAAAGGCATAATACCACAAATTTAATACACACAACCCTAAGAAGTCAACTTCTGAATCAGTAGGTCATATACCCGCATAAAAAGAATCAAAAAGAGTGGACTTTGACTGTAGGAGACGCAAGGAGGAGTCCTTGTGCAGTAAACCATGGAACTACGGACAATTGAGAATACTCCAAAGTGAAGTTTTATTACAGTTTATTAGGTTATGGTAATTATACCATGTCATCGACTTGACCGACTTGCTGAAGGTTGCAGATTAAGTTCCTGTACCGAACACCTCGAAATTTTTTTATGGCGCGATCCCTTTCGAGTTGCGGATCCACTCATGAGAGAACAATAGCACATACTAGTACAGCACGAGTAGTTCCTTCTGAAGTTTACGTCTGGCCACTGGGGGATTGTAACGCCATTCAGCTCCAAAGTTCCGAGAAGACTTCATAGCAATAAACATACTGAAGTTAACCCTTAAAATTAGGATCTAAATAGACAATTACTTATTCGTCGAAAAAAAACTACATATATTGAATCTGAAACTACCAGCAATAAGTTTTCCCATGAAAACTGTGAAGTGTAAACGACTGATAGTTTAAATCATATCATATATCATAAAATAGGCACCACAAAACACATATGGAAATCAAGCTGATAAGAAAGAAAGACCACGTCCATACATTGTTAGCCATTTACGTTAAATACACACTCTATCAGCTGTAACACGGTGCAGCAAAACTTTGAATATAACAAAGCTGCATTGCTTTATTTTATTGCACCAGACCAGCTGACACATATACGTTGCCCTTTTTTGAAAACAATATTTATAAATATGATTTAAACTATCAGTAACCACTGCTTTTAGCGCTTAATACAAAGTAATAAAGGAACTTTCTTTAGAAATTTATAGAAATAATTGAGAAACACTAAAGCCCACAAAGGATCAGGATGTAGCATGCTATGTTACTGTTGTCTCACTAATAGATGAGATTTGAGAAGGTTTTCATAAACAATTAATGCTTTTTAAGTGTTGTCAGCAGCACGAAAGAGGTGGTGTCTTCAATAAATGCGAGATGTTCCCTCCGGGTGCTTGGCTTGTGGGTCGGCGCACTTACCCACTACCACCTAAATGAAATTGCTCTTCGAAAATTAGGGCCCAGTACTTACATAGCAGTGAAGTTGTCTTATCGTAGGCTCATAAAGAGATATAATTATTCATATATAATCTTTCATAACATAGGATTTCTTCCAATGAAATTAAAACATGTTGCCTTATGAAAGATACCATATAAAAATCTGTCAAAATACATCAATATTTTGCAAGGGCTGCTAGAACAGATTAAAGACATTCTTGAACGGAATCGATTGTGATTTACACAGACTGAAAATATAGTCCTTGCTCCAAGTCCAGAACAACAAGCAATCCAACTGATCTCTTATTTCTTAAAATTGTATGGGCTACTGGGACGTTTACAGTGCATACTTAAAATTGCACCATTTCCCAGGCTGAACGACTAGATCGGGAGAATATTTCTTGTAACATCGCTTTGCCGGGAGGGGGAGTTTAGAACGATGGTTACATAAAAATGCTTTTCAATACCCCACAGGCTAAAATGTCTTTTCATTAACTAGTGACCTTTAATGTAACTCTTAGACTTTTTGCAAATGCTCTAAGCTCATTTAGGTTTTATAAAATATGTCTGTATTTTTTTTTCAATTTTTTGTTGTATGTTTGTCGGTTGCCAGTAATTATCAGCCCAAAAAGAGATAAAAACTTGGGTGTATATTAAAAGTATTTGTAGTTACTTTAAATAAAAAAAGTTGGCCCTGCATTGTCAACTACTCCGTCCTTTCATTATGTATTTAGTGGCGTAGAAGGCAAGTTCTAATATAAACGCCAGTAGAAGGGACGAAGGGTCTATTGCTTTACTGAACCGTAGAAGTTTCTTGGGGCTGCAAGCGACGTCCGGCTCGTATTGCAGTTGCATTGTGTGCGACATGGAAGATGGGAGGACAGTATTCCTTATCATGTATCAAACTTTTCGAGTCAAAAAAGAAGAAAGCTTCTAAAATTGTTAAGGCGCACCTTTTCATGGTTCCCTTAGACCAGTTAGCCACAAAGATCGGACTGTTTTCTAAAGTCATAACTCTAGTAATGTGACTCCCAATCAACTTAATAACAAAATTATCGATCCCTATCAGGATTGTCTGGTTCTACAGAACTTAATTAGAATAGATTTTCTTCTACTTGGAACCGGATGTCCCATATATAGAGAGATAGGCTCGAAGACACTGCTTCTCAAAAACCCTCGTCCCTTCCATCTGGGAAGGACATGTTGATCCATACAGGACAACCATGTATTGGACGAATGAGGGCCATTGAGACTTACTTAAAATACTAACACTTAAAATATTAACAGCAATAAGTGTCGAAACGTTCGCCTTTTGCCGGAAATAGAACAACAGTTCCCTATAGGTTTTGGAATTGAATGTTTATTTTCTGAAATTATCAATTATATAATACAATAAGTATACAATAAGTTTTTTTTTAATTCATACCTTTTGGCAGCTTAACCGGTTTGCAAGCGTTTTCAATGATACTGTGATGAAATTGAGCAGAAATTTTGTATGTTCATTTGTTTCTATGGCTATGTTGAAAATGCCTACTTTGCAAACCCATTAAACAACCAATCACAATGTAGTTACTATTGATTGTTACTTTCTTACTTTCACATTCAAATATTTTCCACAAGTGATTTTTTTAAAAGACTTTATTCAACAATAAGTCCTCTAATATAATTATTTTTCCACTTCAGCAAAAAGAGTATTAATAATAATAATTGAGTGGCACTACAGCCCTAAAAGGACCAGAGCCTGCAACAAATACTCGTGTTTTGCGTGTCACTCACGTGTAGAACGCTCACGAGAAGACGGGACATAAAGTTTTCTGCCGTGAAGTGTTTTTGTTTTTCTGAACATTCTGAAGTTAAGGTTTCCGAATTAACGCAATCTTTTTCAATGTCTGTGCTCGCCTTTTATTTTTAATGATCAGTTTATTCTTCTGTGTCATTATTCTCTGTAGATGCTTCATTAGCTCTTGGAGCTTTTCCTCGCAGCTGATTGCATAGGGAAACAGAAAAGAATCGCCGGCTTTGCCACCGGATTGAGTCTGACCGCGTTCAACCTAGGCGCATTTTTTCATAGACTTCCGACCCAAACAATATTTTAATTACATAAGGTTCTTTTTCTGTTGCCTCTTATCCGCTCTTGAAAATTAAGGAAGTTCTTCAACATGATTCACATTAAGGATTGTGAGTAAACTTGACATGGTTCCCTCATGTGCTGCAGTCTTAGTCACACGAGCTTGCAGTCATGGTGTATTAGGTAACGTTGTAGATTTTTTGCAGTGTAATATGCTATTAAAGAATAAAAAGTAACTTCTTAATCTTCTCCACTCAATCTTCCTTCAATTTTGAATAACCTCCCTACAACTTCCGCTTCGAAGAAAAATTCAACAAAGTGAAAGATGAAACAGAAGTTTCTGCGTCCTTCATTGATGCCAGCAAATAATTCGTATGGCCAATCCCATTTTTTCCGCCTAAATGCCATTAAACGCCTCATTAACAGCTAGCTGTGTTCGTCCAATAGCGTCGATGTCGTCGACGTAAGCAAGCAGTTGAACCGATTTTGGAAGATCGTGCCTCTGGTGTTTACTTGTGAGTTACACATGATCTTCTCAAGTATGATGTTGATGATGTTACAAGACAACGTGTTGCCTTGTCTTAAACCTTTTTTGACTTAAAGGAGCAGTGAGAATTCTCCATTGGCATCCTACACAATCTCACGAGTGTGGTAGGAATACCAAAACTAGACATGGCACCGTATACCTCGTCTCAATGCACGCTGTCATATTCTACCTTAACATCAAACAAAAAGGTGGTGCGGGTCGGTCTGTACTTTTTGGGTCTTTTCCAGAATCTGTGTTATAGTAAAAATCTGGTCCTTTGTGAATGTCTTTGTCCGAAACCACAATGATAAGGACCTGTCAAGTTGTTGACGAATGGTTTCAGGAGTTCACACACTACGGCAGAGATGATCTTGTGCGTGAAACTGATCCCTCAATAACTGTCGCAGTCGGAGGGGTCTCTCTTCTTGTATAGCGGACTAACGGCGTTGTGATTCCACTCATGGGGCATGCTTTCCTCCGATCATATCTTACAAATGAGCTGGTGTATAAGCCCAACCAGTTTACTTTTGCTGCTTTAAATAGTTTTGCGGAAAGTCCGACTGCCCCAGCAACTTTGTTCGACTTCAGGTACGATATTGCTATTTTGACATCGTCTAAGTCCGGGGAACGGAATTATTGTCTATCATCTTGCAAATTGAACGGAACATTCAGCCTAACAGTGGGAGTTGGGCCGTCATTGCCGATTAAGGTTCTGCAGGAATTATCTTTCCAGATTTTCAGCATCGATTGCGACTCTGCTACCAGTAGTGCATTTGGTTCGCGCAGGCCTCGATCTTAGCCCTATATTAATTAGATAGGTGTTTCGCCTTTCGGTAAAACGTTCGGACTTCCTTCCTGCCAGGGCACCTCTCCATCTCTTCGACTGCACGCTTCTCATGCTCTTCTCTTTAATTCTTCTCTGTTTGTAGAGCTCCCGAAAAGCTCTCGTTATTCGATGCAGTGTTGTCTGTTTAGCTGCATGTGACTGCCTGCACCATGGGGGCCTTCTAGATGGTGGAACCCAGCACATCAGTGGCAACTTCTTTGATGGCTTCTTGACAACGTACCCATTCTTCTTCTTGTCAGTGCAGGCAGCATCGAACTTTGAGAGAAGTTTAGGGAGACTCGAGACTACTCGGGATTGTAGCTTTCTGACTCCAAACGATATCCGGGTTCTTACCTTGAGAGTCAATGTTGGCACCTCGGAACGTTCGGACATTGAAAATATGGAGGAGTGGAATACTGGAGGAGTAATGGAGAAGTATCTGACGTCGATTGCAACGTGATGATGGCGATCAGGGGATCGCCAAGTTTATGGATGTTGAGATGTAGAAACCGCGTACTACTCACAGAGAGGTTCCGCCCTGCGTAGAAGTTCAACAGCCTGAGTCCATTTCCAGAAGTGATGTCGCAGCTTAGCTTAAAATATCCTAGAACGATTTTATTATGTTCTTTCTAGAAGCTCATAGAATTCATCCTTGCTGTTGCCATTCTTTTCCTCTGTCGGGTGTGAGCGCAAATCAAGCTGATATTCCCGAATTAAGCCTTAACAATAGCACATACACTATACAAATATGCCTATTCTAAAAATTTTAACAACACAAATCACAAATGGTAACCATTTCCTATAGTAACGTCTATTATTATTGAATGTTTTACATTTAAACTAATTTTTCGATAGCTAAAGTAGTCGATACATGTGCTTATTCATCGTACCAACAAAGACTCCTCGTACGCTCCTATTGTTACCCTCGCTATTATGTTACTCACATTATGTTTCATTTAGTTTTCAAGCTGTGTCACATTTGCACCACAAAAATCCATGAGCGTCAGACGTTAAATATACATTTGTATTCAAATAAGATGTTCTTCAAAAAATTTTACGTTTTTGCAAGCATTAATTTACGTTCGACAAACGCAGTTCTGTATACACATATCCTGGTGCTTTACAAAATAGTTAAAACATTTTTATGATATTTACTGGCGAGTGCAACAGCGACAGTCTTTCTGGTACAGCTCGCAAATCTGCACTTCTGTCCCGCGGTTTAGATATTAAAGTTTTCATAGTCAGAGGTACTAAAAAAATTACATAAAGGGATTATGCACACTTAAGGCACTCTATTCTCTGGAGCATTTGGTAGAATTATCGGTTTTGATTTTTTAAATTAAAAAAAAAAATAAAGAAAATAAAGGCGTTATACTTTACAACGGAATAAAAGAGTGTTGATAATATTTGCATATATCATACAAACATTCCCACAGAAATTTCTAGCTGTGATTCGAAACCAGTGTTTGCTGAACCCAAATAATCTTTACTTTTTAATACTTATGTTGTCGGCGCTATAAAAAGATCAGACGACGAACGTTTGATTTGTTCGGTGAAATCACATCATCGGAAATATTAAATTATAAAAAATCTATCTCAGTTTTTCCAAACGTGCATTTCGATTCTTTCACTGTGAAATACAGCCGACACTATTAAATTGGCTTCAGTTACTTTTCGAGGACTCTTTACAAGTTAGCGACATGCCTTCCAAGCTAGCACAAATGCCTTGACACCAAGTATGCTGATATCCCGAAAGGAAGCCTTTTTACTTTATATAAGTCTTTAAGTATATTGATTGTGATCATCATTTCTGAGTACACATGTGGATTATTTTTTACTACCGTACTCCCGAAATCTTCGCATATGCGAGCTGTATCATATTTTTTTAAGCACGGGAACACAGGTGTTGCCCACCTGGAAAATTTCACTGGTTCCAGAGTCTTTTAATACACCAACTTCTCAATTTCACCTTCGACTAACGTGCGGAGAGCGGTACCTGTTTGTATTTCAAATATATTGGTGTGGCTCCAGATTCTATTTCTATGTTAACGGCGGGTCTACATGGGCACCGAGATCCTCCTTAAAAACTTGGCTTTATTTCCTTTTGATTCCTTCCCAACACGTTTTCATTGCATGCACTCCTCCTTTATATAAAGGGTTATTTTTTAAAAGCTAAAGGAAAGTTTTTCAAAAAAGAAAAACACGTACAATTCAGACATTTTATTTCAATCGATAGTGCGGTCCATATTATTTAATGTTTGAAGATTATTTCATGCAAATCAAGCTCTTGCATTTTGAGCTAAAAAACGCTCACCATTCACAGTTACGTTACGATTCGCATCATCCTTGAAGAAGTACGGTCCAATGATGCCACCGGCCCATAAGCCGCACCAAGCTGTGACTTTACCTAGATGCATTGGCAGCTCTTGCAATGTTTAGCTTAGTTTAGTTTAAAATGCATTTTTTTATTTTTTATCTGATAGAATTTTAAAACTAGGTACAAAACGCTTAACCTAGGTACGACTAAAATGAAATCTTATAAATACTTACTGGCTCTATACGGGCGCTCTAAGCTAAACTATCGATATATTTATTTTTGCCTTTCGGCGTCATTGCTAATTATTTTTCTTTCAATTAATAAAAAGTATTATTTATTTTTTAAGACTAAGAAATTTTTTTTAAAAACTTAGCTATCTAGGGAATTTTTCTACAAAAATATCTTAATTAATTAATCTATCTTAATATATCCTATTCTAACTTAAATATACTTACGATCTCTCTTTTTTTTTTTTTGTTTTTTTTTTTTTTTCTGTTTTTGTTTTATTTTATTTTATGTACAGTTTTTATTTTATCTTAATTACTAATTTAACCTAATTTATACTAAATGTGAGTTGGCCATGGGGGACCAACCCTAACCTACCAGGCTGACGACAGCTGGGATTCCTGGTGTGGCTCTAACCACCAGTAGAACCCCCGGTCCTTATCCGTGTCCATCCTATCACGGATGGAGATGGATGTGCTGAACCGGAGAGCATCCCGAGCAACGACGTTGGCGTCGTACAACAGTCGCCTGTCCACTGTCCTTCTCACCACGTGGTAGATAAGTGGACATGCCTCCGCATCCTGGATCAGTCCAATGCGGTCAAGATACAAGAACGCTTCCGGTGGAAGAAAACCCCTTAGGCGAGCGTTCTCGTGGTACTCGTCATTTGGGTAGTAGGCCCCAAATATGAGATCATTCTCAGAAGTCATGGCTCGTGCAACATGCCTCCGAATCAACTTAATAATAAAATTATCAACCCTATTCACGTTTGCTTCGTTATACAAGACTTCATTAGGATAGAACTTCTTGTAGTCAGATTCCGGGGTTCTGTACTTCTTCAGACATGCGCGAAGACATTGTCTCTCGAATACCCTCATCTTTTCCATTTGGGAAGGACTCACATTGAACCACACTGGGCAGCCATACACCATGATTGGCCGGATGAGGGCCGTGTAGCAGATTCGCTTCACTTTGGCGTTAAGTTGGCTGCTGTAAAACAACCCCCTTGCCATAGCGAAGCCTTTCTTAGCTTTCGTCAGAGCTGTATCTATATGGATACCCCCATACAGATACTGATCCAACATAATGCCAAGATATCGCACTACATTCTTCAGGGCTAGTGGCTAACCCCGTGGCTCCAATATGCCGAACTTGCGCCAATTCTTTTTCGTATCTCTTGAGGCCCTGTATAACGGAGTCCGGAAGAGGATTGCTTCACACTTCTGGAGGTTGATTTTCAACTTCCAGTCGTCGCAAAATTGCTGGACTTTTTCGAAGTCACGTTGCAGGAGCGTGTTAATGACTTCTATCTTTGGTGCCGTCCGTTATGCAACCCAATCGTCGGCGAATGCAATCAAGTTGTGCATGGAGCCAATCAGTTCGCTGGTGAAAATAGTGAAGAGGATTGGTGAGTTCACTGCACCCTGTTGGAGCCCATTTTTTATTTGGAAAACGTTGGTGGAAACTTTGTTGCCACTTTTGACAACAAAACTCCTACCCGTTATCATGTTATAGATCGTGTAAAGCAGCGGTTTGCTTATACCCATCCTCGTCAACTTAAGGAAGAGGCCTTCCAACCATACGTCGTCGAATGCCTTTTCCAAGTCAACGAGACAGGCCCCGGTGCACTGTGTTTTGTGGTTGTTCCACTGAATGTCCGAAACCAGTTTTGACGCGGCATGTACAGTATCATGCCTCGCCCTAAATCCAAACTGGTTGTTCGGTATAATTTTATTGTCCTCAGTCCACTGGATCAGGACCCTGTTAACAATCTTTTCGAAAACCTTGCTTATGCAGGGGAGGAGGCTTATCGACCGAAGATTTTTCGGAAACGAGGAATCTTTGTCCTTTTTGGGGAGAGGTTGCACTACCGCCGTTTTCCAATGCGCTGGGTAATGTGTATTACTCAGTGCATTGTTAAACAGGATTGTGTATATCTCTACCGCCTCGTCAGGGAGATGACGTAACACTATATTTGGTATCCCGTCGATGCCAGTCGACTTTTTGTTCTTCAAACCGTTGAAGATGTCTTTGAGTTCCTCCTTCGAAATGAGGATGGCATTGGAGCCATCTTGGGCGACAGCATTAGTTGCCTGATTTTCGTCATTGAAACTGGTAAAACCAGGATTCTCAGAACGCCACTGCTGTATTTCATTTCTAAGGTGGAAGTGGTTCAGCATGGCTCTGTTCTCCAGGTCGTGGTTCGGCCGACGAGAGTCGTTAACCGTGTACACTTTCTGAAAAACAGCTCCTATTGCCTCTACCTTCTCTTGGGCATCCTCAACAATGAAGAACTCATTGTCAAGCACAGCCTCATCCGGATCTATGCCAACCGAAGTCAGTAGGTTTTCATTGTCGGTTGTCCTGTCAAGTCGAACAGCCTCTAAGTCGTTATGACCCCTCCTTCGGAAGATTCGGTTGATTTGGGGAAACATACCCGGACCGTTAGAACGTACGGCCCGAATCCTATCTCCCCAATACGAATTGACAGCAATTCTATAGTTCATCCGAATCAACTTCTGGATGTTCTTCAACTGCGACTTGAGCGACCGTATTTCCTGGTCGTCTGGGTCTGTAAGGCGTCTGTATAGAGTCTTGAGTCTCGACAGCAGTCTGCATTTTTGCACGTGCAGTGCATCGATGGTATCATTACGATAAATGTCGCCATCTGTCGTAGGTGATACTTTAGGAAGCGTCCTGTCCATGGTTCGTTGAATTGTGTTGTCGACTTGTATGAGGTACCTGTCAACCTCTTCGTTCGTCAGGTTTCTGTCCGAAGGTGGTGTTATCTCGCTTGAACGTAGTTCCCTGGATAGAACCCTAGAGAAACGCGGCCAACGAGCCCTTCGATAATCAAAAGGGTGCGTCTCGACGAATTCTTCAAGCTCCACCAGCTCGTTCGGGAATTGAATAACCGTGGCAAGACCACAGTGGTCACTGTCGTACTCCACCGTTGTTATACAATTCCTAGTGCGAGTGTCTTCGTCTCGTAACGTCAGTCGTCTATCTATTAGCAGGAGATCCAAATAAGACCCACTTCTGGGAAACGACGGTCTATCGGTTGCAAGCAAATTCAGCTTGAACTCAATAGAGTGCCGCGTCATCCACTCAAAGAGTGAATTTCCCCTCGGATTTGGTATCGAATTGCCCCATTCCATGTGCCTCGCGTTCAAATCTCCGGCGATGACAAAATAACTGTCCTCCGAGCAAAGCCGAAGCTTTCGGAAGAGAGTCTCGAGCTCTGAGATGAAATTTGCAGACTGAGGTGCATCTGATGCATAGACCGCGACTACGTACAGTTTCCTTCCACCTTGGAGAGAAATGCACGCAATCGAAGCCTCCAGTACACCGAAGGTTCGCACCTCACCGCAATACACGACTTTATGGCGTAAGCCTTTTTTAATGAAGAGAGCGACCCCGCCCGCTTGTGTGGAACGGGAACGGTCTCTTCTAATGACTGTGTAGTCTTTGTACCTGAGTACGTGCTTCCGGTTTAGCTTGGTTTCGCTAACCATCAACACATCAGGCTTATGAGACTCCAAAAGGTGAAGCAAAGTCAACCTTCTCTCGATCCTGACGAGTGAATTTACATTCACCGCCAGGATCGAGAGGTCTCCAGCAGCTGGCGTATCCATTTTTATGGATACGCATTCGACCCACCGGGTCTTGACGAAAGGACTCGCTCCATTCGCACCAAACGATCTTCAAATCGCTCAATCTTGGCCATCATTGTCGACACAAGATTGAACAATTCGGGAATTCCCATATTTGGGGCCCCTACTGGTGCCGACGTTACTGCCGGCAATGTCTGTTGTGCCGATCGCCTACCTGACACCATATTGGCGTAGGAAACCACCGGCGTAACAGTTGTGGCTGGAATTCTCGGCACTGACCTTGAATCCGCCACTTTTGTTGTTTTTTTAGGTCTTTCTTAAGCAACTCTCTATGGAGTTGCTTGACCTTTGGACAGCCCCTGTAGCTTGAGGGATGTCCACCTGCACCACAATGCACGCACTTTAAGCGCGCCCTGTCCTCAACTCTCCCCTCTTCAAGGGGACACTGCGCAGACAGATGCCTCTCTGCGCATTTGCCACAACGAGGCTGCTTGTTGCAGTTCGCCGCGGCATGGCCAAAGGTCTGACACCTTGCGCAGAGAAACATCTGTTTCGTCCTCCTGAGCCTCTCCCAGGAGACCTCCTGTTTGTTGAGGAGCTTAATGCTCCTCAGACATTCAAGTTTGCTCCCCGGAGAGACCTGGACCAGGAAAAGGGGAAGCATGTGCACAGGCGGCGTTCTGGAGCGGACAGTGGAGAAGCGACGAACCGCCACAAACTCCACGCCCTCTACCTTCAGTTTTTGAAGAGCCTTCAAGACGCTCTCCGGCTCAGTTGAAGCAGTTAAGCCCTTGAGAAGGATCGTTTGGACCTTCTCGCTTTTTAGGGTGAAAGTGGTAAACTCCACCCCAGCTGTCGTCAACGAATTTTTAACTTTTTTAAAGCTGTCCTCTGTTAAGCAGTGGACAGCTTGCTTCTCACTTCCTTTGTTTTTAATAAAAAATTTATCCCCCACAGACAACTCACATACCTGAATGGTGTCTGCGGTTTCCATGCCGTTGATGTTTATCGGCGGCACCCTTTGTTTCGGATTAGTTTTCTGTTGTTTTTGCTGCTGCTGGTATTTCTGGTGCTGCTGTTGTTGTTGCTGCTTCTGCTGTTGTTGCTGCTGCTGTTGTTGTTGCTGATGTTGTTGTTGCTGCTTCTACTGTTGTTGCTGCTGCTGTTGCTCTTGCTGTTGTTTTTTCTGCTGCTGCTGTGTCTGTAACTGCTGTTGTTCTTGCTGCTGCTTTTGTTGTTGTTGACTGTGAGCCCGTTTGGTTTCGAGCTTTTGCTGGAGGGCTTTAATGAACTCCTCCAGCTCATTTTTTTGTTTAATTTTTTCTTCCAGCTCTTTTTCAGCTGCAGCAATTTCGTTAGACGAAGCGAGTTTTGCAAAAGTATTCCCACTTCCGCTGTACGTCACAACGTCGTTGTTCTCCGTTTTTTTAAGAGACTCCATATTACGCAGCCGTCTCTTAAACTGCGCCTGCAGCTTCATTTTATTTCTTCTCTTCTTGCTTATGTCTGTGCTGCTTTCCGAGTTGTCACTCGAAAGCATCTCTTCATCCATTTCAAAATGTTTTTTTTATTTAAATTGATTGTTTTTTTTTTCAAAAATTTTGATTATTTTCGATTTTCTTTTCCAAATATTTTTTGTTTGTTTATTTGGTTGTCTAGGCAACCACGCACTTAAGTCGATGTATGTCTTTCCTGTACGGATTTCTGTAATCGACTGAGCTCTTGCAATGCTTCTAGCTAATATTCACTCCAAAATCAACAATTCTGCTTATTTTCGTACCCATTGAGCCAAAAAATGAGCCTCGTCGCTGAACACAATTTTTCGGTAAAAAGTGGATCTTCAATCAACTTTCCAAGAGCGGTAGACCGTTCAGCTTCAATTCTTGCACCAGCTGCATTTGGAAAGGCATCACACCTAAATCCTTCCGCAAAATTTTCTACGTTGTTGTGTAACAGAGGCCCAATTGCTGCGAACGCCGACGAATCGATAATTGATGGTCATCATGAACACTGTTGCGATATTTTCTTCAGTTCGCACTCTACGTAAGCGTGTTGGTGGTTTAATGTTCAACAATGTAAATTTGGTGCGAAATTTAGTCACAATTGCCCGCATGGCCCCTTAGTGGATCGATTTAACTGACATAAAATTGAAGAAGCGCGCGATGAACTTTGTTAAGAGAGCACGCATTTTGATAATAAAATTCAATAATTTGCAAGCATTGTTCGTTTGTAAGACAATTCATGGTTAAATTATTGACCAAACTGAAGATGTTTGATAGTGAAACCAGTGCGTCAGCTGTTTAAACTAGTGCCAAAAAGATAATAACAAACAAATCACCCTTTATAACCAAATCTGCGAACCAATTCCGTCCACCGACTTCCATCAGGAAAGACAAAGACTAGCAACTTATGTTCAATTGTTTTATTTTTAATAGTTACCAATGCTGATCCCAGAACCTTAAGGCTTTCCTCCAGCCATGTTTGTAAGATAAGAGAGGCCTTATCCACTCTTTTGATACGGTCCCAGGTTTTTTCCGAAATGAATTAAATGAACTCTTACATAACACCGATTGTATTCAAATGCATTAATATTTTTAACGTGTTTATTGAGCAAACGTTGTTGATCTTGTAATAATAGTTATCACATGGTGCTGTATCTTTTACACCCGATGATGGTTGTACTGCAATACCGTCTTGATTTTCTTCCCTTTTTGATGCTTTTCTCTTGTAGCAGGCCTTAATGCAGTGACCCCTTAATTGGCAACAATGACACTTTTTATCTTGAAATAACAGTTTCCTTCACAGCGGAAACATTTCTGTTTTGCCTTATAGTTTGGCTATCAATTGTGGCTCGAAAAATGACAGCATTTCATTATTATTGCGTGCGTCGAGTACATTCTTATAAGCTGCTTCATAAAAATTTAGTGTCGGTTCACTAAACAATCTCTTGAAGAGAATTCATTCTTGAAGAGATTCATCGGCCACCGCTCACGCAATTTGGGCACGCAACATGTTGTTTAGTTCAATAAAATAACAATCTTTCACGAAATCAGCTTTCACCTCTCCTGACTGTGTGACACATGCACGAATGGTTTCATGGTTTCATTATAAAATTTTATTCATAATATTGCTCTTTAGAGCAATATGAGAGAGTCAAATCGGGTCAGGTTTCAGGTGAAGCAATTTTTAAGCAATGTTGGCAGGAAACCTCTCACAGTTAAAGTGCCATAAGAAAATTTAGGAAACTGTGAATGTTTTCGCTTAAGAAGGGGATGAGATATGTTAACATAAAATCAGTTTACCATCTGTGGATAGCTGAAGTTTCAAGCTTTGGGAACCCATGTTTCTGACGACGCAGCATTTCCCATCTACACAGCATCACCTTGTCATCGGTTGAACAAACGCGCAACAATACTTTAGGTCAACATGCTTTGGCAATCATCAAGTGCAATTCAGTAAGTTTGACTCCTCCTTAGAGTTAGGTATTTTCAAGCTTAAGCACACTTCGGTGTAAACGGTTAAACAAAATAAAAATCAAAAAATTATCATATAGTCTTTTATTTTTAATAATTTATATTCTAAGCTAACACAGAGGCAGGCTTTCGTGAGCGTTCAATTTAAGCTACACATTGAAGAACCTCCGATGACTTTTATATTGTACAGCACTCGTTTCATTCGGAAGATAAAATACGTAGTTTCATGCAGGACTATATAACTTTCGGATATAAGAAGGATGTCTCAGGGTTACTGCATGAGCCATCGCAGTGATTATAATGCATCACCGAAAACATTAAATTACAATTCCTTGAATAAGGGCAAAAATAGCCTATCAAAATCTCTTAACAATTTTGTTACCAGGCACTTACTTAAATTGTTTGTCATTACTTCTTTTAACTGCCTTCCTCAAACCTGAGACTTAACATATGCCCCGAAAAAAATGTCCAAAGTTGTGTTACCACACGACCATGGCACCCAATGCACTAAGTAAAACGTGATTTTAAGTGCTCACCTAAATTATTTCTCAACAAGTTCATTGTTTCATGCGCTGTATGGCTCGTAGCTCCGTCTTATTGAAGCTCACCGACACCATTTACTTTAATTTACAGAAGTCCGTTAACAGTGCACGATAATGGTTGCCATTGACGGTAACATTCTGATTTGCCTAATATCGGTCTCTCTCACTCTCTGCTGCAGCTGCTGTAGTCTCTTCACTAGTGCTGGATTCGGTCTGTCCTGTCGATTTGGTCTATCCTAAAACTGTAAACTCAAGTTTGAATTGAAAAAGGCATTTGCAATAGTTGTTTCAGTAGGTCACATGGAAGTTCCTCTAATCCCTCGGTAAATAATTGGCGTAAAACAGATTAACAACTTAGATACGGTTTTATGGTTTGAGTCTTTCCAAAATAAGTTGTCACACGATACTGAACAAAAAGACAAAACAGTGTGATAGGGGTCAAGTGTGAACTGTCAGAAAGAAACCCATTTTTATCGCTTTTATTTCTTCTGTGCTCAGACCACAGATGTCTCAGCCTGAGCAAAATTCACTTGCGAAAACTAGCCGAGAAATGAAAAGCAAATCATCCAACCAACAAGTATCCATTAAACTATTCACAATTTTATAAACTTTCCCAAAATTTTGAATAAAATTTAAAATACATAGGTTATAGCAAACAAAAAACGTGATACGCGATTTTTATTTTATCATTATGTACTCGTATATGAAGGGTGATTTTTTAAAAGCTATAGGAAAGTTTAAAAAAACACACATAAAATAAAGAAAACTGCATGAAATCATTATTTGAATCGATAGTACAGTCCATATCAATTAATGTTTAAAGATTATTTCATGAAAATGTTGACTTTGACTGCGCCTCAAACGGTCCATCCGCTTAGTCCAATATTGGCATTTAGCGGCCAATTGACCGGTCTCGAACGTTAAATAAAATGCTTACCGAACTCGCCTCTCAATAAATACATTGTTGCGCGTGCTGTGTGGCATGTGGCATTGTTTTGTTGAAACCACATGTCATGCAAGTCAAGCTCTTGCATTTTGGCCAAAAAACTTGAATATCATCTCTCGGTAGCGCTCACCATTTACAGTTAAATTACGATTCGTATCATCTTTGAAGAAGTACGGTCCAATGATGCTACCAGGCCATAAGCCGCACCAAACTGTGACTTTTCTGGATGCATTGGCATCTCTTGCAATCAATCGACTATTGTGCTTTTTTACGAATCCATTGAGCCAAAAATTAACTGATCATAAAATGGAAGAAGCGCGCGATGAACTTTCAGAGCACGCATTTTGATAATATATTCAATAATTTGCAAGCGTTTTTCGTTTGTAAGACGATTCATAGTTAAATTATAGACCAAACTGAAGATGTTTGACAGTTAAACAAACACGAAACGTGCGTCAGCTGTTTAAACCAGTGTTGCCAAAAAGATAATTGCTAAAAAATCACCCTTTATTTTAACGAATAATATGCCCCAATAATATTGTTACATATACGTACATACGAGTACACCAGCAACCGTAGAATTCTTCATGAATGTATATGAATGTATATGAAAACTCACCAGAAACAATAGTGGATGTTCCCATTTTCACTATCCATTCGGTATAAAGAAAGAACCCTTAGTGTATAATGTTAAGTTAAGTTTAAGTATATTTTTAAGTTTATTCTTAAGGTAGTCCGTAAGTTTTGTAATAAAACATGTAACATAGTTAAGACAGTAAGCTAGTTTAAGCGTTTTTTATGTTTAGCCAATACGATTTTTATTCCTAAATAAAAAAAATGCATTAATGCAAAAAAAATATTAAAAATGCGACGGTGGGGACGTCAACATCATCAATGCGTAAAGGTCAAATCACAACGACGCGGTCGGGCTTTGATAGGCTTTGGTGCGCTTTTTATCGATATTTCGAGAATTTTATGTCAAAGCCCGTCTTCCACAGTTTTCAAATCAAAATAGAACTCGGGCGTTTGACAAAAGCAAAAGTAAACAAAAATATATTTTATTTAGAGTAGCATTTTAGAATTTATTGAATTGATTGTATCCAAGAAACTATATTAATAATGAAAATTAACGTTAGAAGCGAATAAAATTTGTTAGACTAAGGTCGCTTAATGTACATAAATATTCAGATTCCTTGGGTAAATTATTGCATATGTATGTACAATATACGTACATTATTGCATATGTATGTACAATATACGTACATCTCATTAGTTAAAATATTTCTGGGTAAAGCCATGCAGCTTTGCACGGATTGATTCATTTAAAATTTAATTTTACTTTCATTAGTTCATCCGTTCAATTTCGAGATTTCATGGTAAGTTTTATTAATTGAAGTATTAAACAATTTATTAAATTATTAATTAATAGTAAAATACATAAAAAAGATATGTTTGAACAATATAGGAATACTGACAAGCTAATTGACATTTGCATGCAGGCGTTGATGAATTGAGAATGCTCTATAATACCGCACACGATTGCTGACGGCATTGTACACACCACCTAACCAAATCAATAACTACTACGCTGTTTGTCTGCGAATTTGTGAGTTAATTATCATTGTGGTGCGCGAGAAAAATTCAAGAAAGAGGACGAAATCGTTTCTGTTTACGAGGTGATGCACTTAAACATTCAACGTGTGTGCAAAATGTCATGAAATTTGTGAAAAAAATAGAGGCATTGGAAAATAGTGCAGATCTCACTCTGGTGGCCCTAAACTTAACTCCTGTAAATTATTTCTTAGGCTTCTGGAATTGAAAAAAATTCTATAGTGCACAACGAATTTTTTATTATTTAATTACATTTGTTACTACTACTACTATTTATATGGCAAAAAAACACTGATAGGAGCAAATTAATACCATATCAAAGTAATATTAACTACATTTACGGTATGGAGTTAATGACAAAGTAAAGCCAAAATCAAATATTATATATTTGAAACTGCAGATCCTATGTTAGGAGAACCAAGAGAAAGTACCTACTTCATACCATGTGTTGGTCAAATTGTCGATTATTGCAACAAGTGATCCCAATGTGGCCACTTCACATATTTAGTCTTTTATCACATGGAGGATTTGCTATCTACAATAGTCAATCGACTCGAACCTTTCAGTCGTAAACGCTTTTGGCTTCTACAGACTATGTATCTTAAGCCTGAATGCGATTTCGGTGAAAATTTAATTTTTATACTATATTGAAAAAAAGCGGTCTTTGTCAAACGCACTCCAATTTTCACTGATGGTTCGACAACAGAAAATTGCTCGGGAGCGTGAATTTTTGGATTAATTAATGCCGCTCCTCTGTGAATACAAATCTTTGTCACAAGAAAATCCGCGAGTTGTGCAACAAAAGGACCTGACGTGGAAAGCACCTTTGGTGCAGACTTTGGTAGTCCAAGTCTATCAGAGAATGGACAGAGAAACTTAAAAGCATAAAACATCACAAAATTATCTTTAGCTGGGTCCCTGTACATTCCGACATTATTTATTTAAATATTAATGAATTTTAATATAATATATGTATAACCTTTCAACTTTTGTACAATAGCATCAAGCATGCTGTAAAATTTTTATATATCGCACATCCGTAAAACAACTTCTAATTTACATATAATCCATGCACAAATGAATAAACCTCTCGGGCGAAATTCGGAACTACACATGTGTGTGTGAATATATTTACCTATAAGATTTAAGAAATGTTTGGGTTTTCTACAATTATTAAAAAAAAGAAGTCAGATCCGTTAAATTTTAAAGAACTTTTGTGTACCCGAACAAAATTGGTGTATTTTTGGCTATGAATAGTACGGAATAAGAAAACATCAATACACCATTAATGTTCTAGTGAGAAAATTCAAATGCAAAATACCAACTACTAGAGTAAAGGCTCTAGTATCCGAACAGTGTTAGTATCCGGACAAATATCAAAGATCTTCATATTGGTGATCAGCTGTATATTAAAAACACACACGTCAAGTTTTAGGTCAATCAACGGGATAATGTAAGAGCCAGTTTAGTGTCGAAAGTTCCCTCTTGGGTTTGTGTCGTGCTTTTTTGTGTAAAACAATGGTGGTGGCTTTTGCCAAAAGTAAGTACAAATGCTTTTATTTATAATCTTATTAATACAAAAAGTAGGTCATTATCAACTAATTAAAGGATAACTTTATTTTCAATCAATTTGTGTGTAAATTCAATGTCCGGATACTGAGAATATGACTAAAACTACATTATTCTCTTTTATGCGTTTGTGTATGATTAAGCGATATGGTGTGTCAATCTTTGTAAATGTGGGTTTCCCCTAAAAACTGATGATATGTTAAATACGGCCCAAAAAATTAAGGATTCTAAAAGAAAAACGCCAGGGAGAACATGGATGAGAGTATGGTAAAGTTTTAACTTCAAGAGGATATAAATATATCTAGAAAATCTCAGCGGGAAATAAAAGAGTGGATCGTTTTTCCAGCTAATGGAACGCTTTTCGATCCAATGGTGGTTTTTCGATATTTGCGCAAAGCGAAAAAGATAATCGATAGCATGCCAGAATGCTGGATATTGGGAAGAAGTGAAAGTGGTTGGATGAAGAGTGAAACCTTTTTCGAGTACATAAACGTTTATTGGCTGATAATGTGCAACGACCGGTTATTTTGTTCGTTGACGGACATAAGTCGCATTTACCAATGGAACTAAGGGAGTTCTGCAGCTAAAACCAAATTGTTTTGTATGCATTGCCACCCAACACTTCTCACATCATGCAACCAGCAGATGTCAGTGTCTTTAAACCATTTAAGTCCAATTGAGAAAGTATAATCGAGTTTAAGGAAAACTGTAAATGTTATAAAGGCACGTTCAAATCAGTTAAAAGATGATTGTATTGATTTTGACATTGTTTGTAATGTTATCGAATGCCAGATCTCAAATATAAGCAGCAATTCAACACATAACATAACTTTCACGCCTCCTGCAGTTATTTCTAGAGGATGGCCAGATTTGAGCATTGGGGTGTACATACGTCCTTTATTAATAAAGATAGCATACTCGTATTAGAGAAAGACATCCCAGACACCACTTCGGGCACAGTTGAAGAAAATCGTTCGTTCTTTCTTCTTCTAGTGATGTCAACAGCGTAGAACCTTTGGATCAATCACCACAATTGGAAAACAAACTTTAGTTCAACCTGATATAACGCCAACGTCTGCAAAAAAGACAAACATCTCCTGGTCGATCGTTAGCAATTTTAACGCACTTATCATATTATATCCCAACTCAGCTTCTTTAAATACAAAATTAGAACTGGAAATATAACACATACATAGATCGCCTAGCGCTATTTCATCTGAAGTCTGGAGACAAGGTCATGAAAGGAAAGAAAAAGAAAAAAAAGATAAAGCTGTTGCAATTGAAAGACGAAAACAAAAACATCCTAGAAAAAAAATGTACAAAAAGTCAACCAAATACAAAAAAAATTCAAGGAGAGACAAATGTAAACGTTAGATTATGATGTTACTATGAGCTGCAGAGTGATATCAAGGATGAAAGTTTGAAAAATATTGCTTGAAAATATAGATTGTTCAATCTCTTTTGCACTCCACTGGATTTTGACTAGGAAGCAGCATCTAAAAACGACTTTGTTCGCAATTTTTGTAATGATTGTATTTTTAAAATAATTTATTGTCTAGTAACTGAAGTATCTGATTTCATTATTTAACGTTTCTGCTTCCGTCCATTTTTTATTTGTATATTGTGTTACTTTTTATATTAACGTTTCGTTAATAAAATACTGAGAAATAAAGTTCTAAGTTTATGTTTATTTCAAACATTGTTTTGTCAATTCATACAAAACTGTCTTTGTCCGGACACATGAAAAGAAATGCGTCCAAGCACTAGTGTAAATTGAACTTTTTCATTTTTGTTAATAACAATTGCTGTACTTCTTATTTACAAGTTAAAGATACGCTACAAATTTCGATATTAGTATAAAAACTACTTTTCTACGTCCTATGCGGGAGTTCCAAGTTGATCTAAATATTTTACTTAAGTGTCTTTCGGCGTCATCTTTCTTTTAGTTACGCTTTGCTCTAGGTTCTACTTATGGATGCGACTTAAACTAGTTTTCTTAGTTCAAGTAAGTCTTAGTTAAAGTTTCATAAAAACTTAGTAATCCAATTAATTATTTTAAAAAACTAAATGTATCTTAATCTACAACTAATCTAACTATCCTAACTACCTAACACTAACACTAATTTAACCTAAATTTATTTTTATTTTTTTGTTATTACAAACCAGATTATTCTTAATTATTCTAAGTGTTAATTGGCCGTAGGGGATCAACTACGATAGCAATATGAGCTGACGGCAACTGGGGCTCTATGGGGTTGTAACTGCCAATAAAATCCTCGATCTCCATCACTATCCGTTCTATCGCGAATAGAAACTGATGTGCTGGACAGGAGATCACCCGGATTTTTGTTTGCTACATTACGCTCGTAGAGCATTTTTTGTCCACTGTCCTACTTACCACGTGGTTAGAAGTGGACGTCCCTCTGCATCTCGGATCAATCCAATTCAGTTAACATATAAGAATGCTCCCGGTGGAATGAATCCAGTTCGGCGCGGGTTCCATATGGTATGCATCGTTAGAGTAGTAGTATCCGAATCAGCTTAATGAAATTATCCACGCTTAATCAAAACAAATAGTATTACCAAGTTGTGAGTTCTTTAAACACATTTTTAATAACATATACCAATGCTGTATTCTGTATTGTCTCCATAAACAAGGATCCCCTGAAGATGACAGCATCCCCTGTCAAAACGTCGGGACAAAATAAATGATATAAACTCGTTTTATTTGCTCCTCAATTACAAAAACAGGTGACGAGGAATTAGATTCTTCATCTACAAATGCAAAATTTCTTATTGCCAAACCAAGAATGGTGGCGCCACTCAGTCAAAAGAAAGGTAAAAGACGGTAATTGGATAAAACGGTATATCATTTGAACATGTCATGGCCATGATGATTCTCCAGTCTTCGATGATTGCCTTCAACTTCAAGCCGAAATTCCACTTCTAGTTCAATTCAATTATTATTCAATCATTCACACAATAATCTCTATCAAAGTCATTCATTTAAAAGCAGGATAATGACCAAAGCATAATTCACTAAAGCAGCTCAAAACACCACCACAATCCCCGGAGCTAAATGTTGTTAAGCATTTATGGGACCACCTGGAGTGGTCAGTTCGAAGACACGAAATTTACATCAAAGCAGAACTTAAGGCCATTCTCAAAGAAGAATACGCCCGCATACCGCTCCAAAGCTTGATGCTTAAATGAGATCGAGGCTAAGGGCAGTAGTAAAGACAAAAGGATATCCAATTCGATATTTATACATAAATATGTACATAGGTATAAATATTTTGTTACAAATTCCAACGTCTTCTCAATATGTGTAAAAGTAGGTACACACGACCTGTGTTTTACTTTTCTTTTATTTATTATTTACTACTTTGTTTCTACCAACTCTGCGCTAAAAAGAGTATAAGGATTTGAACAAAAATGTATGCAATATGCTTTTTAAAATGTATAAACTCTTCTTTCCTGGTCAATTTAAAGTGTGTTTGATTGTATTAAATATACATATCTGGCAAGGCTTCCAACGTGTATGTCAGTTATTCTATATGTTATAATACCATTGAATTATTCTCTTGTATTTGCTCCATTATTCATTCCTGTCCAGTCATTCGAAATGTCAACATAGTTTTAAATAAAGATTTAAACTTAACAGATTGTGTTTGCGTATAAGTACAATAAGATTTATTAATATTTTTTTTATTAACATAGCCAAGGAATTGAAGAGTCAATATGTTTTAAATTTCTTCTCATTTGTTCTAATTTGTTATAACAGTATTAATATTAACTTTCTCTCAACTATGTATAACAGTTCTGGCAAATTATCTGAAAATTGTTTGGCTTAGACACTTGCTAGAAATATACACAACTGGCAACAGCAATCGTGTTGATCGCTTTTTTTGTGCCATATACTTACACATGTCTACATCCGTACATCGTTGAGCATCCTTGGCAATCATCTCACTTACTATTTTATTTCACTGTTTTTATTTTAATTAATTTTATTTAATTTTTTTGCAAGTCTTGAACAGTTTCATCACCAAGATCACGAAGATTCCAGAAATAGACGAAAGCCTTGTCTGTTGGTTCTTTGAAATACAATATAAACCTACTTTTTTTAATAACTTTCTAGCCACGGCCGATGCGTGCACATTATTCTATTCGGAATAAACAACTGTGGAAGAATCATCTGAATTAAGAGTTTGTTGTCGCCCTGTGAATAGCCAAATACCAAATTGTCTTGTTTGAAGCTCGTTTTAGCTATTATCACAGGTTTGTGTATTTGCTATTGTACATTTTGTAAAGCATTTATTCATTGGCTCTTTTTGTTAGTACGTTAAAAATATAATAATTAAACATGTCTTAATAATAAAAAAGTAAAATAAGTAAAAAAGCAAATGAACTTTATTATATTTTTATATCCATTGCGATCGGAACACAAGATATATGTCATAACCTGTCACAGCAAGATATTTGTAATATCAGTATATTATTATTTATATATATAACAGTAGAAATCGAGTTAAAACAAAAAAAATCTAAGAAAGCCCTTTCCCTTATGCCCACGATATGGGTCTTATGTCAATCGAGCGTATTCTCTAGATGTTAAACAATCACCCCTATTCCGGGAGTCGTTTAGTGACATGTCACCTTATGAGTGTGAGAAATCGGTATTCCCATAGTCATTTAAGAATTCATAAAATGACACTAGTCACTTTGCTCCTGTCAGCTACTGTGGAACGCATTTACCACTCGACATGTCTAATTTGTTGGTATTCCCGGAGTCACTAAACGACAGGAAAAGTGACAAAGACAGTCGATTTGAAATTAGTACACGACATAAAACTAAAAATGTCTAAAGAGTAAGTTTCTTTTGTTTTTTTCTTATTTTTGTGTTTTTTGATATATATTTGCTTATTATTTATGGTTTCCAATGGTTAAAGGTATCAACACCTTCGCAAATCATTTGCTTGGTGGGACTCATGGAAGAGAACGTAACTCTTGCCAAAAATTTCAAAAGAGGCGTTACTCAAAGTGAGGACATAAGAATTGGCTTAAAGGAGGTTGCGGCAGTATTAAACAGTTTAGGACCAGCTGTGCGTAATGAGAAAGAATTGCACAAGGTATGTGCAATTGGCTATACATATGTATATGTACATATGAACATTTAAATTATTTGGTTTGAAATACTTCATAGGTTTGGTTCGATTTAAAGTCAAAAGTTGAAAAAAATTGACGCACAACAAAAGGGAATCTGAGGCAGCCGGAGAAGCACCCTTTAAACAAACATTTTAACGGAGCTGGACGAAACGGTGGCCAAACTTCTATCAATGCATGAGACAGTGGACCCACCTGGAAGAGTTTTCGGCTTTAAATAAACTCATCAACGTGGAGTCAACAATGCATTATTAGACAATCCGTCTACATCTACATCTACAAACAGAGCTATGCTGTCCATGTTTTTAAATAAAACACTTAAAGATTATTTAAAAGTTATTTTATTGAAGAATTCAAAATATAAGCAAAGTGTAAGCCACAAACCACCTATAGGTGGTTTTTGACATTTTGCATTTGACAGGCGGCTTTTGTTGTGGAACATATTCCACAAATCATTTTAGTTTCGGAATACCGATGAAAAAATGAGATGACTTTCAAAATGACAATAGTCACTAAAATGAGATGACTCCCGGAATAGGGGTGAATTTTCTGAGCCGGTTCATTTTAGCACAAGACATGTCTGTTGTTTATTTGTCCTATTCCTGTCAAATCAATTGTTATGTCAAAGTTTAATATTAAAAACAAGGTGTGTTTTCGTAGCCGAGTTAAACAAAACAAAACAGTACAAAACAATGCAAATCAACGAAAGTTTGTTCCCGTATGCCAAATCAATTTTTCGAGAGACTAAAATAATTCCCTAACCTGAATTGATTTGGGGTGAAATTATACAATAAGTGTCTTAATATAGAAGAGTAAACGAACAAGATGATAACAACTATCCCATGTGACAGACATCACATATTCGAAGGCAGTCGGAGAATGGTTAGGGAACGTTTTCTCAACAAATGACTGGTTGGGGAAAAGTGGAACTATCAAAAACGTTCTCATATGCAAGTTGTCATATTTTTAGTGTACACGAACAGGATTTGGGGATATTTGTAGTGACCAAAGATTGTTCCTGGAATACGCGAACAGATCATTCAATTTTTCAAGCTGTCAAACAATTTGTTAAACAAGAAAAATACTTCTCCCAGCAAATTGTGTTTTATCATATAAAATTATTTAAGTATCACGCAAGAGTTGAACAACAAACCAAGAGTTACACTAAAAAGAAAAATAATAATCACAAATTAACAACATCATGTTCTGTTGCTTAAGAAATTGCATCAATGGAAATTTGTCAACACCAATGTCTGTTACAAATAAATCCCGAGAACCAGAAATACATCTGGATAGCACATTTATGGGTATGTATACTGAAAAAGGTTTAAATTATCTAAAGTTTCTTTTATAAAGGTCCAGAGGTTATACTCCTTTCCAATCAGCTGCGGATTACTGGATCTGGTGGAGCATTAGCTACCGCTCCGCTTGTACAATCAAAATCGTATTATGAAGTAAAAATTCAACAGAATGGTACTTGGTCAGTAGGTCTGGCCACTAGACAGACTGATTTGTCAAAGAAAGTTGGAGGTACTGACCGAGAATCATGGTGTCTTTGTTCAGATAACGCGACAAGATTCAATGATGAAGTATTTAGACCCGTAGTTGTAACAGTCCAGCCATCGGCGAATTGTAACACAGGTCTCATAGGGATTGATGAAGATGCAGACGATACATTATTGACTGTGAACCAAGTGATAACGGATGCATCAGAGAAACAAGAAAATAGGACATTTCCGGGAGACGGTGACATCATTGGCGTGACCTATGATCACATTGAATTGAATTTTTACTTTAATGGAAAGAATTTAGACATCCCTTTTCGGAATGTAAAAGGTTGTGTATATCCAGTAGTTTATGGTAAGCAAGTGTATGTAAATATATTCTCTTTTCTAAATGGTTACTTTGCAGTTGGGAATGGAGCTATTCTGGATGTAATTCTTGAAAATTTTGCGTATGGCCCACCATCGGGATTCGAAAAAATAATGATTGAGCAGTCGTTACTTTAAAGCCGTGAGTACTTGTAACTGAATGTATTATATGGCCATATGAATACACTCAAACAGAAGAAGACCAGCTGTAAAATATAATATATAGTCAAACAAATATTTATTTTACTGAACTATGAGGATGTCGCATTAATACCTATTACGTGAACACGCTAAGATATATACATAAGTACTTTCAGCCACATACCAAACAAAATGTTTAAGGTAGTTGCACCAGCACCCTGCCAAAAACATCCAGCCATACTTTATTAATGAGTTAATATTATTAAATTTGGTATTATTTGCACGAGCAAATAAATTCCAACTATAAACATATATATATATACTTATCATAGATCCGCATGAAAATAAATCGTTCTGCTCAGTTCATTGGTTCGAAGTTCGAATGATTAAGAAAGAAGAGAGAAAAAAAAGTAATTTTTAGTATTATTCTTTTCACATAAATTTAAGTTTTTTATATGTATGTAAGTACTGGGCCATCAAAGTTATAAAGTCGGGTACTGGGATACAATTTAAATAATATCCGCGGCAGAAAATACACCACTACTACAATTGCAGGACGTGAAAAATGCTATTACAAGCTCCAAACGAACTGAAAATTTTCCTGTATTTTAGGAGCCATTGTTTTTGTTTTCGTTTGCTTTTTTTTCTACTAGCAGATAAACAAAATTTTTTCGCGATATTTTATTTTATTATTATTATTTATTAGCATAAAAGTACAATTTGTACACTAATAATAGAATGGAGCACAGGCGACGGTTGTGTTCTTTCAAATATGAACCTTATATGCTCACATGATAGCGAGGATAACTGCAAATCGAGTTTATACAAAGCATTGCGACGAATTGTATGTATACCAAAACTAGATACATAAATTCAGTTTTTGTGGTTTTTCGTTAATTAAATGTGGCGTAGTGGTAAGTGAAGTGAATGGTAAGTGAAGGCTGAATGGAAATGGAGCCTTTATTTTTCTTGATACCATCCATTCATATTGTCATGCTTTCCACCAAATTCCGAACAATTTCACTCTCAACCACAACTCATACAAATTTGTTGGTGCTCATTACAATATCAAATAAGTTTTCTATCAAATTTAGGTCCGGCTTTGTGCTGGTCATTTTAGAGCCCCAAGCCTTTTGTTTTCCACCTAACTTTTGACAATCTTGACTTTGTGCCTAGCGTCACCATCCTATTGGAAAAAAGTTCTATCCGTGAGATAGAGACTTAAAAAACAAATTGGTTTGGAAAATGTCTACACTTTCCGTTTTCATAATTCCTGAAATTTTTACCAATGCACAGACGTGCCACCAAGTAAAGCAGCCGCAAAACATCTACCATCACTTTAATCGTATATCACAGTCTGATTAAAGTGGTGCATTTAAAGTGTTTCTTTTGCCATAAGGTTCGCATTACTCAATAGTGTTGAGCGCCAGCTTTGTAATGTTCCGTCTCAAAGTATCCTTACAAAAATAATATGCAGCAAATTTACGATATGCATATGGATCGCGTGTGCAATGTACTTGGTTCACTTACGTCTGCTATTAGAAAATTCAGGTGAAAAGCTTGATATTTTGTAATTTTTAGTTTTTGAAATGCTTAAATAGATAGAAACATAAAGTATCTTACATTATGTAAGGGAGGATTTCCTTACGTGATATTCGATTTGAAAATTCAGATAGAAAGGGTGTCCCAACAAGAACGCAAGACTTAAATTCGACGCCATTCGAATTATCATTGTTTGACATTTGGTATAAGGTTAATAAAAATGCGCTACACGAATGAGCAACGCATTGTCATTGTAAAATTGTTTTACCAAATTGGTGAAAGTTTTACGGTTACATTTCTAAAATTGCGATCAATTTGGGGTTACAATAATGCTCCAAAAGAGTCAACTGTAAAGCGATTAATGGAAAAGTTTGCTGAAACTGGGTCTGTAACTGATGTAATGACAACAACGCGCCTTCGACCAGGTCGGTCGACCGAAAATATCGCAGCAGTACGTGATGATGTCGCTCAAACTCCATCCACCCCAATTCGACACCGAGCTAAGCAAATTGGTGTTTCCAAATCCACTATGCAGCGAATTTTGACGAAAGATTTGCATCTTCATGCATACAAAGTTCAATTGCGGAATTGTCGCCTTTGAAAAGATAACCAATTTTTTCGTGCCTAGAATTGAAGAAATGAATGTGGAGGGGATGTGGTTTCAACAAGACGGCGCCACATCTCATACAGCCAGAGAAACAATTCAATTGTTGCATCAGTCATTTCGCGGTCGTGTTATTTCGCGTTTTGGAGACCAGAATTGGCCGCCTAGATCGTGCGATTTAACACCATTGGACTTTTTACTTTGGGGTTTTTTGAAGTCGATGGTTTATGGGAATAAGCCGACGACGACTCAAGCCTGAAAAGAGAAAATTGGACGCTGCATTAATGAAATACTGCAGCATTTATGCAAAACAGTCATTGAATATTTTATTAAAAGTTCGCGTATGTTCCAACAAAACCGCGGCGGCCATCTGGCCGATGTGTTCTTCCACACATAACCTCATCCTGTCTACTTTACGATATAATAAAGAATTCACATTTTTTTAAATATCTGCGTTTTATTTAAAATTTAAATCTTGCGTTCTTGTTGGGACACCCTTTATAATAAGCAATGAAACAAATTTTAAATAACCGCTTTTTATTCGGCAAAAATGTTCGTGTCAGTATCAATTCACCTCTCTACAAGAACTAGGAGATGTTTCTTCCCTTCCTACCGATATACATAGTTATTGACCACTATGAATATGTGATTGACCCGTTATATGAAGTCGTGGGTCTAACCATGAATTGTATGTTACCACAAGCCCGGTTTTTGTAATCTATAAATTATATGTTATTACAAATTATTGTAAGTCAACCGCTGAGGAAATTTATAATGTATAAATATGAATTATCGATTAGTTTCAGATTTTTTAAAAGAGGAAAAAAAGTGACTGGGAACTAAAAATGTTTGTGGCAGGTTGCTGGTGAAAATTATTTTCTTTTTTTTAAAGAAGTAACATAGAAAGCCATGTAAAAAGTATTTCAAACTTGTATTTTATTTATTAATTTGAGTAAAACAAAAACACTAGCGTTGATAATAAGCTGAATTGTTTTTCATCTTTCAAATATGGTCAAATACTGGTGTATTTAATCTACTGTGTTAGCACACCAGGAATTACCTACACAATGTCAAGTGCGAGTATTGTCACATGTGATTGCAGTACTACTCACTTGTGTATGCTGTATGTAACCGACGAAATAGCCTGGAGACCAGACCTAAAGAAACAACGAAAACTAGAACATCATAGAAGGATTTTCGAGATAAACAAGGGGAGGAGAAGAAAGTTTTTTGTCTGAAATCTACTATTGCTGTTTCCAGCTAACGGATTTCAGGGAGATTAGTTACATGCTTAATATACGAGCCCTAAGTGCCTGACAGAAGGCTTAAAGAAACAAATTCAGAATCCTCAAAATTGTGTGGGTAAAGTAGTTACTAACCACCTTAGAATTATCGCAGAGCTTAAGATCTATTTCCAAATGCCGCTGAACGGGTAAGTATATTAAATTTTGGTAATGAAGGAAGAAAGTTCAACCCCTTTTGCAGAAGTAGTACTCGCGAATCAAAGATATCAGCACAGCTACTAAAAAGTCGAAGAAGATAGTGAAGCTGTATGCAGAGCTCTAGTTGAAATCATACATAAGATAATTATAATATAGGAGGGAGGAAAGACAGACACACATATATAGTGTAGATTAAATCAAGCAAGTCTTGGAAAAGAGTATCAAGTTAGAGAAAGTAAGAACGTGCCAAAAAAACAACGCAACTTCGATTAAAAATGAGACAAGCAAAGTAGAGACAACCGAGGCAATACACAGTAGGCGTATATTATACGCGTAAATATTAGTTATCGCAATTAAAAAAAATTAAATTTTTCTGTGTTCTTTAAATTTAAATCAAAACCGATTCGGTTGCTTAGCCGTGAAACCATTAAATTACAGTTTTACATGTGGGAAAGGAAGGAGGGAAAAAAATTTAAGAAATGGAAGTACAGTACTCGTCAAAATGACACGGACATAGAAATAATAAAAGAAGCACTGGGTAAACGACTTATAAAATATGGGTATGTAAATAAAAATTATAGGTGTATAAATAATTGGTAGTATTTTTTTAGAAGGTATTTTAAAGTTCTTCTACGTAAATGATATTTGTAGTTTAATTTTCGTGTATGGTCGTTATCTCCGCTATGCACCAGTGGGTATAACATCATCGCTCATATTTATCGAAAGATGTATCAAATCATTAACACAAAGCAAAAAAAGTTTGCGTTCACCTTTTCAAACAATTGTTTGATGCGTTAAAACAAACAAATAATGTAATGCTTTTGAATTTTAATTGCGCACAATCAGAAAATAAAACAAGAAGAATTTATAACTAGAAGATTACTTTGAATGTCCAGTGTCCAGTTAACAACAGTTTTCTGCTGAAACACTTAAGGAGAAGCGGACAAAGTTGGCCTTCACTCCACACAATTTCCGTTTACCGTTATGTTTACTGTAATTCGAAGGACGTTCAAGGAATTTTACATGGCTTTTATATAATTACTGTTCGATGAGAGTGTCTTGAAAATATTGTAAATATGTAATTTCTTGTGATTTTGATATTTCTTTTGAAAATGGAAAATAATAGGAAAGAAATAAGAGTTGACGAACGAAAAATTATACTAAAATGCTAGAAAGAGGGAAAGAGTCTAAAATATATTGCTGAAGATATTGGTCGGCAGTATTCCTCAAATCAAAAGGTATTCACAAACCAAAGCATGGTCGATCACCAACACTGACATCTTGAGAAAAACTACATTTAATAAAGCAGGTGCAAACAAATTCTCGGCTAACAGGATTTCAGTTATCGGAAAACATAATGGTTAAATTTGATTAAACCCTCACTGCCGAGCTGTTAGAAAAAAATCTAAAAAAAGCAGGGTACTGCGGAGCAGACAAATTCCGAATGACAAATTATTTATTATAAAACTACATACACTACAAAAAAAAAAAAAAAAACAACGAACAATACAAAAATAATAATCGCAACTTAATTATGATATATAAGTTAAAATAGCTTTACTTTCTTTAGTCTTTACTGATATGTACATTAATTAAATAAACAACATAGTGGTTAGTATTAATGAATAAATTATCACATAACCAAGTCGAACAGTCATACCGGGTATTCCGATATAAAGAGAGCGTATGGGCACTACTGCTCCGGCCCGAAAAGTCTTCGAATCCGAGCCATTGGAACAACGCAACAGAGGACAGCCTAGGCAGAGATTGCCTACACAAGACGCGAAGGACCTCAACCGACTTGTAGTGCGCAACAGGAGGCGGAGGAGCATGTTGGTTGAGGTCTTAGTCCACCTTGAACTCCATCCCCATTAAAAGAAAATGAAGAGAAATCTAAGTAAGCATTTATACTTTGTAAAACATTAAACTGCAGGAATTTAAAGTAAGGAAAAATTATAATTATAAGTTATAAACATAGAAAATAAGGCATTTTATATATTTATTTATTTTAATAATTAAAAAAACAAATTTTAAAAGTAGTTCTGATGAAAGGTTCAGTGGCTCCAACAAATAATCGGACAAAGGTTCTGATTACTTTTTAAGCATTACAATTTATTTAATAAGTTGAAAGATTTATACTTTTTTCATACATTCATTCTTTGATACATCTTCTTTATTAACAAAAACAAACACACTAAGGAAAACTCAACAGCAACTCATTTTTTATTGCGCAACAAATAATCGGACAAATCCCAAACAAAATTTTTTTTTAATTATTTAAAGTACCGTTATCGTTCACAAAATTGGCGATATTTGTTTCACATTCATTTAATCCTGTCTTTGCGTGATAAGCATCCGTAATTAAAAGTACTTTTATTTTAAATTACTACTCGTGGTAAGCAAAAAATTACATAGTGAAGAAAAAACTTTAAGAGAAATTCCTGAAGTAGTCGGGAAGAGCAAACCTACTGTCCTGTCCTGTCGTTGGAGTATATAACATTTAATGGGAATAGTTTTATATCATTTTATAATTGTGCAGTTCAAATTGACTATAGTTACCGTAAAATAACTTTGCCAATAAATAAAATTTAGTTTTTATTTATTAAAATTCATGACGTGTTGTTTTGTCTTTTGGCAACATCCATAACGGCTAGCTTTGCAGAGATTCAAGTATACTCTTATACCCCGGACGCTGCTTGGAGTATGACTGATCTAATTTGTTCATCTGTTTTTGATGTCCTTGGACCCCTTTTGGCCAGATACTTCTTAGATTTTTGGGTTGCACTATAATGGTATGTCTCGTTCTGATATTAGTTTTGCTGACGAAGACTACTGGGCCGTCCACCCCAGTCTTGTTTTAAAAGCTGCGGGTTGATCAACGCTTCCTTCAAGATATTTTGAGGTATTTAACAAACGTACGAGTATATGATCGAGACCATTTAAAATTTAAGATCTTCCATGAAAATATGATTAAGCAGGAAAACCTTTCAAATGTGGGAATAACAAAATCCATAGACTGTATTAGGAGATTTAACGACTCAGTTTTCAGATTCTCTCAGTGCCATGAGAATCTATGGCATTTCTTAATTTATGTCTCCTCCAGCATGTGTTTGATGTCCATCTTAGAAATAGGTTTTGTTTTCAAAAATCTAATTGAAGGATGCGAAAGTTTTCACCTGAATTTCCTTGTTGTGAAACCTTAAAAGCGAATGAGTTTTATTTAAATGTATGTTGCAATTGTACTAGTCTGAACTCCTTTTCGTTCAATGGTTCTAATGGTTTATGTCAAATTTAATGATGTCGTCTACACCGCATTTTTTATAAGTAAACTTGTATGATTTAAATTGATTATGATTTAAACACAAGCGACATATGTATGTATGTACGTAGAGAGTATTTCTTGCGTTCGTTTTCCTTTTGTTTAAAGGACATATTAAAGAATTCTTACCTGGCACTGACAGCTTGGTTGCTTTAAAGGATGGTAAACGACGTAAGACGTTGTTAGATTGATGGATTCGATTGCAAGAATTATTGCTGGAAACTTCTGCTTGTTCTCGAGCAACCCTGGTAGTTTTTATTGCAGATATTAAACTGGGAATTTCAATTCATCTTAATTGTAGAATAATTTAAAGAAGAAACATAATTGAAACAACTTAGAAAATTTAAATTATTCGTTTTTAACTTCCTTTTACGACAATCGAACTCACATAATTATTATTCATTTTAATTCATGGCCTCCTTCATTAAATATGTTTTTTACTTTGTAGCACCATCAAATTTGTTAGCGACGACAGAAAATACATCAATAGTGTGTATATATTCATTAACTGATTTGTTATACCTATCAGTAGAAATATATCGTTTATAAATAAAAATGTATCATCGTATGATAAATAAAAATGTATAATCGAAAATATAAAAGAGTTACAGTATCATAAATATAAATACAAATTTCCTTTTCAATCATTCCTTGTATTTCATGTTTGTATTACATTTGTATTTTTTGAAGGGCAAATTAAAAATCAGTGATCTTTAAAAGGGTGGCTGGGTGATGTGGGGACAGGGTAGGCACTAATTGGTATCAACCTGGCGATGCCCAGCTGTTGTAACTGTTTCCCACACATCAACTGTGCTTATAGTACCTCCACGTTGGTAGCCACCGGGTACTGGTTGTTGTTCATCCGAACTCAACTTGCTAAACCTATAAGTGCGACCTCCGCCCAAGAGGTATAAAAAAGGGCCTGGTCCTCCTGGTTGGGGGGGTGCGTCGGGGTAACTGCCCGGCCACATTAAAAAAATCTCCAGTTACGGAACAACCGAATGCCTCGGATACCGATGGATACACTGTTGACGACCCTCGCAAACGGATAAAGAACAACGATTTACGGATCTGCACGTGGAATGTGAGGTCCCTAAACAGACCACGTGCAGCCGATGAACTTGCGGAGGCCCTGGGCTGCTATAAAGCAGACATAACCAGGAAATGCGGTGGGATGGGCCGGGCAAGAGAAGAGTGAGAAACTACGACATATACGACTGCGACTGCTACAGGGAGAGAGGGAAACGCTTATTTCCATGCGGTTTTGTTGTTCGAGGCAGACTTAGGAAAAAGTCTTAAGCTTCCAACACGTAAGCGAACGCCACATAACAATCCGCATCAAGGCTAAATTCGGGAATATAAGCCTCATATGCGCCCACGCCCCGACAGAGGAAAAAGATGACAGCAGTAAAGAAGACTTCTATCACCTCCTAGAAAGGACATACGATCGTTGCCCCAGCTACGACACCAAGATCGTTCTAGGAGATTTCAACGCTCAGCTGGGAAGAGAAGAAGTCTTTGCTAAAGTCATCGGAAGACACAGCCTGCACGCCAACACCTCCGGAAACGGACTCAGGCTAGTTGACTTCGCCTCGGGGCGAAATCTCTCTGTGGCCAGCACGCGGTTCCCATACCTCAACATTCATAAAGGGACCTGGCGATCACCTGATCAATCAACCGTCAACCAGATTGATCATGTTGCGATCGACGTCAGACACTCCTCCAGTATTCTCGATGTCCGAAGCTTCCGAGGTGCAAACATCGACTCGGATCATTTCCTTGTTGTAGCCAAGGTAAGACCCCGGATATCGAGAGAGCAACGGAGTCGAGACAGGCCAAAACGGTTTGACGTCGGAAAGCTACAATCGCAGCCGATCGCTAGAGCCTTTACCGATCGATTCTCCCTGAAACTGTCTTAAAGTTCGACGCTGCCTGCACAAACAATAGAAGACAAATGGAAACGTTGTCAAGAAGTCAACAAAGAGGCCGCCACTGATGTGCTGGGTTTCACGCCACCACCTAAGAGGAACCCGTGGTTTGACGACGAGTGCAGGCAGGCGCATGCAGCCAAACAGGAAGCTTACAAGGCAACGCTGCATCGAACGACGAGAGCTGTTTGTGAGCTCTACAAACAGAGAAGAAGGGAAGAGAACCGGCTTCTCAGAAGAAAAAAGAAAGAGCACGAGAAGCGCGCGGTCGAGGAAATGGAGAGGTGCTATGGCAGGAATGACGTCCGAAATTTTTACCGCAAGGTAAAACAGTTATCTGGCGGTTACAAGCCTCGGACTGAAGCCTGCCGGGACCAAAATGGACAACTGGTGGTTAGAGTCGCAGTCGGTGCTGAAAATCTGGAAGGATCATTTCTGCAGACTCCTAAACGGCGATGACGACACAAATCCCGCTGTTAGGGAGAATGTTCCGTTCAATTTGGACGACGATGGACAAGAATTCCGTCCCCCCGACCTCGACGAGGTCAAGATAGCAATATCGAGACTGAAGTCGAACAAAGCTGCTGGCGCGGACGGACTATCCGCAGAGCTGTTCAAAGCGGCTGGGGATGAGCTGGTTGGGTGCATGCACCAGCTCATCTGTGAGATATGGTCGGAGGAAAGCATGCCCGACGAGAGGAATCTCAGCATCGTATGCCCGGTCCACAAGAAAGGAGACCCCTTCGACTGCGCCAACTATCGAGGCATCAGTCTCCTTAACATCGCATACAAGATCCTTTCTGCCGTACTGTGTGAACGCCTGAAACCGTTCGTCAACAACCTGATAGGTCCTTATCAGTGTGGTTTCAGGCCAGGGAAGTCCACAATCGACCAGATCTTCACACTGCGGCAAATCCTGGAGAAGTCCCAAGAAGTACAAATCGACACCCACCATCTATTTGTCGATTTCAAGGCCGCGTATGACAGCGTGCATAGAGACGAATTATACAGTGCCATGTCTAGTTTTGGCATCCCTACCAAACTCGTCAGATTTTGTGGGATGACGATGGAGAACTCTCGCTGCTCCGTCAAGGTCGGTAGCGAACTCACCGAGACCTTCGATGTCAAAAAAGTATTTAGACAAGGCGACGCGCTGTCATGCGACTTCTTTAACATCATTCTTGAGGGGATCGTGCGTAACTCACACGTCAACACCAGAGGCACGATCTTCCACAAGTCCGTTCAACTGCTAGCTTATGCGGATGACATTGACGTGATCGGCCGAACTCAGCGAGCCGTCAATGAGGCGTTTGCTAGCATCGAAGCGGAAGCGGCTAAAGTGGGACTGGTGGTAAACGAGGGCAAAACTAAGTATATGCTGTCATCGAAGAAGGACGCAGAACATCGACGTCTCGGACAGAGCGTCACTATGGGCAGCAGACATTTCGAGGTAGTTAAGGACTTCGTTTATCTCGGCTCCGCGGTGAATAGGGACAATAACATCAGTACCGAAATCAAGCGCATAATCACTCTTGCCAATCGCTGTTTCTTTGGGCTTAAGAGGCAATTGAGTAATAAAGCCCTCTCCCGAACGACCAAAGTAACTTTATACAACACCTTGATCATCCCTGTCCTGCTTTACGGCGCAGAAACCTGGACGTTACTAAAAGCCGATGAGGAAGCCCTTGGTCTGTTCGAGAGAAAAGTTCTGCGTGCGATTTTTGGTCCTGTTTGCGTTGATGGCATCAGGAGGAGAAGATTCAACCACGAACTGTATGGGCTGTACGGCGGCATAAACCTAGTCAAGCGTCTACGGATACAACGTTTAAGGTGGCTAGGTCATGTAGAGCGGATGGACAGCACCGAAGGGTCTTCGAATCCGAACCACAGGGACAACGCAACAGGGGACGTCCTAGACTGAGATGGCGCACACAAGTGGAAAAGGACCTCAACCAACTTGGAGTGCGCAACTGGAAGCAGCTGGCAAGAGATCGTGCTAGCTGGAGAGGCATGTTGGTTGAGGCCCAGGTCCACCCCGGACTGTAGCGCCATCCGAAGAAGAAGAAGAAGATCTTTAAAAGATTCAAGAGGGTCCAATCATTGGCCGAGGAGCTGTTACAGGTAAACTTGGCAGGAGTTCAGAACTCCGACGATCATCGAAAAAATTTTTTCGAACGAGCGAACGGAAATGTTCTCATCACCGAAAATATTTCCGTTCGCAACTCTGAATGAACTCGAAATTTACACATTCTTATGATCCTTCAAGATGTATGTATGTATTGTATTTTTGATCTTAAGGTCACCAGAAAATAAGAAAGACCTTTGTTTGGCAGTGAATTTCTCCATGCTTCGCGTTCAAATCATTGACTTTAACAAAGTTGTTGTCCTCGGAGGTCCAAGAAAAAATTAGGGAACCGATATGTTTCTGGTGTGTGTATCGCTACCATGTACAATTTCGTTCCACCTTGGAGAAAATTGCACGCAGTACACGCTTCTAGCACACCGAAAGTTCGCACCTCATTGTAGTGTACGTACGACCTTATGGCGTATGTCACAACTTCTTCTGTGGAGAGGGGACGGTCTCTTCGAATATCTCAATAATCTTTTTACCTGAATGTATTATATGCTTCCGGTTAGGTTACTTTCGGTAACTATCAACACGTCAGGCTTAAGGGACTCCGACAGGTTGTGTGAAATCAATCTCTTTTAATCCTGCCCAGCGAATTTGCAGCTGGTGTCATTTGTACAAGGAAGGTGGGAAGTAGACGCTCAGAGGCCCGCGATTTTTATTTTTTTAAATGCTCCAGCAACATAATAGTCTTTTTGAAACTTGGCTTCGCGTAAGTGTTTCTAGGAGATTGCGATATCTAGCATCCGTTATTCTGCTGCCCTATTTCGTTGTACACGCGTTAAGGTCGGCCATTCAAGTCATGTCTTCCACATATCCATAATGCTGCTATTTTGGAACTATGAAAAGTTCATATGTTATTGCAGAGAGTCTTAAATTATTCGCTAATTAATATATGTCATTCTCTTGCCTCTTTGATCGTTGAGAGGATTGATGTGATAGCTCTTTTAAAGGCTGATAGTTTCTTCCTGCTTGCTGCTTCGGTATTATAATCTTCCTTCTTTTGTTCCTCATGTTCTTTTTCTCTTTTTCCATATTAGCGCTTTCATAAAGACCGCTTTTCATTCATCTCCTCGTTTCATTGTTTGAAGAAGTAAAGTACTATTGTAACTTTTAGTGATATACTCCTAAAAGGGAATAGGAGGAAACATGTCAGGTCATGTATAAAATATGTGCGACTTATGTTAGAGGAACGGAATGTGCCGCAGATGTGTGTGCGTTGTGAAATGGAAACATTGCATATGCACTATTGAGACAATGCTCGTTTATCAAATATTTGCTCACTAAATCTTACCGTTTATTCACCGACTTTACGATTTCTATGTGCGACATTTTATTCGTAACGTCGACCATTAATAGTTTGCCTTGTCTTGGACTGCCATTTGACATAAGTCTCAAAAGAGTATTTATCGTTTTTGATGACTTCTCACAAGCGTGCGAGAGGTGATGATTCCTATAATCACTCCAAGATATTTTGCAAACAATATTATTGCATTCACTGCTATGGCCTCTTACACTTTTCTTCTTATGAACCGCGAGGAGTAAGCGCAATCAGTTTTTGCTATTGCTTTGTTTTCGGTCGCCGTGGCCTAATGGATAAGTGCGTCGACCCGAACACAGAGGGTCTAGGTTCGACTCACGGACGACCTTGCATTTTTTGACGACACCACCTCTTTCGAGTTGCTGACAACACTCAATGAGCATAAATTTTCTATGAAAAGCTTCTCGAATCTCGCCGTTCGGAGTCAGCAAAAAACTGTAGGTCCCTTCTACTCGTGAGAGAACAGTAGCATGCACAATACGAGTAGTTGTTCTAGAAGCTAGGTCCCATCTGGGCTGTAGTGCCCCTCAATTATTATTATTATTTGTTGCAATACAACTCGACTTCTTTAAGCCATTCTATCATTACAATTCAGGCAAATAGAGGCTTCCTTGGGTACCTTTAATGTCGTCGTTCCAGAAATGCGTTGGATAGCGACGGTTCTGCGTTCCCGTTGGAGCTATTGAAACATCGCAGGCAACGAGCAGTTGTCGTGTGACTTCTCATACGATCTCGTTCGCTGTTTTCTTTAACAGTAGCTTTACCCATTGGGTACTCTAAGAGCTTCTTATGTAGCGTATTCGCGTTCAATTTTGTTTTGCTCCTTTGAGCTCTTAAAGCACTCAGTGATCAGGGAAATATAGAGGGGGTCGGTTAATATCGCTTTGTGTTCACTGTGGGTGTAGTAATTGCTGACCCATCAAGTCGTTTATTTAAAAAAAAGCTACTACTAACGTACGTGATGTCTGCAATAGAGCTCGCACCTGCTCTGCTAAACGTATTCATATTTAGCACATAGGCTTCGACTATTTCCAAACTAGAAAGGATTTTGTTCCCCTTCAGTTCGTTAGTACCCCTCCCCATTCTACAGTCGATATGTTAAAACTACCGAGAATAATAGCGGGGGAGTCCTGAGCCAACTAGACATGGTTTAAATTAAATTGGTCATGTTTTCACGTGTGGCTCCAAATTGCGTTTTTATACTCTGGGCACCAAACTCTATAGATTATATGACGAGAGTATATTTGTTTGAACTGCAGTACAAACATTTTGATTGTGGATTGCCTAAATTTGTGACCGTAATTCCGTTATCTCCGAAATCGAAGGGTGCATTTGATCGATCAATTGGCCTTTTATGCGCTTTTATCATGCAAGCAAAGCCGAGGCGTCTAAAGAAATTTTTCGGTGAAATCTTATTTTGAACTATCCAACGCTGTAAGTAATCTATTGTAATACCGGTGTTCACTTACAATCATAGGTCGCTGCCCGAATTCCCTACTTTTCCGCCTTTTTCATCAGCTACGTTTACCAGCTGCTTGTATCTTTCCTCTGTTTGGGTTTCTGATCTGATCTGAATCAATCAATTCGCTTGCCTTAATCGGACATTATGGGAAGCATTATTGGACATGATATTTAAGGAGACAAATATCCCCTCGGTCTAGTCATAACTATACCGTTTGCTGGATTCCAGATATTTATGTCGGCTTTATGTAGCGCAAATGCTTAGAACATATTGTTTTACTCTCCTTGATCGCAACTATATGGTATTGGAAGACCGGGCTCTTTGTAAATGCTTGGATCATGCGACAAGTTTTTAGGCACCGTGCTCTGAGCACTTTTCTTTGTTCTCCAATAGTAGGCCGGTTTTTCAATGTTTGCGCCACAGATTCCCTCCCTGCATTGTGGTATGTAAGTATTTGTCCTATCCTTGTTTGCGACTCCAATTTCGAGGGTTATATGAATATATGCCGCTCTCTTGTCTCTTACCTGAGCTGAGTTACCTAAACCATGATTAAGGTTTATTTGGATTATTTTTGTATTGATGTGATAGCTCATTTAAAGGCTGAGCATTTCTGAGCATTTCATTTTTATTCTTACAAAGCCTAGGTGACCGAAGTCTGAGAACATTAAATATCCTTAACCTGGGCTCGCTCCCGGATACGACAGATGACAAAGCATATCTGAATTTTTTTCAGCAGGTTGATTGCGTTGTCTGCTTACATCTCTGCTAGGTCGTTTGCTTTTGTAATTGTCCCTTCTTTTAAACTTTTTCAGTCGTCTCCACTTTTGGGACAAAGTTTCCACGATTGTTTTATATGAAGGTTCAAAAAATTACTTCTTACTTTCGGGTTCGGAAGTCTCTCCGTTTCCTATGGTGCCGTTTTTGTCCTTTTTTGACTTTTTATAGAGTGTAATTTTCCGTCCTTGGTTCCACCAGATTTCTAATTTATTGTGGAAGATGCTGTTAATGAAATGTACATTTGATTCGATTTCAATACGTTTTGTAGGCTTGACAAAAAAAAAGTGAAAAACCAGCTTATTAATCTAATCTTGTGAACTTAAATTTAGGCGGGTCTGAGTCTTATTAATTGTGACTTTTGACTTCTTTTATTTTTCATTTACAGTCATGATTCGAGCAGTGTGGTTCCGAATCAATTTAATAATAAAATTAACTATTCTGTTCAGATTTGGCACGTTATATAAAACCTCGTTGGGATAGAATTTCTTTCTTCAGGTGTCCTATATGAATGTAGGCAGGCCCGCAGGCACCACCTCTGAAAACCCCCTTAACACGTATTGAAGAACTTCTAGGTCAATGCCGGTTCTTTTCGTAGCCGATTTTGTTGCTTCTTCTGCCACTAAACCTAATGCTGTGTTGGCGTTGTTTTTGTCGACGGATTCTTCATCTTTCGATGTCGCTGCTGTTATCCGACGCTTGACTGAGTTCGGTTCTCCACCTCTTTCACATTTTTTTTCATCTTTGCTGTTGTGTTAAAATATTAATTTTTCCTTATAATTTCAAAGAGAGGAATACGGCATTTTTTCGCAACAATGGGTTTGTTGAACGTAGCTTAATTTAATTTCATTTTAAGTTTCTTTCAAAGTTTTCGAAAGCTTCTGTGTGCTTTACATGCCGGTTCAAATTTGATATTATATTCCTGGAGCCTTTTGTCTTGCTTGAGCGGAACTCCAATGTCTCAACACACCTATTGACCTAAGATTAAATACTGGGTCCTTGATACATGTTACAACTTGCTCCCCGTAAAAGCACACTTCATCACACAAACTCTCAATTACATACACTCTCTATCTCATTCTCAATACAACAAAACACGCTTTATGACATCAGTCGATAAAACTTGTTTTCATCACTCGACCTGATAACGCAACTAAGATTAACTTCGTATTACTTGCATGTATTCTTTTCGCATCCACAATAAAAAAAATCTTAATAACATACTATGCAAAGTCATTGTGTTAACTTACTGCTTTTAAAAATGGAAGTCCTTGATTACAAATGTAAATTTGCTTAAAATTCTTCTCACATTTTTCTTTAAACCTGATTTCGTTTGCATCTAAAACAACAACACCCAAAGAAGTCGAATCAGTTCTTCTTCTTTTTTGCACTGATTTCACAAAAGATAAAACTGAGACTGTTAAGGAACTTTATTCATTATTTTGCTACTGCTTTGAATATCTTGATTAGGATAATAAATAATAACTTACACGTTCACTTATTATAAAAACAACAGTTAATATTTCATTAAATTCTACGAATTCGTAGAAGAAAATTCTGTCTCCTATTTGAGTTATCTTTAAAAAGTGTAAGATTCGTGTACCTAGCCGGGCAATTATTAAGTTGTTCATACTCAAAATGCATCGGACATGTGGGGCTTTAATAATAGATAGATTACAATTCTATTATCCCTTGTGGTTATTTTCTCAATTAGTCCCCAGTGTTACTAGAACATGTAAAGATTGTATATAGAGGTGAATACTTCAATTTTATGAGTATAAAATTGAGCGGACCTATAATAATGTGGTATTGACGCCTGATACCACCCTTGACATGACTTGGCCATGTAGCCTGAATGGACATCACTGCTCCTACCCGAAAAGTCTTCGAATATGAGCCTTTGGAACAATGCAACAGAGGACGGCCTATGTTAAGATAGCGCACACAAGCGGAGTGCGCAACTGGAGTCAGCAGTTGAGACTCAGGCACAATCCGGACTGTAGAGTCATATGATTTGGCGCCTTTATGATTATACCATCAGCATCAAAACAAACCTCCAAGAGTTTCGAGAAAAGTTCAAATTACATGCCGATATGGTTTTTGAGTTCCATGAACATGGAACCCTGCAGTTGTTTGGAGTCATTTGTTTTGATCGGACATTAGAACTTAGCCATTTGCTGTATTAATGAATAGATATTATCTATTATTTATTTGAAAATGCATTTTATATTATAGATAGTTAATTTAATAAACATTTATTTATTGGAAGATCGAAAAACGAATAAGTTATGCGTCCTTCTCCAGGACACTTAAGTTTTCAGCGACTATGAGAACTGCCTCCAATTAATATTGCTGTAGTAATAGTGTAAACTACTTTAGTTAAAATTACAGCAGTTACTTAACTGCATTTACTAACTGCCATTCGACATTAACGGCTGGATTACCCTTTTAACTACTTTTCGCAGGATTTTAAATAACATTCAAATTATAAGTTCATTAAATGTGACTGGATTGATTTCAGTACTAAATAACTGCATTTTTTTATAACATTGATTAGCCCATACTTTCACTTTGTGAAAAGTGTGGCATTTTTAAATCTGAAGAAGCTAATTGAAAAAAGACCATTTAATAACTGTGAATACTAAGTGGCCTATTACGTCTATAGCGTAAGCAAAGTTTTATATATAAAAATGTGTATCCTTCAAAGCTTTTTTTACGTGGACTGTAATCATACCGTTTACATATAAAAATTGTTTGCATGAGTTCTTAAGATCTGTCTTTGGTTCAGTTTTGTGAAACATTTACAAATCTAATGTGTGTCTAGCCTCGGTGTGTGAATCGATGCACTTACACCCTAAACCATTGTGGCGGCCGCAATGGTATGCCGCATTAAAAACAAAAAAAAAAAAAAAAACAAAAACAAATCAAATAATATATAATAAACTGCTAAAAATTATGCCTAATTTGTCTAAACACATAACATTAATTTTACTTGTTATGTTACTTGTTCTCAGATCGTATAATTAAACTTACGTATTATTTTCATTGATAACCAAGAACCTTTCATGATAAAAGAACTCAACATATAGTCATGTATATGTATATATATATATATCTACAACTCTATATATACATATATAGTTACTCTCAGTTGCTTACAACTATTCATTTGCTAAATAAAGTTGTTGCATACTGATTGTTGATTTAATTTCACAAAATATTATCAGCTTAAATATATATGTGTATATATATGTTTTGTTTACTTAGTACGTTTTTAATCATCCTTGCATATAAAGTATGAAGTGTAATTCTTTTTTTTTGTGTTCTGTTAACTAAGTCGATTTTAACAAATTTAGAAATAAATCATACAACTTTAATTATACATGAATCCGCTGTATGGGGAAGCACGAGAAGTGAGTAATCAAAATATGATATGTTATTTAGGCTGGCAATCCATGTCGGGTCAAATGCAAGGTCGACTAAGTTGCTAGAAAGCAATCTATCACAACTTGAGTATCTGTATAAATTTTCAAACAGAATTTGAAAAATTAACGGTGAAGTATGTAGAGACCACTATAGCTACCGCTGTCGACAAAATGATGCTATCATCACGATCGCTCCAATTTGTAATTATCCAATTGTATAGTTGTTGTTCCACTTAGAATCTTATAAATAAACCTCAACAAATTAAAGACACTGATCTTCAGAAACGATTGTGAAACGTTTCTGAAGCCTAAACAAAAGTCAATTCTATACGCATTATATAAGTTGTGAACAAATTTGGACAACAAAGAGTGTGTTAAGGCCATAAGTGCTATTGGAAAAAATTGTTTTGCAGAAGAAGTGTAAGATATTAAAAATGCTTTCGAGCACTTCAGACTACGCCGTAATGTTAGAGGCAGGAATGTAACCACTCTTCATTAGGACTATCAAAAGGAAGGTAGATTACATTATCAAAGTTGTAAGCATGCAGGATGAAAAACTACCAAATACCCTTTACATAATCAGAAGAAAACAAAGCAAGTAAACGGAACAGAACGAGCTCATGCACTGAATGGAAAGCTTAACTTTTGTGCTAAACTGATGAACAGCTTTAAGAGAAGTTTATCGTAGAAACCACTACCACCCTGTCCATGGAGTGGTTTACAAAAAGCTTCTAAATAACCTATGGTAGCCATGGCGTAGTGGGTCAGTGCGTCGACTCACACGCCGAAGGTCTAGGTTCGATGCTCGGTCTCAACACCTCGCATTTTTCACGGCACCACCTATTTCAAGCTGACAACACATAAATAGAACTAATTTTCTATGAAATAACTACTTAAATCTCGCCGTTCGGAATCATCAAAATATTGTAGATCCCTTCTACTCGTGGAAGAACAATAGCACACACAACACGTGTAATTGTCCCTTGTGGGCTATTCTGCCACTCAATTATTATTATTTGTAATAAGCTCAGACCAAGAAACTATTTTGGAAATGAAAACAGCATGCTGATGAAACAAAATTAGTATTGCATATAAACGAAGTTTGTTTGACCATAGCGACTGGTATGTTGTGGACAACACGAATAACATTGGCTTTCAATGTGTCCTGAAGATCTGAGACTTTAGATGAAGACAGTCCAAAGTCACGACGTAGGCAGCTAATCTACTGTTACAAAACTTGAAGTTAAGTGCTCACCAAAATTATTTCTTGAATTTCAGGAAGCGCATTGAAAGCGCATCAACGACATTTACCTTTAAGTAAGTTATTAAGTTATTATTATCTTATATTGTAAAGTTTCTCTTTTCAGTTTTTTTTATTCTTTCAATTCATTAGCGTTATTACTGGCGAAGGACGATTTTAACTTTGCACTTTAAAATGGTTTTACCATTTTCGTTTTCCTGGCGTACTATTCAATTCGAAAAACGTTTTCCTTATTTCATCGTTGCCTTCTTTTTCGAAGTCCATTTATTTTCTATTTCTGAATGTTACATATAAATTCCGATTTTTACATTAAAGTTACTAGAAGCGTATAGCTTATATATACATGTATATGTATATATAATGTGCAATATATATATATAACATATATACATATAAATAAATACACATGTAAATACATAAATTACATTATCCTTAAGAGTCCATGGGTCTTCAACCACTGTTGGGTATCCACAGATAGGACCATCCTCGTTAAAAGAAAGCCGAAATCTAATGAGTGTAACGCAAAAGAGTACAATCACAAAATTTACTTATTGCCTATGATGTGGAAGTGGGATTGAAACTGGTCCGAAATGAACAATTTTTTATCCTTATTTCTGCACTTAAGGGCAGAGAGGGTCCTTGACAAGATTAGAGACCCAACAACGGTTGTTTGGATGGTCATCCAGGGGGCGCCATGTGGAAAAATTATATAACATACGTTAACCTGTATGCACAAGTACGTGCCAAAACGAACTTGATCTGATAAGTAAATACATGTATTCATTTACCATATATCATGTTTATTAATATATGATATGCAGGCAGAGGTAAGACTTGTGTCCTAAAAAAAATTTTCTTACCTTATTGCCTGGACATTTTTTTCAGACCTGATTCGATCTGTACATAGTGAACACATGTACACGCATTTTAGAAATTTAAATATTTGTCATCTTGTAAATACAAGGAAATATGTCAGTCATAGGACTTGACATTAGATAAAAAATGTTAACAATTTAAAATATAGAAATAATTAATGCGCATACATATAATCTTGATTTTTAAATAAAATGAACGTAACTTCGGTATATTTTATCTGTTATAATAGGTTACGTTACCTGTTTTTGCTGCAACGAATGTGTTTTGGCACGCTCCTTTTTACCGCCTCTACAAAGCCGAAAAATTAAGCGTATGCCAAAAGTTTCTATGAAAAGTATATGATCAACATTATGCACATATGATCGCAGTACAACGAAATCATGCTAATAAATAAGCATTTCGGTTTGCTTCTTCTCCATTTTGGGTACAGAATTCTCGGTATGATGAATATGTGCTTGACTATAAGAGTACGATATTTAAACAGATATTTGTTTAATGCTGTACGAACAAACACAAGTAGAAATGGACATGACATAAAAAATTTGTTTTGAGTCACTCCCATATAAAAGACGCTCCACCCACTTTTGTCTAGCATTTCCCCTTCTTTTGACCATCTGTTGAAACATGTTCGAATATTCGAAGATGCAAATGTTCTTTAATCAAACTCAAATTCCCACTGACTTAACTGGTTTGAAGTACGTATACACCTCAGTTTTTATGTGATGCTGTGATACATTTCCCCTCACTTTCTTATGTTGTGCGTTTTACGCTGATCTCCCACACGTTCTTATATATATTCTACATATGTAACATATGTGTACATATATATTCAAGAGAGGAGATGTATAGATGTAAAAATTATACAAATATATATAATGCAAATGTATACATAGATATGTTATTTATATATTTATTTAAATATATATGTGAAGTATATATATATGTTTGTGCATCAAATTATGTACAAATCCATGGTTAATGTAAAACAGTTTTCACAAAAAAACGGAAGTAAATAATGTTCACATATTTCTCCATCTCATCGCTGTAGACCTATAAGCACACTTAAATAAACCTGTTTAGCTCGTGTTCATGTCGTTTTGGTGATAAACAAAAAAAAGCAGTAAGAGCCCTGTCACACTTCCATAAAAGCGTCGCATCAGAATATGAACAAAAGAGATTGTGATGGTGAATCACCCCGATTATTTCGATCTCCGTCGAAAGCTGGCTCTGGGCACGCTTCTCGCTTTCTTACGCATAAATATAAGGAATCTTTGACCTGCGGGCATAGTGTTATGGTGTCATCTGTCTTTTTGGCGTTTCATATTCCCACTCTATAAGAGAATACAGATAGCACTATAGAAAGATAGGTTGGAATTAAGATGAGAAAAACAAGCATTTCGAACCTGCCTATTTTGTTAGTTCTTTTAGTAAAAACCTTGGTACTTTTTGATTGTTGTTTTACCATTTAAGTATTTTTATTCACGTTACCGGGCGCATGCGCAAATTAATCGTGGCATAGTGCGGTATCCTAATCCAAACCGTAGACATTACTATTTTTGGTTGTTTTCTTAGATGGGTTTTTGATAAACATATTATTGTTTGCATCTAAATAACATAACAAGTTTTATTTTTATTACATGGATATTACATGGATACATTATATTCGCTCCATTTTGACATTATCCGGTTCATTTCGGTTACTGAAGCTCCTAAAAATTTAAAAGTATTTTTTTTTTAAAAAGATTTGCATTTTTAAATGTTGGTCAGTGGCTAAGAAATGGATCTGACGTTAACAGGACTTGAAGTATTATTTAAAAGTATTTTTTTTTTAAATGATTTGCATTTTTAAATGTTGGTCAGTGGCTAAGAAATGGATCTGACGTTAACAGGACTTGAAGTAGTATATTTTTACTCCTTGACATTGCGCATTTTCTTGCATAATTTTGCCGGCAAGTTTTTATTTCTCTCTCTTCTCTCTCTCTCTTGTCTTTCCGAATGCTTTAACGTGAGGATTGCACGTTAGAGTTATTGAGTATCACCCATGTAAATCCACATATATAGTCATTGCGACAATTTCATTGAGAATTAATAAAAAAAATTTCCAATATTAATTTTACGGCCTCTAGACAACACATTCAGTGTAGTTTTAAGCCCCATGGTTAAAGCAACGTATTTTCCTTCCTATTTTCTCCTTACCTGTTAATGAAAAATCCAGCAAATCCATTTTTTTTTTTCATTTTAACTGTTGTTATGTTTTGGAAATTGTTCAGATATGTAACGCCAATGTATGTAATCTCAGCTGTAGATTGTCAGGTCCCTAAATAAACGACGTGCAACCGAAAAAACTTGCAGAGGCCCTGCACTGCTACAAATCAGACATACCGCCGCGCACTGTTACAAATTAGACAAACCGGGCGAAAAGAGGATACAAAACTGCGATTAGTGCGAAAAAGGAAATTTAATTTAAAGACTGTCTACATGAGAATACATAGCGAAGTGGACTCTGGCTGCTGGATTTTGCCTCGGGGCAGAACCTCTCTATCGTGCAGGTCCTGCACCCCAATGTCTCATTGCCGATTAATCAATCGGCAAACAGATTAATAACGTTACAATCGATATCATACATTTCTCCAGAATCCCTAGTTCCAAAAATTCCGGGAAATAATTTCCTTTTCGTCGCATTGGTAAAAAAGCAGATATCAACGTTGGAACAATGGTTAGAATTTGTGCCGACTGAGTCTACGCAAAACAATCTGTAACGTTTTCAAAAAGTCATCAAAGAATCTACCACTCATATGTTCTACGACAAGGTCTGAGGAAAGCTCATAGCTTGACGACGAGTACAGGCAGGCGCGTGCAGATTGTTTTAAGTCAACGCTGCATCAAAAAACGAAAGTTGTTTGTCAGCTCCACGAACAGAGGAGTAGTATAAAAAGCTCGCTATCGACGTGATGGAGAGATTCTACAACTGGAATGGAGTAACTGGAAAAGAGGTAAAATAATTATCCGAGGATACAGTATAGTCACAGTCTATTAACTTACCAAGCCCTTAAAAGTTAAAGAGGCAATGTATTGTCACGTGAGTTTTTAAACATAATTTTTGAGAAGATCGTGCAAAACTCTTAGGTGGAGATCCGAGCCACGATATCTTACAAAAGCGTTCAGCTGCTGGCTTAAGCAGAATACATTTACATGACAATATAGCGAGCTTTCTACCTCGACTCCGTTGTTCAAAAGGACAAAAACATACATACCAAATTTGAGGATAGAATCAGTTCTACGTGCAATTTTAATTAGTAATACAATATTATTTTATATTTATTCTTTATTATTTATTATTTGTTATTTATTATTTACTATTTATTATTTATTATTTATTATTTATTATTTATTATTTATTATTTATTATTTATTATTTATTATTTATTATTTATTATTTATTATTTATTATTTATTATTTATTATTTATTTATTATTTATTATTTATTATTTATTATTTATTATTTATTATTTATTATTTATTATTTATTATTTATTATTTATTATTTATTATTTATTATTTATTATTTATTATTTATTATTTATTATTTATTATTTATTATTTATTATTTATTATTTATTATTTATTATTTATTATTTATTATTTATTATTTATTATTTATTATTTATTATTTATTATTTATTATTTATTATTTATTATTTATTATTTATTATTTATTATTTATTATTTATTATTTATTATTTATTATTTATTATTTATTATTTATTATTTATTATTTATTATTTATTATTTATTATTTATTATTTATTATTTATTATTTATTATTTATTATTTATTATTTATTATTTATTATTTATTATTTATTATTTATTATTTATTATTTATTATTTATTATTTATTATTTATTATTTATTATTTATTATTTATTATTTATTATTTATTATTTATTATTTATTATTTATTATTTATTATTTATTATTTATTATTTATTATTTATTATTTATTATTTATTATTTATTATTTATTATTTATTATTTATTATTTATTATTTATTATTTATTATTTATTATTTATTATTTATTATTTATTATTTATTATTTATTATTTATTATTTATTATTTATTATTTATTATTTATTATTTATTATTTATTATTTATTATTTATTATTTATTATTTATTATTTATTATTTATTATTTATTATTTATTATTTATTATTTATTATTTATTATTTATTATTTATTATTTATTATTTATTATTTATTATTTATTATTTATTATTTATTATTTATTATTTATTATTTATTATTTATTATTTATTATTTATTATTTATTATTTATTATTTATTATTTATTATTTATTATTTATTATTTATTATTTATTATTTATTATTTATTATTTATTATTTATTATTTATTATTTATTATTTATTATTTATTATTTATTATTTATTATTTATTATTTATTATTTATTATTTATTATTTATTATTTATTATTTATTATTTATTATTTATTATTTATTATTTATTATTTATTATTTATTATTTATTATTTATTATTTATTATTTATTATTTATTATTTATTATTTATTATTTATTATTTATTATTTATTATTTATTATTTATTATTTATTATTTATTATTTATTATTTATTATTTATTATTTATTATTTATTATTTATTATTTATTATTTATTATTTATTATTTATTATTTATTATTTATTATTTATTATTTATTATTTATTATTTATTATTTATTATTTATTATTTATTATTTATTATTTATTATTTATTATTTATTATTTATTATTTATTATTTATTATTTATTATTTATTATTTATTATTTATTATTTGTTATTTATTATTTATTATTTATTATTTATAATTTATAATTTATAATTTATAATTTATAATTTATAATTTATAATTTATAATTTATAATTTATAATTTATAATTTATAATTTATAATTTATAATTTATAATTTATAATTTATAATTTATAATTTATAATTTATAATTTATAATTTATAATTTATAATTTATAATTTATAAAATATACTTTATTTATTATTTATTATTTATTATTTATTATTTATTATTTATTATTTATTATTTATTATTTATTATTTATTATTTATTATTTATTATTTATTATTTATTATTTATTATTTATTATTTATTATTTATTATTTATTATTTATTATTTATTATTTATTATTTATTATTTATTATTTATTATTTATTATTTATTATTTATTATTTATTATTTATTATTTATTATTTATTATATATTATTTATTATCTATTATTTATTATTTATTATTTATTATTTATTATTTATTATTTATTATTTATTATTTATTATTTATTATTTATTATATATTATATATTATTTATTATTTATTATTTATTATTTATTATTTATTATTTATTATTTATTATTTATTATTTATTATTTATTATTTATTATTTATTATTTATTATTTATTATTTATTATTTATTATTTATTATTTATTATTTATTATTTATTATTTATTATTTATTATTTATTATTTATTATTTATTATTTATTATTTATTATTTATTATTTATTATTTATTATTTATTATTTATTATTTATTATTTATTATTTATTATTTATTATTTATTATTTATTATTTATTATTTATTATTTATTATTTATTATTTATTATTTATTATTTATTATTTATTATTTATTATTTATTATTTATTATTTATTATTTTTTATTTATTATTTATTATTTATTATTTATTATTTATTATTTATTATTTATTATTTATTATTTATTATTTATTATTTATTATTTATTATTTATTATTTATTATTTATTATTTATTATTTATTATTTATTATTTATTATTTATTATTTATTATTTATTATTTATTATTTATTATTTATTATTTATTATTTATTATTTATTATTTATTATTTATTATTTATTATTTATTATTTATTATTTATTATTTATTATTTATTATTTATTATTTATTATTTATTATTTATTATTTATTATTTATTATTTATTATTTATTATTTATTATTTATTATTTATTATTTATTATTTATTATTTATTATTTATTATTTATTATTTATTATTTATTATTTATTATTTATTATTTATTATTTATTATTTATTATTTATTATTTATTATTTATTATTTATTATTTATTATTTATTATTTATTATTTATTATTTATTATTTATTATTTATTATTTATTATTTATTATTTATTATTTATTATTTATTATTTATTATTTATTATTTATTATTTATTATTTATTATTTATTATTTATTATTTATTATTTATTATTTATTATTTATTATTTATTATTTATTATTTATTATTTATTATTTATTATTTATTATTTATTATTTATTATTTATTATTTATTATTTATTATTTATTATTTATTATTTATTATTTATTATTTATTATTTATTATTTATTATTTATTATTTGTTATTTATAATTTATAATTTATAATTTATTATTTATTATTTATAATTTATTATTTATTATTTATTATTTGTTATTTATTATTTGTTATTTATAATTTATAATTTATAATTTATAATTTATAATTTATAATTTATAATTTATAATTTATAATTTATAATTTATAATTTATAATTTATAATTTATAATTTATAATTTATAATTTATAATTTATAATTTATAATTTATAATTTATAATTTATAATTTATAATTTATAATTTATAATTTATAATTTATAATTTATAATTTATAATTTATAATTTATAATTTATAATTTATAATTTATAATTTATAATTTATAATTTATAATTTATAATTTATAATTTATAATTTATAATTTATAATTTATAATTTATAATTTATAATTTATAATTTATAATTTATAATTTATAATTTATAATTTATAATTTATAATTTATAATTTATAATTTATAATTTATAATTTATAATTTATAATTTATAATTTATAATTTATAATTTATAATTTATAATTTATAATTTATAATTTATAATTTATAATTTATAATTTATAATTTATAATTTATAATTTATAATTTATAATTTATAATTTATAATTTATAATTTATAATTTATAATTTATAATTTATAATTTATAATTTATAATTTATAATTTATAATTTATAATTTATAATTTATAATTTATAATTTATAATTTATAATTTATAATTTATAATTTATAATTTATAATTTATAATTTATAATTTATAATTTATAATTTATAATTTATAATTTATAATTTATAATTTATAATTTATAATTTATAATTTATAATTTATAATTTATAATTTATAATTTATAATTTATAATTTATAATTTATAATTTATAATTTATAATTTATAATTTATAATTTATAATTTATAATTTATAATTTATAATTTATAATTTATAATTTATAATTTATAATTTATAATTTATAATTTATAATTTATAATTTATAATTTATAATTTATAATTTATAATTTATAATTTATAATTTATAATTTATAATTATATAATATAATTAATATATTATAATAAATTAATAATATATAATTAACTTTAAAACAGGAACAACCCTTGTGTGTGAGCGTTCAAAGAAATCAAACGGATGAAGGTATTCTGGAAGGAGTGGTGGATCATCAAAAATTTGCAGCCAAATTAGCGTATACCGTTCGTACCTTCTTAAAGTGTATAGCAAAATGAGCACCGACGAAAGACTGCAGCACGAGCCGCTTTTTTTTTAAATTATGTGTTTTGAGAACACATAAAATAACCTAAGAACAAATAAAGCGAAACATAGCGATAATATTTGTTTTGAAGGTCATTCGGCAGTGCTTATGGGTATAGCCCTCCTGATTACAAAGAACATTGAATATGTGTGCAGATGTCCAGGCACTTCTATGTTCCACGACCTTTGGTCTCATCGGTGGATACTTCAACTCATGACACACAATGTGGATTAACACAGAAGTCGGCAGGAGGGAAACCATCACGGTTAAATGGCTATATGATTTTGCCGAAAGGCATGTCCTGGTTGTGATTTCGCAACCTAAGCTAAGCTTAGCTTGCACCGTTGACATTGGACTTTTTCCTGCGCACTTCCAGATGGTGAACATCTTGTTCGAAGTAAAGAACTTATACTGCTGGTTTTAAGTTTTAACCAACCAATTTTTACGTCATCCAACTACAAGAGGTTATTGGCCATCATTAGATGGACAGAATGAAGTATATCAACAACAAGAAGCATCAAAGCTGGAGTTAGGACTGGGACCTTCGGAACATCTACATCGTCGCACACAGCAACAAGAAAGTCTACGAAAAAGGACGCATTATCCCCCTGCATTAATGCTTAATGCAACTGTTAACGAAGCAGCTGGATGAGTCTGGAACCATTACGAACTTCAGGATCTTAGTTCTCGATACTTCAAAGCACACAACATGCTGAGTGAGAAATTTTTCCCCCGATATCGACCAAATGCAAGCCTACTATTAATCCAGGAATGATGTAAATGCAACCCATCATCCATTGGTAACTTTGGTAAAATATAAAACCCAACCATAACGGACACACCACACTGATCTGAACATCCCGATGTAAAGACACGCACACTAAATCAATGTCGTCAATTACCGCTTCTTTGGGCTCAAGAGGTAATTGAGTAATAGAGCTCTTTCTCAATAGACTTATCTGGTTTTGTATAAGAGCTTGATCATTCCAGACCTCCTTTACGGTGCGAAAACATTACTAAAAGCAGATGAGTCTTTTGAGAGAAAAATTTTGGGTTTTTGGTTCAGTTTGCTTTGATGGCGTCTAGAGACGAAGAACTTTATAGGCTGTACGACGGCATGCGCCTCATCAAGCGTTTTTGGATACAGCGCTTAAGAGGCCATGTATACCACTGCTCCGGTATCCGGAATCAATGCCATTGAGATAAAGCAACAGTGGACAGCCTAGGTTAAAATAGCGCACACAAGTGGAGAAGAACCTCCACCAACTTGGAGTGCCCCTCCTTGTTTCTGATGAAAACTCTCTGCTGATATTATATGTGTGCTACTAATCGACGTGAAAATGGTAGTAGTAGCTTAAACTCATGAGCACAGGTATACAAATTATTTATATATACTCGTATCTCCACACCTATACTTCGAAGAAGACTCCAGCTTCCAAGAAAATTTCAGTTTTTTGAGTTTTTTTTTTAAATGTTCCAATTTTTCGTATTTATTTATTGACGTCATGACCCAATAACCAGCTGCAAAAAATGTTTAATCAGCCTTGATTTTACTACAACAAGAACTTTTTTGCTAAGCACCTTACCAATACTGAGCAATTTTTATTGTTTTTGAAGACTCAACCTTTGCGCAAGTTCTTGGGTGATATACATAGTTGATCTGAGAGATCGAATCAAGGAGAACTCTCGCTATTGGGTATTCACCTTTCTTGCATTGCATTCTGGCCCTTGCAAGGAGAACTTGATCGGTTTAAGCAGAGGCGCTTATGGTTTGGTAAGTTGAAGGCTTGAACTTAATTAAAATGCGTTACATACTCGAGGGTGCGGACCGAAGCCTGCCGGAACCAAAACGGAAACCTAGTAGTAGAGTCGCAATCGATGCTCAGAATCTGGAAAGATCATTTCTGCAGACTTTTAAACGGCGATGACGGCCCAAATCCCGTTGTTAGGCAGAATGTTCCACTCAATTTGAACAATGATAGGCAATAACCCCGTCTCCCAACTAAGACGAGGTCAAGATAGCAATATCTAGACTGAAGTCGAACAAAGCTGCTGGAGCGGATGGACTGTCCGCAGAACTGTTTAAAGCAGCTAGAGATGACCTGGTGCGATGCACCAGCTCATCTGTAAGATATGGTCGGAGGAAAGTATGACCGATGAGTGAAATCTCAGCGTCGCCTGTCCGGTCCACAAGAAAGGAGACCCCTTCGACTGCGCCAACTATTGAGTGATTAGTCTCCTTAACAACAGGTACAAGATCCTCTCTGCCGTATTGTGTGAACCCCTGAAACCGTTCGTGAACAACCTGATAGGTCCTTATCAGTGTGGTTTCAGGCCAGAGAAGTCCACCGTCGACCAAATCTTCACATTATGGCAGATCCTAGAAAAGACCCAAGAAGTGCAAATCGACACTCACCACCTATTCCTCGATTTCAAGGCCGCATATGACGAGCTTTACAGTGCCATGTCTAGTTTCGGCATTCCTACCAAGCTCGTCAGATTGTGTAGAATGACGATGGAGAACTCTCGCTGATCCGTCAAGGTCGGCAACGAACTCACCGAGACCTTTAATATCAAAAAAGGTTTAAGACAAGGTGACGCACTGTGGTGAGACTTCTTTGACAACATCCTTGAGAAGATCGTGCGTAACTCAGAAGTCAACACCAATGGGCCGGACTCGGACAGAGCGGCACACTAGGCAGCAGAGACTTCGAGGTAGTCAAGGACTTAGTCTACCTCGGCTTCGCGGTAAATAGGGACAACAACACCAGAACCGTAATCAAACGCAGAATCACTCTTGCCAATCGCTGTTTCTTTGGGCTCAAGAGGCGATTGAGTAATAAAGCTTTTTCTCGAAGGACTAAGCTTGCTTTATATAAGACCTTTATTATCCCAGTCCTACTTTACGGCGCGGAAACCTGGACGTGAGGAAGCCCTTAGTCTTTTCAAGAGAAAAGTTTTGCGTGCGATTTTTGGTCCTCTTTGCGTTGATGGCATCTGGAGAAGAAGATTTAACGACGAACTCTATGGGCTGTGCAGCGGCATGAACCTAGTTAAGCGTCTCCGGATACAACGCTTAAGATGGCTAGGCCTTGTAGAGCGTATGGACACCACTGCTCCGGCCCGAAAAGTCTTCAAGTCTGAGCCCTAAGGACAACGTAACAGAGGATGCCCCAGGCTAAGGTGGCGCACACAAGTGGAGGAGTTCACCAAATAGCATTTGGAAACTGTGTGTGAAGCAAGCTCAAATCTTTGCATTATCGATAAATCGGTAAGCGACTGACATACTGCTATATCGTGTTCAACCTGATTACAGAATGCACACTTGATTCGATTTGGTTAATGCTGTCTGCCAGAAGACGAGACCGATGAACCTTAGTTCTTCTGACGGTTCATATATTTTCCGTTTAGTGGTTGCTTACGATAGTTTCAACTCGTGATAAAGACGATATGCGTATATAATATACATAATATATATGATGACATCTTTTGTTAAGTGCAGCCTTTTTCATACTTCGACCTTATTATTGAATTAACGTTCGACATTACAAAATTAATTTCTATGGCATTATGTTTGTTTTCCTAGTTACCCCATGACAAAAGCGAACTGTTGTCACACATTTCCTTAGGCTAGCTTTCAATAATATTGATCAGTGATTTGATAAGCTTTAAGCATTTGTAAGGCATTCCCGGACAAAAATGGGATGAGAAGATTACATTTTTCAATATCTGGCATAGTCTGTTCGTTAACCACCAAATGCTCAAATAGGCTGATAAAGTTTTTATACTCGTATTTGCGCTAAACTTGGAGAGAGACATTCGGGTAGTTGTGAGTGATGGGGTCCAGAAAAGTAGTATTCGGCTTTATTCGATTTGGGCCTCCTATTTAATCCACGCATTCTTAACAATCTTGTGCACGCTGAAAAAGTCCCTTTGATCAGCCATCTCTATGCCTGATTGACAGATCATGGCTTGATCAACATATGAATTCAATAATTACAATCGGCACCCTAACTCGATTTAATTTTGTGACATCGTCGCTTTCATTAATGATTCTTTCAAACGAGAACTAACGGTTACTCCTGATTTGACGGTTACGTTGAGCCTTTTCTCCTCAGAGAAGCTTGTCTCTTTGGTGTTATTGTTGTGATTTGTTAAAAAAAAAACTTGATAAAACGCTGTTGGTGATTAATGTGGAATAAGTTTATCTACTAGATCCTTGGCGCTAGTTGCCTATTAAATTTCCCTTTGATTTATATTAATCGATTTTTTTATAGCGAATCGTGTTATCATATAAAATATTTTTTGTTAGCTAAGCATTTGGTTTAATTTTTCTTAATCACTTTCGCGGTTTAGCTGGGATAAACTTTTTGATTTTTCTCGCGTAGAAAACAAATGCAAAATTAATTCGTGCACTGACCGAACTAAAATATCAGCAAACTAAATACCAGATTTTCCGATGACCAAATGGCAAAGACGGTGAGATGTACGAAATTCAGAATGCAAATAAACTTCTTTTGCGAAACTAACTTGTCGCAAGTGAACTTTTCACTAAATTGCCAATAAATATATTAAATATTTATTTTTTGGCTTAAAGTTTAACTCATAAGTACACAATTTATTAATTATTATTATTATTTAAAATTTATTAAAATATAATATGAAATATGCTTATTAGATTTAAGAAACACACGCTCGCAACTTGTATTAATTTGTACCTTATATAGATATGATTGTAGGAACATTTATTTTTGTATATATTTAAAGGAATAATAAGGGAGTATTATGTATTATTTGACAAAAATTTAACAATGTATAATTAAATATATATAACAATGTTTAACAAAATTTTCATTTGATATCTCTTTCTCGGAGACTTTTCTTTTGCACAGTTGACAATTGTCGTTGAAGTATACATACTTTTTGTTGATTTGCTGATGTTGTTTTGTGATTGTAGGAATCGCGCACGATTTCCTGACAGCGACAGTGAACACTTTTATTGTTTTTATGTCTTTGTAGTTTATTTACTGAACTGCGCATTGCTTAATGTATTTCTATATTGTTACATTGTAACATTTTTTTATTTTATTTTTATGTATTTACTTTAAAACTTCACCTCTAGTATGTGACGCGTACCTACTTTCGAAGCGGTAATATTCCAATTTCGGTAACTCCCTCGATGTCCGGGTTCTTAACTTGGCTACAACAAGGAAATGATCCGAGGCGATGTGCGTATCTTGGAAGGTTCGGACATTGAGTTGATTGATCAGAGCACTGACAGGTTCCATTATGAATATAAAGGTGTAGGAATAGAAGTCCTTCTTGCTGTTGTCATCATTCTTCTCTATCAGGCGTGAGCTGAGCTGATGTTTCCGAATTCAGCCTTGATGCGGATTGTCATAAGGCGTTCTCTTACGGGGCCGTAGTTTAAGACATTTTGCTTGAGTCTGCCTTGAACACAAATCACAATCCGAATAAGCGCTGTCTTCGCTCTCTGAAGCAATTGCTGTAATAGATGTCAGAGTTCTTTTTCCTCTTTTTGACAGCCCCATATAAGCACAATTTCTAGATGGCGGCGATATCTTCGATACCTGCAGCTGTACAAGGCATTCACAACTTCTTCGGGTACACATAGTCTGTAAAGGGACCTCACATTCCACGTGTAGAACCGAAAATCGCTCTCCTTTAAGTTGGGTCGTCAACATCCGTCCGTATTCGAGGCATTTTTTTACGTCGTGGGGAAGTTAACTTCATGAGTAACCCACAGACTGATAGACCTCAGACAGAAGGGTTCGCTGCATCAAAGCAAAAAATGGGTTTAGGCTCCTAATCCGTGTTTTTGCAACAGCTAATATCACCTCTACTGCCTACTGTGCAACCCTATTACATTAAAGTATCTCAATTAAAGGGTATACCTTCTTGAGATGTAATGTCGCTAAAGGAAACTGATGTCCTAGACAATTTGCCGCATAACTCTCAACGTTAGAAATAGGTGCAGTACCATATGTTAAAATGTTCAACCGATATTGACAAACAAGATTGGGAGAGGATCTCCATACAACTTTTTGAAAATAGTGAAGAAAACATATTTCCAGAGCCAAAATTGCATGTTTATGTTTATTACATTGCATTGGAGAGCAGGTCCAAAGTACAATAGCGCATTCAGGCTAAGACCGTTCGAATCTTTATGTGACCTGTCTAAAACAACAACACAATTTGATGTGGTAAATAAAATCTCTTCTTCTGGAATATGGTGTATGTGTTCTCGTGCTTCCTTAATTTGCATAAACGGTTCCGGTAAACGGCAATAATCTTTTTGCAGATTTCATTCTTGTGCAAAAACGCCACTCCTCAGAAAACATTCGTGACAACTTTCATGAAAGGGTATTAAGAAACCTTGTGTCGTTTGTGCGAAAGGGCAACTCGAAAATGTACGTATTACACTTTGACCAGGGAAATTACCTTAAAAAAATATTATTAGGCACATATCTGTCTTCATAAGCCAAATGCAATTTTCTATCTCCCAGAACGAGTTCAACAGCATGTCAATTCCTCCATATTACGATATAAGCCCCTTTTGTGGTATACTTCCCGTCATAACCCATTTAAAGATGTTATTTTGGGCAATCGTTAGACCGGTTTTATTAACCCGGCGACCGTCGAGTAGAATATTCCAGTCCTTACCGGAACTGAGTAAAACATCAATGCGATTATTCTATGCCTGAAAAATTGTGGATAGTAATGGTGACTTACCGGATGTATACTTAGTACGTTCGCTAACTTTGACCACTTAATATGGGTGTCAAATGATAATAACTACTTAGGAATCCTTTGTTCATGTAAATATAGACCGGAAGAATTTCTCCTTGAAGCTTGTATGCATATTAAAAATAATCGAATTCTTTACATCTACATTTAGTTATTAACAAAGTAGAAAGTACAATACAATATAACAAAAAGATTTAGCATACTACTTAGACAAATAAAGTGAATCGTATTATGAAATTTCGGTTCTTAACTGTCTCTTAACAAATGTTGGTTTCTTGTCTTAAAATAATACCTTCGAGAGTGATTTTACTTACAATTTAAAGAGCGTAATTAGCTTTAAAAATGAAGTTTGTATTCAGAGAATATGTTAAAATATGTGTAGTTATTAAAATAAAAAGATAAATTCCATTTAATTTCATCGCAAGTACTAAGATATAACATACAGTTTCATTCTTATTTTTAGCTATTTCTGTAAAACTGTCGATTTCAATGATTTATTCTGCGTTTTTCGTGAATGAACAGATTTTTATAAAATACAATAATAATCCTTTTTTTATTCTTTTATGGAATTGTTTTCTTTGAATCTGCAGGTGACTACTAATTCGAGATCAGAAGTTATTCCCATGTAAGTTTTGGTAGAGATTGGAATTAAAAGTTTCTTATTAGTATTAAACACTTCAAAGGTTAATTTGATATTAAAAACTATATTGTTGTTTTCAAAAGTGCCACTCCTGTTCGAATATTTAAAATTTTCCTAAAATCGAAGGTATACCTAATGATTTCTTTATTGATTATTGTGTTCAGGTGCAGAATTATAATTCTTTTTTTTTTTCCTTCAGATTGCTTAGTTCGAACATTTGTTCAAAATAAAGGGTTTCAGTTTGAAGTCATAAGGACATACATATGTACCTTCAAATAGGATAGGCATTTATAAATTTTTTGTCTATCAGTTCAATTATACAATTTAATTCAAGGATATTGTCAATTTATTTCTGTTTTTGTAATTATTCTAACATGCTCGTTATTTTCATCTAACATACAGTAGAAAATGATTCTATGGTTTGTCTATCGTTATGTAGTGTTCCAAGGTTTTACCGACGGTATTTAGTGGACCGCATTCCTATGAATGTGGAATAATGGTCAAGATTCTGGCTATTATTGGCATTTTCAATTTCGTTTCTTAAGTGATTATTCCGGTCTATATTTACATACATATATCTATTTCGTCTGTGGTTGTTTTGAATTTATTGGAAGATCGCATATTTCATTGGTTAATTTATAGTCAGTGTAGCGTCATATTTACTAACGATCTGTTTCTTGAGCTTATTTATTTCATTGTATTCAATCAAAATTTAAATCAATTTTCCTCAATTTCGATATCAGAGTGACTAACAACAGTTAGTCAGATTTGCCTTCCTACATTTAAGTGCCTCCGTGTCTAACATTATTGTAGTTCTAAATGAATCCCAAGCTTCTGTTTTCTCTGTATATGAATTTCTCGTGTTTGTTAAGCGTCTCTATTTTTTTTAGTTTTCGCGTTCTGTAACTTCTTCTTAACTGTATTATGACCTTTTTGAACATTTTGTACTTTTGTTGGTGAATATTTAATAGAACTGTGGAATGAATTATTGTAGAACTTTATAGCTCTGTTCATTAATACGGTACACGGATTTTTCTCTTGTATGCTTTAAGTTTTTTTTTTTTGTAATTGTATTATTTAATCATTCAGTGTGTTCTTTTGCATTATATTCAATATCTTCCGCTTTTCAACTACAATATATTGAATAAGATATTTAAAACGAATTTTCTATTTCTCTTTTTACTATTTCATAAGACAAATAACGAACTTCTCGACTCCTGCAAAGATGGCCAACAGCTACCAATACGTTGTCAGTGCACCATCAATCTACCAAAGGGATCTAAAGAAACAACGACTACATCAAACGGAGCAACAAATTGCTGAGCATGTGCGGCAAGGACTCCATGTCGCTTATAATCAATTTTCAAGCAACCTAAGCAAACCTTCGAACACCATCAATATTGAACTTCTTCCTGGAAGCTTGAATCTGGCAAGCATGCTGCCGAAAATTAAGAACTACCCCTGCAAAACCGTCGAATCATCAAATCGGATCATGAGGCGGTGCTGTTGATCATTAACCTACAGAAAACAATTTTTGCTATCAGCTAACAAAATGAGGACGTCATCAATTATTATCAACTTGATGTGGGAATACTGAACGTGGACACAATGGGGAGTGCAACACCGATGTAGCACACTTACCATCGGGTAGTAAACTCGATGAACAGTGAGCAACAGATTGTTCTCAGGAAACTGCACGAACAGAATATTTCGTCCTGCGATTCAAAATCAACAAGCTTAAGGCACAAGTTCCGCACGTTTGCATAAAATTCAACGAGATAATAAAATAAAGAAAAAATATCAAGGATAAGGACGCTGCGACCGATGCTAAAAACAATACAGAGGAGATGCGAAATTTCATTTGAATAGTAGCTTCAAGCCTTCGCCACCAAAAGACCAGGATTTCATAGCAGAAGTGTAACTTTAGCGCTATTGGAATCCACACATACCGACAGTTACTAATTAATCACAACATAAATAGGTCCTCCTCTGCCTCTATTTTTAATTGTTCTGGATAGAAAGAACCCATTTCTTATGGAAGGTTCGTCGTACAAATATTTATGTATTTTAGGTATTAGTTTAGCATACAAAATAATGACAGTAATTAAATTTGGTTTTGGAGTTGCTGGAAGATGCATCGTCGGATCCTAAAATTTGATTTTTTTTTCTAGATAATGGGATAATATTATTTCACAATTTGCTGTGTTATTACTTAAGAGTTGTGTTCCACATGTATTTTTTAAATAAACATTGCAATACAAAACAATAACAGAATGAGATTTTTTATAATTACCTTATGCTACCTGCTCTCCATTACAATCTGCATTGCTCTTAAAATTATTGATTATTTTATAATTATGTATTACTGAAGTTCAAAATATTTAAAAATGTGTTGCACTCTTGGGATTTTTATTAAATATATAATAAGAGAATAATAAATTGTGTTTGCTTTTTTATTTCTTTTATTTCCTTGTAAATTTTTCTCCACTGCAATGAACTCCAATAACGTAATGGATAGAATTGTTACATTTGTAAGCAGCTGACAAAAATTTTGTACTATGTTGTACGGTGTTGAATGAAGGCGTACTTGTAGAGAGCAGCACTGGTATATAATGAAGTAATATTAATTAATTTTAATATTGTCTAAATTGATTTCAACATAAAACCTCTTTCGGTATTAGAAATTACCGAATACCGTCTAGGTTTGTACAACCCTTAAATTATGTCTATTTTGTGTAGATTTCTAGATCTTACGTTATGTTTATGACCAACAGCCAATTTTAAAATTTTATCAAAGCATATTACAAAAAAATAATTATTCTCATGATAGGCACTGCAATTACTAGAAATAAATGTTCTTTAGTAGTTTCTTTATATTAGGAAGAAAGTGGTGAGCAAAAATGTGCTCATAGTTACCTGAAGGTTATCTACACACATATGTGCTCTAGTTTGCTTGTTCTAGTTGTAATATTTGAATATGTCCTGAACAAATGTGTTGGAACATTTATTTTCATACCTGGGAACGTGATACACAAAATATTTGGTGTTTTCCATAATGTGGGAAGTGTGCAGAAAATTGTTATTGTCAGGATTAATACTTTCTTTATTGCACTGTATATCTCTTTTAGTAGATAATTTATATAGATAATTTCATAACGTGTCTCTTTCGGAATAAAATGTTTTTTTGGGGGGGGAATAATTTGGGTAAATTTTGTTTAAAGACACGAGTAGCTGTCGTGCCACTTAATTTTAGTATTATTATTATCATTTCAGTATCATATTTGTTTTTCTCTACTTTCCTCTGTTCGCCCGCCGCTTTAAAAAAAATGGTTACTATTTAAGGGTTTTTTCTTTCTTTTCGAGTTGATGTCTTTGCTGCTATTATCCGATTTGTCGCGTGGAAGCAGCTCTTCATCCATTTCGTCTTCAATTGTAGATATTTGTTGATTGTATTTGCTTTTAAAAGTTTTTTCTTGGAAATAGACATAACTGATTTATGGTTATGATTTATTTTTGTTTTGCCCTTGCGAGATGAAAAATGAATGTAAATCAATTGTTGAGAAGAAAATATTTCACTCGACCTCATTTCATGAAATATATTTCTCGGGTAGGATAGCGTAGTATAGTAGTATTTCCTATAATCAAAAATTAGTCAATTTCTCAGAACCATTATCATTCAATCATCATTTGCTGGTAATTTTTCGATTTCCTTATTAACGAACTCTACTTATGTTGATTAATATACCTCAGTATTAAGTTTTGTTTTTGGCCGCCGTGGCGTAGTGAGTAAGTGCGTCCACTCACATCCCGAAGATTCTGGTTCGATTCTTGGACTGAATACCTCTGATTTTATCACGGCACCACCTCTGACAAGAGTAGTCATTGTCTATGAAAACCTTTTTAAACCTCGAGGTTCGGAGTCGGCAAAAACTGTAGGCCCCTTCTACTTAGAAATCGACATGTTGTTTTGTATCAAAATACAAACTTCTCGTACGTGCAATGGTCACTTATCTAAATATGTTTGTCTGAATGCTGCTGGAAAGTTGTTAACCTTCTGAAGCAACAATTTTATTCCTAATTATTGCTACTGCTTGGTAATATCTCTTAATTCCAGTGTAGTTGTGAAATAAAAGCACAACCGTTTTAGCAGCTTAACACCAACTTATATATTAAACTGGTTCTCCGGAAAATTGATTGATTTGTTTAAATCCAAACTTTTTGGGCACTTTACTTACGGCAAAGTTAATAGAACCATATCCAGCTTACTAGCCAAGTTGTCAACTTTAGTTGTTATCATATCATTGTATGACTTGTTGCCAGTTATTAGTTCTGACAACTTTTTCAAAATGCTTTTGTAGGCAAATTCTAATGCATTTCAGATAGCAGTGACAAATGAAGCTTATTGAATTGTTGCCATTTTTTATTTTCTTTTAATGTGTTTACACAAATTCTTTGATACCGTCAGTCACTAATAGACAGATCAAATAATTTACACTTCTGAAGTATTAAAACTGAAAACAATCAAGTTATCAGTTCAAACAATTTTTAAATAAAAATTAGCTTTCAATATTAAAATGATCATCCCCGATCGTTTTCGTCTTGGCTTTCTTTGTTTCCATTATAAACTTTCCTTTCCTAGTATCAGGAATTTTAACGTTCACTTAATTTGAACTTAAGTTGGAGGAGGAGTTGAGTCGTTAATCACAACCTTAATAATAGTTGAGTTGCAGCCCACAGGGGTTCATAATTTAGCTTCTGCATCAACTACTTGCGTTGTCGTATAATTATTCTCTCACCATTGAAGGAGATCTTGAAAGGGGTGGTGCTGTAAAAAATACGAGGTGTTCAGACCGGGAATCGAACCTGGACCTTCGGAGTGCGGGTCGACATACTAACCTACTAGGCCATTATGACCAACACCACACACGAACCGTATGACTTTTTATTTGTCATTCTATCTATACTAGTCTAACGTACAATTACCTTAGAGTTATGCAAATGACACGGGTCGTCGCGAATATACCGAATCGGCATCGTCGATCGTCGGGGAACGCAATCTAAATGATCGAGATGTCGAACCCGGAATTAAACTCGATGTGCTGAACTGGCCCTTCATTCGTGAATGCAAGCACATCATTTTCACTTTAGGAAATGGGCTGCACCGACCAAACGTTCTATTCTTGTCCTTAAGCGATGTCTCTCATCGTGATGTCACCATTAAGAAAAATAATAATAGTAATGGTCACATTACTATCGAAAAACATGTATCTGCAAATTTGGTGAATACCTTTGATTACAGAAACAAAAGTGGTCCCGGATATCCAATATTCCGGCTTCCGGAAAAAAACAATCTTATAGCAGGCTACGTGTCCAGTCACCGTAGCCTGCTTCTTGGACATTGAAAAACCTTTCAATTGGTCGATACATCAACAACGCGGAGCATCCAAGCAGGCGACAGAGATCGCGTCTTTGCTTACTTATCAGGCCGGCGACCCGGAAGGGTCGGGGCCTGAGCAATAGCTGCCTTCCATTGCTGACGGTCCTGGGCACGCTGCTTTCAGTCATCAAGGCCAAGCTGTCTTACGGCCGCGATGACTTGGTCTCTACACCGGAGGTTCGGTCGTTCTCTTCTTCTCGAACCAGGAGGCTCAGATTCGAAGACCCTCTTCGCTGGAGCGTTGCTGTCCATGCGTTCGATGTGGCCGAGCCAGTGTAGTCGGATTTTTGTCTTCCGGACTACAACCACATCCTGGTACAGCTAGTAGAGATCGCGGTTATGTCTTCTCCTCTATTCACATTCCTCGCAGACGGGACCATATATCCGACGTAGATAGACAGATTTGCTTATCGTGCAGCTTTCAGCTCCATAAAGCAGGACTGGCAGTATTAGGGTCTTGTAGAGCATGACTTGGTCCTTCGAGTCAGGAGTTTTGACCCCAGTTGTTTCGACAAACTGAAGTAGCATCGGTTGCCAAGGGTGGTTCTACGTCCGATCTCCACTGTGATGTCATTTGTGGAGTTAACGTTTGCCCCGAGGTAGACAAACTCCTTTACTACCTCAAAACTATAGTTGTCGATTGTTACATTATGTCCTAGGTGTTGTGTGACCGGTGCAAGTTTCAAACGGCTCAGATGCCCTCGAGCCGAATTGCACGGTGCATCGCGTATTTATTAGCGTGGTGCGACATAACCGGGTAAATTTTCCCGGGATCTCAAATTTGGCCATCGCTTCGAAAAATTAGTCGCGATGAATGCTGTCGTATGCGGCTTTGAAATCGATAAGCAGATGGTGCGTATCGATTTGAAACTCGCTGGTCTTCTTCAGGATTTGCCTCAGTGTGAAGATTTGGTCTATAGTCGATTTACCGAGCCGGAAGCAGCACTGGAACGTGCCGATTAGTGCGGTTTTAGACATTCATACAGTACGCTGGATAGGATCTTGTAAGCGACGTTGAGTAGGAATATACCTCTGTAGTTGTAGCACGAGGTAGGATCGCCTTTTTTGTGGATGGGGCATATGGAGCTGATACTCCAGTCGTCGGGCATGCTTTCGTCTTCCCACATTCGGCAGACGATCTGGTGCAGTACCAGTACAGTACCAGTACCAGTGCCCTACCAGTACATTGACAAGAGCCTTAAAGAGCTCCGATATTAAGGCTTTGTTGTTCTTCAGCCTTTTAATAGCTGTACCCACTTCCTCAAAGCTAGGTGGGAGGACTATTTCATCGACTGGAATTGGGATTTCCTGATTCCCTCCCACTCTCTCCTGGTCAGGCCCGTTAAGCAGCTGTTGAAAGTGCTGCTTGAACACATCCACTATTCCCTGCGGGTCGGTAACAAGATTACCCTAGCAATTCCGAAGAGCCTGGGTGCCTTTCCTAAAGCCTGATGCTAGGCTTTTGGCTTTATAATAAAGGCCTCGTATTTTATGTTTGTCCCTAGACTCTTCGATATCCTTGAGCTGGGAGATAGAGAGAGCCCTTTTCTTCAGGCGTAGAAGCTTTTCAACTCCTCTTGCCTTGCTCTTATTTTCTGTTACAGCGCTTTTTGGTATGCCTGGTCTGTTGCACGTTTCTTCTGCTAACACTCGCCATCATACCGCGGATTTCTTGTCGGGGGTGGTGGGTAGCCTATGGTAGCTTACGCTACCTCTTTGATGAATGAGCGGCAATGCAACCACATATCGTTGGCCTTTGTGTTTGACGTAGGCATACCGGAGAGTCTGCAGCTTTCTGACATTGGACAGTCGAGCTCTGAATCTTGCTGCCACGAGAAAATTTTCAGAGTCGACGTTTGCGCCCCGTTGCTGTGTGGATGTTTTTGTGAGGGAATCTTGTGCTATTAACGACCATATTACGGCCTGTCGCAAAGTCAGTGAGTCGGAAGCCGTTGTCTGTTTTCGTATCGTGGAGGCTGTGCTTTCCGATCACTTCGCCAAACATGTTTTCCTTACCGATTTTGGCATTGAAGTCTCCGAGTACGATTTTTACATTTTCGTAATAGTCCTCTTTGAAAGAGTATTCAACCTCGTCGGTAGGGGCGTGTGCACATATAACGTTGATGTTGTAGAATCTGTCCTGGATGCGAATCACAGCCAGGCGATCACTTATTGGTTTAAAGTCGATGACCTTCAACCTTAGCCGTTTTCATACGACGAAACCGCATCCAAATGTGTGCAACCTTTTGTGACAGCTGAAATATATGTCGCACTCATTCTTCTTCACTATTCCATGTCCTATCCAGCGTATTAACTGGATCGCAGTGATATCCGCCTTATACTGCGTGAGGGTATTTTCCAGTTTTTGAGCGGCTCCAGGAGTGTAGAGTGTTCTTACATTCCAGGAGTACACTCGCAAATCGTTGTCCTTTTTCGTGCCGTGTCGTCGTTGTAAGTCCGCCCGTAGATCCGAAACTGCTTGCTCTCTCGTAGCAGTTCACGCCTTTGACCAATGTTTTTTATCATATACATCCATATGCGACAGACATTTATGTACCTCCTTCAACAAATGTTGACCTGTTCACTAAAGACACGTTGACTTCAGTATCGCTATCAGAACAGATCGCAGCTAATCGAATGCCAACTGGAGAAACGAAACTTCAACTATCAGAAGTGGGGTATTCGGGTTAAGACTAAGTAGGGTACCGTATAGCCAGAAAATGCCGAACATCATCGAAACCGCCATACGAATAATAATAATCGACAAGCAGATGAATCTCGAATTCAATCTTTACTCCAGTATGGTCTTTCAAAAGGCCAATTTCGATTCATATATCCACTAATGATTAGAGTGTACGGAATGACCCAAGAGACGAAGTTATTACTTAAGAAGCGACACCAAAATCCATCACAGTACACGGCTTCCATGTGGCACCGTTCTATAAGACTAGTGTAGAGTGGAAAATGTTGATCCTTAAAAGGAAGGAAAAGGAAGGTAAAACGCAACTGTTGAAACACAACAAAAATGCAAAAGTACTTATTGGAACTGTTTAAGAAACAGCTATAGAAAACTGAAACGCATTTTTCTTTTTTAGTCGACATGTACATTTAAAGAAAAAATGTACAAAAAAATAAATTAATTTACGGAATGCAAGAATTTAAATAGGATGCTATGGTCGTACGCGAGTGCTTACGACAACTTTTATTAATCTGTCTTGTTTATAATCAAAAGTGTTTAAAAAGCTCTCTTTTGGTTACACATACATATTTTTATATACAAAAATGTATTAAGTACGTTGAAAATAAATCGGCAGTGTTAATTTCAAATGAAAATATATAATATTACAATTACCGTATTCAATGCATTCACGAAGGTATATTGATAATGGGCAAACATATGGGTTAAATATCAACAACGAAGATGAGGATACTCTCAATTCTCATATTCGCTTCAGATGGGCAAAGCATTAAGTGTTATATTAATGTTTGTATAATATTATATTAATTTTCCTCAGATACCTTTCTACAAGTCTGGGGCTCCAGTATCCTCAAGGTTCGACGAACTTGTAGTACAGATCATTGCTGAGATCACACAGCTAAGACTAAACCATACTTTCTCAAACCGCATGCACTCCACATCTTCTCAACATCCATCATCCGTTTTCTCGACGTAAGGTGCAACGAGTGTTATACCATTGGTCATCCAGACTGAGAGCAGATTATATGTCACTAGCCCGCTGTCATCCGGATAAGCAGTACCTTCCAAATATGTCTGCTTTACACGTGTACTGGGTGCTCTAAGCCGTCCACCTTTCTTTCTCTGAAAGTTGTGGTAATAAAATTTTATCACAAAACATTTGGAATATTAAAGCAAAGACAAATAAACAAACAAAAAAAGCTGTTTAATGCTTTCACTTATTTGCATGGTACAAAAACTAGAACCCCAAGTACGAGATTTCAACCAACTTGGAGTGCGCAACTGCCGAGAAATCGTACTATAATTAAAATAAAAAGAAGAAGCAAAAAAGTGGCATCAACCTATCCGATTGCGCATGAAGAAGAGTGCAGCCGTCAGGGCTTGAGAAAAAGAACTCTTTGGTGGAATGGTCCAAGGTGGCTGTGACAAAAGGTAGTACAGTACGGTGAAGTCATTAGTCATGAAACCATCTGAGACCAAATAAGTGTTCGGTGGATACTCGGTCACGTCCGTACAGGTACGAAACCTGTTACAACATTTAATGCTAAAGTACAGCTCATTGAGACAAGAAAAGACTGAAAATAAATGTTTAGTATATATATTATGTCCATCGACAAAATGTACAATGCAACCAAATTACTTATAAAAATGTACAACAAAAGAACTTCGAGTCAGAATGCCTTACGGTCTTCATCGATAACAAAGGAATGCCCCATGACGATTACAGGTAACAAAAATGAGTCTGCTGAAAAAGGCGACTAAAATTTTTAATCTAAACATCAAAAAACGCACCAACAACCATTATAACCACGTTACCCCTTTTTCACTTGATTGATGAAAATAATGCAACAGCGTAAGTAAGTTAAGTGAGCGAAAATAACACCCTTCTGCATGGAATATATTTCGAGGAAATATCATGCATCAGCCTCATAACAAGACAGTCGAAACTGGTTGCCAATCGCCAATTAGACCTGTTTGAACATAATCTGGAGATGATTTGAATCACAATAAGGACTGCCAACGACGAGTACGCTGCTACTCAAGGTTTCCTCACTCTATTATGGGGTATTAAGAAGCAATTCCAGTACCAGCAGTGCTTCGAAACGAGTTCCTCTTTATCGACATTCCTCGCGAATCATACTACACGGTTTCAAAGGATGAATTAAGCAAATGTGTATGAAAGCATACACTATTTATACTCTAATTTTGGACTGACACCGGCATCCTTCGAGATACAGTTGCTATTGGAAAAATAATTTTTTTTCGAGTGAGACATTTTTTATTGAATACTCACAAACATTAATAAGTGTGATATGTCCCGCACAGGGTTTGTGGTCACAGGGCAAAGTTGCTGATCGCTCTCAACATGGTGGGATGCCAACAACGATCCCTGTCGATGCGCAAACCAAGTTGACATGCAGCCTCCTAGCGCCCCCTCTGGATAGCTATTACAACACCCATTGTGAAGTGAACCAATGCATGCAGCGACTCCCTAGCGGGTGTGTGGAGGGCTAACAACCCGCCCACAGAAAAACAAACTGTTACGAGAGTGCAAGCAGCCTCGGATCTACGGACGGACTTACAACGACGACACGGCGCGAAAAAAGACAACGATTTGCGAGTGACATTCAGATAGCAACGTGGCGATCTCCGGACGGTCGAACCGCCAATCAAATCGCGCATGTGGTCATTGACAGAGTCGATATGAGTCAAATATCCTGAATGTAAGAACATTCAGGGGCGCAAACGTCGACTCTGACAATTTTCTCGTGGCAGCAAGATTCAGAGCTCGATTGTCCAATGTCAGAAAGCTGCAGACTCTCCGGTATGCCTACGTCAAACACAAACGCCAACGATATGTGGTTGCATTGCCGCTCGGTCACCAAAGAGGTAGCGTAAGCTACCTGAGGCTACCTACCACCCCCGACAAGAAATCCGTGGTATGATGGCGAGTGTTAGCAGAAGAAACGTGCAACAGACCAGGCATACCAAAAAGCGCTGTAACAGAAAATAAGAGCAAGGCAAGAGGAGTTGAAAAGCTTCTACGCCTGAAGAAAAGGGCTCTCTCTATCTCCCAGCTCAAGGATATCGAAGAGTCTAGGGACAAACATAAAATACGAGGCCTTTATTATAAAGCCAAAAGCCTAGCATCAGGCTTTAGGAAAGGCACCCAGGCTCTTCGGAATTGCTAGGGTAATCTTGTTACCGACCCGCAGGGAATAGTGGATGTGTTCAAGCAGCACTTTCAACAGCTGCTTAACGGGCCTGACCAGCTTTGAGGAAGTGGGCACAGCTATTAAAAGGCTGAAGAACAACAAAGCCGCAGGCTCAGATGGTTTAATATCGGAGCTCTTTAAGGCTGTTGTCAATGTACTGGTAGGGAGCATGCACCAGATCGTCTGCCGAATGTGGGAAGACGGAAGCATTCCCGACGACTGGAGTATCAGCTCCATATGCCAGATCCACAAAAAAGGTAGAACGTAGAGCAACCCTTGGCAACCGATGCTACTTCGGTTTGTCGAAACAACTGGGGTCAAAACTCCTGACTCGAAGGAGCAAAGTCATGCTCTACAAGACCCTTATACTGCCAGTCCTGCTTTATGGAGCTGAAAGCTGGACGATAAGCAAATGTGTCTATCTACGTCGGATATATGGTCCCGTCTGCGAGGAAGGTGAATGGAGGAGAAGACATAACCGCGAACTCTACGAACTGTACCGGGATGTGGATGTAGTCCGGAAGGCAAAAATCCGACTACACTGGCTCAGCCACATCGAACGCATGGACAGCAACGCTACAGCGAAGAGGGTCTTCGAATCTGAGCCTCCTGGTTCGAGAAGAAGAGGACGACCGAACCTCCGGTATAGAGACCAAGTCATGGCGGACGTGAGACAGCTTGGCCTTGATGACTGGAAGCAGCGTGCCCAGGACCGTTAGCGATGGAAGGCAGCAATTGCTCAGGCTCTGACCCTTCATGGGTCGCCGGCCTTATAAGTAAGTAAGTAAGTTGGTCCCGCACATTGGTCGATTTGAGTATTACTTACGGTGAAATACTTAATGACGTTAGTTGTTAAATACTTAACAACAAATTCAACTACAGCAGCTGGACATGAATCATCAATTTGATCATCAAGAGTGCGATAATGCGTTTTATATTGCTTGAATTTGGATACGCAACATCACTATGTTATGTAGCGAGAGTGGGAACCCCGCAATCTCCGGAATCAGAATTCTATTGTTTTCACTCCTTAGAATTCCCATGGTTTCAAAATACAGTCGTTGACAGTTCAATAGAAAGTCGTTAAAGAGTACTATTTCTCTAAAAAGCTTCTCAGACTTCAACCTTCGGAGTGGACATAAAACTGCTGGTACAAGGCAACCAGCGAATATGTTTAAGTATCGTTACCAAAACAGATGTTTTGCAGGAGGAACTATGCTCCCTTACTCATTTATTGTCTACGTACGTCCAACAATTAAGACTTCATACATATGTATGTGCGGAAAGCTGTATGTTTATCCATAAAATTGCACACCTGTATCATACTCTTTCTTCGTGGTTAAAGTATAACCTTATTCCGCCTTTAAAAGAAACTAAAATAACCCGTTTTGGAGATCTTAGATCCCAAAGTTTGCTTATTTCTTTGCAACATGTTAATGTTAACTGTCAATCAGAGCAAAAAAAATGTTCAAGGAAAAAATATGTTTTTCTTCGTGTGTCAAATTAAGTCATTCTGCATAATATGTCAGAATGTTAAATGAATTTATAACGCCAGTTATAGAGAAAGACGTATGTGAAAAGAGTGATTGTTATCTTCTGCTCCTCAAAGTTCTAGAAATCTATCTGCATACAAAACTTCGCTTGATAATACAAACGTTTTCTTAAAAACAGCTCTCAAATTAGTGAAAATTTTTTTGCATGGAGTCTGAAAAAGAAGATTCAACAAAGAACTTTATGGGCTGTACGGTGGTAAGCGCTTGTCTAAGGTTACAACGCTTATATATAGCATATATAGCGTATGGACACCCCTGCTCCGGCTTGAAAAGTCTTCGAATCCGAGAAATTGTAAATATTTTTAATTGACAGTGACAGGCAGTACTGGTTTATTCGATATTATTTTACATTAAAATTCAACATGCAGTCGATGGAATATAAATAGCATATCCTCTTCACATCATAAATACATAAGTATAGTACATAGACACAAACATTCTCACAAAAATGGAAAACTGGAAAGTAGTTATCGTTTGCAGATTTGGAGGACACACATAATATCTGTAGCGACTTTTCATCAAGAAGCATAATAAAGGGCGAACCATGGTTCGCAAAAAAAAAAAATGGTTTGCAATAATAAAATGTAAGACATATGGGGATGAAGTTAAGTTAGAAGAAATTTTATGCGATATTACCAATATTTAATATTTATTAAAAGATATTTAAAAAGGTATCATAGAACATATCTGTGCCCGCGCATGAATAAACTGGCGAATATGGTTTTAATGGGACTAGAGTAGACGCTTGTAAACCTATGATAGACCTACTCTTCACACCTAGTATAACCATGGCGAAATATTTTTTACTGTCCCACGTCCGGAGCCTTCGGCGGATTGGGCTTTGTCTTTTCGTGCCATGATCGGGTTAACTGACAATCGGCCCCTTCTAAATCAATTTTGAAATGAAAGCTATACGTCCTAATTATGCATCTTAGAATGCAGTCAATCTAGATATCGCAAACCTCTCGAAAAAATTAGTGTAGCGTTTTGAAATAACTTTTTAAGGTGGGACGCCAAATTGCCAGTTATGGGTGTGAAGAAAGCTGAGCACTGATCTAAATAGAGATCGTCACACTGAAACCAAAGGTGCACTTAATTCGTTTTGAAAGCTCTCCATCCTGAACTTAAGAGATAATTTGGGATAAGCTGTCAGGAAAAGAAATGATCACCCGATTGCTAAAAGGATAGTTTAAAAAATGAAAGGGGTAATTTTCAACGCAAAGTTATTCGTTTAATTTAACTCAAGAATTATTACAAATAACAATTAATCATCACCGTGATCGTCATTCAACTTACTACTTAAACTAATAACATTTCGTCACATGTTGCTTATAGCATATTACAGTAAAACTAATAATAGAATGAGAGCCATAAGAAAGTTATAATAGAATGTGAATAATTTAAACAGATCTTGTGGAAAGACGCACGCTCCTGCTCCTTCTTCTCTCATGAGGTTACTTTTTCATACCCTGCAGTATTGATAAAGATGACTCCCGAGGAGAGGACCAACTCTAGAAACAGGTTAAACATAAAGGAAGTTATAAAGCTGTCATTTAAACCGAGCAGTACTCACATTTTTACTTTGGCAATTTTCGTGCCGGAGCAACGGTGTCCACGCGCTTGACATGGGCTAGCCATCTTAAGCCGTACATCCGAGGACTAGTCAAGCCGCATGTCGCTGTACAGCCCATAGAGTTCGTCGTTAAAACTTTTCCTCCAGATGCCATCAACGCAAATAGGACCAAAAATCGCACGAAAAACTTTTCTCTCGAAGAGACTTAGGGCTTTTTCATTCGCTTTAACGAATGTCCAGTTTTCCGCACCATTGAGTAGGAATGGGAGAATCAAGCCGTTATATAAAGGAATCTTAGTAATTCGAGAGAGGGCTTTATTAATCAATTGCCTCTTGAGCCCAAAGAAACAACGCCAGCAGCTTTGTTCGACTTAAGTCTCGATATTGCTATTTTGACCTCGTCGAAATCGGGTAGACGAAATTCTAGTCCATCGTCGTCCAAATTGAGTGGAACATTCTGCGTAACAGCGGTATTTGTGTCTTCATCGCCGTTTAGGAGTTCGCAGAAATTATCCTTCCAGATTCTCAGCAGCGAATGCGACTCTACCACCAGTTGTCCATTTTGGTCCCGGCAGGCTTTTGAGGTTTGTAACCGTCGGATAACTGTTTTATCTTGCGGTAGAAATTTCGGGCGTCATTCCTGCCATAGCATCTCTTCATTTCCTCTACCGCGCGCTTCTCGTGCTCCTTCTTTTTTCTTCTGAAAAGCCGGTTCTCTTCCCTTCTTCTCTGTGTGTAGAGCTCACAAGCAGCTCTCGTCGTTCGATGCAGCGTTGCCTTGTATGCTTCTTGTTTTGCTGCATGCGCCTGCCTGCACTCGTCGTCAAACCATGGGTTCCTCTTAGGTGGTGGCGTGAAACCAGCACATCAGTGGCGGCCTCTTTAATGGCTTCTTGACAACGTTTACATTGGTTTTCTATTGTTTGGGCAGGCAGCGTCGAACTTTGAGACAGTTTCAGGGAGAATCGATTGGTAAAGACTCTAGCGATCGGCTGCGATTGTAGACTCACGCAGTTTTGGCCTGTCTCGACTCCGTTGCTCTCTCGATATCCGGGTTCTTACCTTGGCTACGTGGGCGCATATGAGGCTTATATTACCGAATTCAGCCTTGATGCGGATTGTTATGAGGCGTTCGCTTATGTATTGGAAGCTTTAGACTTTTTGCCTAAGTCTGCCTCGAACAACAAACCGCATCCAAATAAGCGTTTCCCTCTTTCCCTGTAGCAGTCGCCGTGGTATATGTCGCAGTTTCTCACTCTTCTCTTGCCCGGCCCATCCCACCGCATTTCCTGAATCGCGGTAATGTCTGCTTTATAGCAGTCCATGACCTCCGCAAGTTCATCGGCTGCACGTGGTCTGTTTAGGCACCTCACATTCCACGTGCAGATCCGTAAATCATTGTCCTTTGTACGGTTGCGAGTGTCGTCAAGAGTGTATCCAACCGTATCCGAGGCATTCGGTTGTTCCGTAACTGGAGATTTTTTTAATGTGGCCGGGCAGTTACCCCGACGCACACCCCCAACCTGGAAGACCAGGCCCTTTTTTATACCTCTTGGGCGGAGGGTACCAACGCGGAGGTACTATAAGCACAGTTGATCTGTGGGAAACAGTTACAACAGCTGGGCATCGCCAGGTTGATACCAATCAGTGCCTACCGTGTTCCCACATCACCCAGCCATCTTTCATCGTTCTATTACTCAGACATAACGGCAAAATAACTGCCGAGCGAAAATGTAACGTAAAAGAAAACAACAAAAATTGCCGAGAAACTGAGTAAACAAAATATGCATAGAAGAATAAAACTTGCACTTATCGAGTAACTTTTTTTTCAAGTTGCAAATACCGCATACACAATGTTTTAAATTCAGCTCTTGCTAAAACCGAGGAGTTGCGTAAATCGAGAGTTGCGTTAATCGATAACGTACTGTATAAAGAATCATCTTTAAGATTCAAATGAAGCCCGTGCCTTTTTTGCCGCCGTAGTGTTGAGTGACAGTAACATAATTAGAATAATTGAGTGGGACTACAGCCCACAACGGACCCGGGGCCTAGCTTCTACAACATCAACTCTAATGTTCTCTCACGAGTAGAAGGGACCTACAGTTTTTTGCCGACTCCGAACGACGAGATTTCAGAAACTTTTCATAGACAATTGATACTCTTTGAGTGTTGTCAGCAACTCGAAAGAGGTGGTGCCGTGAAAAAATGTGAGGTGTCCCGGCCGGAAATCGAACCCAGACCTTCTGCGCGGCGGTCGACGCACTTACCACTACGCCACGGCGACATATTCAATTATAATTGTTTTATCCATGCACCCTATGGACATTTTATTTACGTACATACTTCTTTACGATTTTATTCATGGGCCTCTAAAAGGTTGCTGAGCTTTAATTGAGCCCGAATAGCACTCCGATAAATAAGAAGTGCCCAAGCGGTGCTGAAAAAGCAGTTATTTTCCTGTTCTGTTTGTTAGATCATTTATTGAAATTATTTGTCTGTCTTTCCTTTTTTATCTAAAAAGTCTCCAAGATTTAGGATTGGAAGTTTGTTTCCTGCATGATGTTTGTTTGTATATTATATATATATTCTTTAATTAATACAGCAGTTTATATGTCACCGCATATTTATTTGTTACGTCATACATAAAATGGGTAGATGACCTAGTTGGACATATTAAATAATGCAAAAGTCGGAAATACAACCACGAACGTCAATTTTATAATTTCATATAACAGCTGCAAAAAAAAAACAAGCAATCATTGTGAAACTGTTCATGCTCTTTCCCTTCAATAGGCCTTTATTTGCATTGGCATGCAGTGCTAAAAAGAGACAAATCATATACGATTAACATATTAATCAATTGCCTCTTGAGCCCAAAGAAACAGCGATTGGCAAGAGTGATTCTGCCCTTGATTGCTTTACTGATGTTGTTGTTCTTATTCACCGCGGAGCCAAGATAGACGAAGTCCTTGACTACCTCGAAATGTCTGCTGCCCATAGTGACGCTCTGTCCGAGACATCGATGTTCTGTGCCCTTCTTCGATGGCAGCATATACTTCGTTTTGCCCTCGCTTACCACCAGTCCCACTTTAGCTGCTTCCGCTTCGATGCTAGCAAACGCCTCATTAACGGCTCGCTGAGTTCGGCCGATCACGTCAATGTCATCCGCATAAGCTAGCAGTTGAACGGACTTGTGGAAGATCGTGCCCCTGATGGTGACGTGTGAGTTACGCATGATCCCCTCAAGAATGATGTTAAAGAATTCGCATGCCAGCGCGTCGCCTTGTCTAAACCCTTTTTTGACTTCGAAGGTCTCGGTGAGTTCGCTACCGACCTTGACGGAACAGCTAGAGTTCTAAATCGCCATCCTACACAATCTGACGAGTTTGGTAGGGATGCCAAAACTAGACATGGCACTGTATAGCTCGTCTCTATGCACGCTGTCATACGCGGCCTTGAAATCGATGAAAAAATGGTGTGTGTCGTTTTGAATTTCTCCAGGATTTGCCGCAATGTGAAGATCTGGTCGATTTAGGACTTCCCTGGCCTGAAACCACACTGATAAGGACCTATCAGGTTGTTGACGAACGGTTTCAGGCGCTCACACAATACGGCAGAGAAAATCTTATATGGAAGTTTGTTTCCTGCATGATGTTTGTTTGTATATTATATATATATTCTTTAATTAATACAGCAGTTTATATGTCACCGCATATTTATTTGTTACGTCATACATAAAATGGGTAGATGACCTAGTTGCATATATTAAATAATGCAAAAGTCGGAAATACAACCACGAACCTCAATTTTATAATTTCATATAACAGCTGCAAAAAAACAAGCAATCATTGTGAAACTGTTCATGCTCTTTCTCTTCAATAGGCCTTTATTTGCATTGGCATGCAGTAGCACAAAAGAGACAAATCATATACGATTAACCTATTATATATTTCGCACATTCGACATTTATTTTTTTTAATTCTTCAAATAATGAAAAGTCCAATGGTTAGTTGTTAATGTATAAGTAGTTTTTTTTATATATATTATTATAGTTTCATTGTGCAGCAACAGTATCCCACTGAATATAACATAATAAATCGTTTTTCTCCTTCGGTGTTTTCGGTGACTGCATTTAATTCCAAAGAAATGTTGTAGTGCTTGAACCCTCCATGTAGTCGGTCGTTGGCACGTGCGAGAATGGAAAATGGTTAGTGCAATGAAATTATCTTATTAGTGTTAAGTGCTCTTGGTGATATTGTGGATAGTTTTCATAATGTACAGGAGTTGAAACCATCAGTAGAATAAGACAGACTTTACAGTATGTTGCATTTGAGGGGAGTGTGTGTCTCGTATTCGGCGCTCTAGTTAAATGAGACGAGCTGGTTGCATGTTTTATTAGTTTTTATTATTCAACTGAATTTGTGCATATTATGATATATTTTGATGTCTTTATGTGTTTTTTGATGAATGTGTTATTACAGTTGTTACATATGTTATTTTTTAATATTGTATTTTTCGTAGTCATTTTGTTATTATAATTGGTGTATAAATCATGCACCACTGTGAGTACCTACATATTTTTTATTAAAATGGGTGAATCAGCGATTTCCTAGAAGCTTTACGCGGAAAAGATAAAAGTACCGTTCCCAAAATAGAAGGATGATAAAGGTTTCATCGAAAATTTGGTTAGATTTCAAAATTGTATACTTATTGTTGACACCGATTAACACTGAACTTGAATTTGATACTAGCTTTTGAAGTCACTTTTGTAATAGCAGATATTAATCACCCTATAAAAGGAGTTGTTTTTCTGCTTATTTTAAGTGCCCACCTTCGAAGTAAACGAATTTCAAATAAAAACACTAATCTTCAAATCAGCTAAATTTCGTTCCTTCATCGAATAATTCCTACTGTTTAACTTCCTTCACGTCAACTCAATCCGGAGAGATTAGCTATCGTGAAATTTCAGTTTCAGCAAATAATCGATTGATGTATTTACCGCATTTCCAAATAACACGGGCTTCACTATTTCACTTCACTTCATTTCCGACGTAGAATTCACTTGATTTCTGAACATGCGTTGAATACCGATTGTTAAACCAAGCTACGACACTATATGTATGAGCACCCAATCGCAAACACTTAAAACTGTTCCGGTAACCTCAACCATTGTTTGATATTTTCAAATACCGATCACCGAAAAAGATATTTATAAAACGGACGTCATGACGGCTTTCGGGCGTTCGAATTTTTCCAAATGTCTTTTGGACTGCGTTGTGTTCTTTTTCATGCCAAGCCTCTAGTGCAAATAAGTGTTATTGGTAGATGCTTCAAACAACACTATTGGGGGAATTCTCCATTAATAATGACGTTTGCGATCCGTTAGGTGTCTTTTCAAGTCGTCTAAAACCAGCCGAAAGAAAGCATTCAATAGTAGTAATAATAGCTATGTTTTTGTCTTGGACTTCAAACGATCTAAACTCAATTCTACTCTTTTCAAAGAAATTTATGAAACTCTCGGTATCAAGCGAGTCAGGACTACTATGTGTATATCACCCTCATGCAAAAGGATCGGTTAAACTACAGCTTAAGTAATATTTTTGCGCATACGAAAACAAACAAAATTGGTATTCCAATTTACAGCGCATACCTTACAGATATGGAAATATTTAAGCACGAACAAAGTTTTGTCTATAAAAAAAATTTTTAACTTCATTTTATAAGAAATGCACTATCTTACTTTTTACAGCATTCTTAATATGTATTTTTTTTTATAGTATAATACTGAATATAGTAACACATACAAGTTACATATATATTTTGCAGTTAAGATTCTTTCTCAAAAACAGGGCTTTTCCAGCTAGGTGGAATATTAAAACTCTGATAAGACAGAACAATTCTGATTTGAGTTAAGATTTTCATTGAAAAACACACTTTTTTTTACAACTACAGTATTTTGTGGGTCTCTTTGTAATTTAGGCGATATTCCTGTCTACCATAACATACAAACTAAGTGTTACGTGTCTTATTTAAGGAAACTACTATTTAACCAAGAGGCGTAAAACTTTGATGATAGGTACCCTGCATGTAATAACATGTAACGAGCCAAACAACGTTTTGTTCGACAGTCCAACAGTGCAAAGGCATTTTATTGTGGCGAATGCGATAGAGTCAACTACGGTTTTGTACCATATTTCGTTGCTCAAATTTTCTCTGCCGTTATCACTCCAAAGCAACTTTATTTCGTGTAGTTTACCATTCAACATACAATTTTAAATTTCTCGAACGCCTCGTCCTCGGTCTTTAAAATTATGATATGTACATATATCAAAAATATATTTGGTCATATCAATGTACATACATATATCTACAATCTACATACATACTTTGCGTAACATACGAATAGGCTTCATGGAATTATTCATCTTATTGTTTATTAACTTAAGACCTTGTGTCATATTTTGCTATTCCAGTTCATGAAGATTCAAAGCAAATTATGTTCTTTGCTTTTTCTGTGCAAAATGGTATGTCCTTGCTTGCCCTTTTTTCAGCCATTCTTTCCTTTTTAACTTACAGTCATTTCATTTTTGACAACATTTTTTCAACTCTGGATACAATACTTTTTCCGGTTAACCGTTGAGTAAAGGCGTGTAAAAATTAACTTAACAAGATTTTGAAATAATAGAAAAACAACACTTTTTAATGCCTAATAACGTTCTGCCAAAATGTAATACTGTGCTCTCGGACAAGGAAATAATAAATAATTTAACACTGCCCTTGCAGTTAATAAACGAGTCAGAAAAAGAAATAATTTATTATAATATCGCAGTAGACTGGTGGAACAGCTGATGTTCTTCACAGTAACAATGAATTTGTGGAAACGAGACAAATTGAGTTTTCGATTATTCCAAAACTTTCTAAAGGAACAGCGTGACAAATATAAATGCACCATGAAGCACTCGACGAATCGTTTGGGGATTGCACGACTTACCCGGCTCATTATTTATCTCCTCCAATATCTTTGGAGCACTTATTTTATTTAAACTTACGAGGGTCCAGATCGTCTATCATTTTCTATGTTACTAATGTTTTTGTATTTTGTTATAATCTTGTGAATGGTGGATGGACTTTTGTTAACAATTTTAATAATTTCCTGCTCTGATTTGTTTTCCAGAAAGTGTTTTATAATTAATTCCTTCAAATCCTTACTCAATTCCTTTCCCCTTGATGCCATTTTTAAACACAATATGTGTAACCGCGAAAATAATATTGCAAACTGCAAAAATAATATTTTTAAACGATTAAGAATAAAAATAAAATATGGTGTATCGATATTACCAGTAAGCGTGCACATCAGTGAGTAATGAACTTTTAAATGCTTACACTGCTTACTTACTTTTGTGACGTAAAAGTTGCTTGTATTTGCAAAAGGGTGATCAAATGCAGATGGCAAGCAAAATGTACCGTAATTTTTACTCCGCAAACATTGTGGAAATGCACAACTGTATTCTGGGCACAGGGTGGCAAAAATAATCTTAACGAAAATTTATATTTCGTAGGATCGTATGCAATACTAGTTGGTGCTCACTTACTTTTGTGATTAACTGTAATTAAACAAAAACAATCAAAAGCTGGAACTATTGAAAAGGTTTAAGTCCCGGCTAGTGATTTGAGTATGCAAGGAAGCAACCGAAACAACAGCAAATAATTAATAAAATCAACACTGATTTCTATGAAGGATTCAGAACGCCCAAACCAGCAAGTCCGAAGCATCTCTATCAGGAAGTTTCTCCCTTTTGCCTGTCAATATTTGTCAATTTTTGCATTTATGGAATAGCAAGGTAAACACAGATAATAGTATTTTTACAAAGACATCCTATAAATACAAAATATTAGTAACAGACACTAGCCAACATACAAACTCCTTAAAATTTTAAAAGAATGTAAATTTGAAGAATTTCCTTTACACCAAAAGAATTTAGGATGGTTAATATAGTTTCAGAGGGCTTGGTAGATTCTGAACCATTTGAAATTGAAAAGGAATTTCAAATACTGGTTTCCTCATTGAGGATTTCAGTTAAATATTGTTGAACCGACCGTTACGAAAAAAAAATGTATTACATGGTAACTTTACCTTTACTTAACCTAGATTATAAAGAAGACATCCTTAACTGAGGCAGGTGAGGTATTCATTTAGACATAGGATTACTTGGGACAGTCTCCGAAGCTTTGACCGTAAAATGTGCTATAACAGCCAAAACTTTGGTCATTCATCTAAATACTTCACGACGCCTCTCAGATGCGTTAAATGTAATTTAACACACGAGGTCGGTGATTATAGAAGACCTAAAACCACCGAGAAGACACAACTATATTGTGTCAAATGGAAGGCCGTCGGTCACCCAGCCAGCTATAGGGGTTGCACTACTACTCACATACAACTCCGAATGTGCAAGAGACAGTTAACCTCTCAAATCTTTGTTCAGAATCGGAAAGACTGTGGCATTCCTATTGATGAGCTAACCAAAAACAATTAATTCACATTTCCATGTAACTCTTCACATTTCCATGAATCTTAACTTAATCACTGCAAATATTAACTCCTTATCTAAACTGAAATTGCTGAACTTGATTTGCTAAATAAATAGGTTCATGATGCATTATAGGTACAATAAACGTCTTGTTCAGGCTCTAATAAAATACATAAATTCAACTAAAAATATAGTTTCTTATATAATATAGTTTAATTGCGAATGGACATTTCAGACCAAGATTACATATTGACTACCACTTTGTTTCATCCAATCTGAGCACAAATATAATCGTTATATATTACTCCACATTGCCTCTATCAGATAATTTTTGATCTCAATGCACATTAATATTCTAGACTTCAATACTATCATTTCTCCCCCTTAAACATTAAAAAGCTATAAATTCAGCAACTGGCAGAATTTTAATCGATCGAACGCTAAATTTAAAGCTTTCAAATTTAGACATTCTGACAGACCTCCATCATCATCTTCTTTATCGGCATTTTTCACTGAAGGGGTGGCGGGGGCAAGGCACGCACGAGCGACCTCCAGGCCGCTCAATCCTCCGCCATCGACTCTTACTCATCAGGAGCTATTCCCAAGCGCAACCGGTCAAGTTTATGGACTTGATACAACCACTCCGCCCTGCCGAGTGGTCGCCTACCTGATGGGATTGCATCTAAGGCACGCCTCGAAAGTCGTTATGAAGGGGACATCTCTACCACTTGCCAAAAACAAGGAAGTAAAGCCCTTCCGTTGATTCTATTACAAATTGCTTTCACCACAGTCTATTTAGAAATTGCAAAACAGTCACCTTACGTTCTAATTGGGTAAAGGTTTCGGACTCAAACTTAAAAGAATTTATCACAATTTTGGCGAATGCCATAACTATAGCTTCCGGTAATTCTCATCTCGAATAGACTGTTTAAGTTAAATTATTGCTTATTAATTGAAAGATATGAACAGTTTCGTAAGAAGCTTAATAATCTGAAACCGTCCCTGAATGTCTCTAATATTATTGACCAAATCGGTGGTCGTAAAAAGTCGCCAAATCATGAGCAGACCTTGAGTTACGCTGGTAAACTTTTCAACTCCCCTGAGAAAGTTGAGGCCTTCACTCACTATTATAAAATAATTATTTGTGTGACATATCCCAACAGCGGAAATAGAAAACACAAGGATTATTGATGCATACAATAATTAATTTGAAATTTTCAATCTCCAGAAATAGAATCAATAATTTCAAACTTAAATAACAAAAAGTGTTCTGGAGTGTATAATATATCGAACTTATACGAAAGTCTAAATAAGACTTAGCTAAATTTCTAATCCCTATTTAAAAAAAATGGAAGTGTTGCATGTGCCTTAGACCTCACAAAGGCTTTTAACTCGTTTTGGCAAGCGAGTCTTTTTTATACGTCATTTTAGCTTAACTCATACCCATACATTACTAAAATTTTGAAAATTTCCTTTTAGATCGAACCATGGTAGTAATACTTGAAAATATTTTAGCACCTCACCTATTTAATTTTTATATTCATTTCCTCCCAAATAAAAGAAGACTCAATGTACTTCAATATCGTGAAAACCCCTTAAGCAAATCTCGTAATGACAAAAACATTGGTTGGTCAACAAACATTCAATATTATCTGTCACCAATTGATATCCTCAATGAGGAATTCGATACCCTCTTCTCAATACATGAAAACGATAAAATTTGTACTGAAGGATCATGAACAAATGTATACAAGTGAAAAAAAAGCTAACAAAATATTTAAAAATGCTCAACTATGCAATGATTTTATATATATATATATATATATATATATATATACTATAAATTTTATACCCCCTTGTTTTTTAAAAATTTTGAAGACTAATTAACGTTCCATTAAATAATATTAATTTTACTAACATAAAAGATTTAATATGTTGTAAATAAATAACATATTTGTTCTGTCCAACAGTTAATACAGCTTACATGCACATCTGCGTGATTAGGATTATCGTTTTATCTCTATTGCTCTTTTATTGCTAGTTGCCTAGCCACTGTAGTCATCGGATTTTTGTCATTGGAACTACTCATATCTACAGCACATAGAGATCGCGGCTACTTCGTCTCTTCCATTAGCCTTCCTCGCGGACAGGACCAAAGGCATTTGACAGAGTCTGGCATCAGGCTCTCTTGTCGAAAATGTGTGCCTATGGAATCGATAAGTCTCTTCTTCAATGGATTACAAATTACCTTTCGAACCGTTCAATAAAAGTCGTGCTGGATGGGTTCAAGTCTGATATGTACCATATTAATGCTGGGGTTCCCCAAGGCTCCGTTCTGACTCCGACACTCTTTCTCATTTTCATAAATAAATTATATCTTGTCTGCTACTTCTTATCGTATTTAAGCCTTCGTTGATAACAGTACCCTCAGCTCATATTCGTTCCTTAGCTCACGTCCCTGTACTTCGGCCGTAGATTTGGAACGGCAGCGTATGTTAAGCACATTAAATTCCGACCTTGACAGCATAATCGCTTGGGGTACAAGGAATAGAGTGGAATTTAATGCTTCCAAAACTCAGTGCTGTCAACTGTCACTCAAGCGTTCCCAAAATAACCAGCTGTTATCCATGGATGGCACCTGCGTTGTTGAAACCAAAAAACTTTCCATCCTAGGTATGTGTATCAACTCAACACTTAGTTGGAACGATCACATACTTGAGGTCGCCAAAAATGCTGCGAAATGTCTAGGTTTCCTAAAGCGATGCAAAAAATGCTTTACCCTCTCTGGCTACAATTTACAAGGCCTACATCCGTCCTAAGCTCGAGTATAATGCTACTATCTGGTCTGGTGCTTCCAATACCTCCCTGGGAACTTATAGGAGATAACAATATTGCGAAGTCGATTGACCCGTTAGAATACCGACGTAATGTCGCGTCTTTGTCACTGCTTTATCGCTATTTCAATAAGAAATGCTCAAACGAATTAGCCAGCTGCTTTCCTCCCCTTCAAGAATTCACCCGCAACCCACGCCTCGCTAGGAATGCTCATCAGTTCACCCTTAAGCCCACCTTCGGACGTACAGTTAAGTATAGAGACTCGTTCTTTAGCCGCACTACACGAATATGGAATGCTCTTCCCAGCTCAACTTTTCCCCCTCATTACAATCCACAGGCATTTAAAACCAATGTGTACCGGTACCTTCTTTCCATCTTTTCCTCTATACCTTCGGCCCATGTTGTGACTTAATTCTAGTCACTTAAGGGTACTAAATAATCCTTTTAGCCCGCGCCAACTATAAAAAAAAATATATTCGTCACAGAATTTTTTCAAAGAAACCAAGAATCTGCTCAGCCGCTTTCTTATCGTCCAGCACTCGGCTCCGTGTAGGATTACGGATTAGTCTTGTAGAGCATTATCATAGTCTTTCTAGTCAGAAGTTTCGAAATGAGCTGTTTTGACAAACCGAAAAAACACGGGTTGCCAAGGGTGATTTTACGTGGAATTTCAGTTCAAGTTTGCCTCGAGGTAGACAAATTCTGTAGGTGTAGTACCTCAAAGTTGTAGCATTCAATGGTCACATTCCCAACAAGGTGTTGTTCGACGGATCGATTCTTCGTCGACACCTGCCCCCTGCACTATCCTCTCCAGCACAATATTGATGGAGTCACACGACACAATCCGGAGCAGGTTTGGAATGGTTCAGAGGTTCTCGAGCCAAACTGCATCACACGCGACTTAACCGGATCAGTTTTCCCGGGATCTCGAATTCGGCAACCATCCGGCTTTAAAATCGATAAAAATGTGGTGAGTATCGATTTAAAACATGCTGGCTTTTTCCATGATTTGCCTTAATGTGAAAATTTGGTCTATAGTCGATTTGCCGGGCTGGATTTATTTGGTTGCTCATTACGTCATAGAGCAGCGATAAGCGGCTCATTAAATCTGGTTTAGCATTCATAACTGCCGATAATGTTTCATTGTTGTACTTTATTAAATTTACTATATTCTACCTAATTTTGTCATTATCATCAACATATTCTTCTTTTACTCGTATGTTCCACTAAAGGGGTCGAGGGGGCAATGAACTCACAAGACACCTCCAGACCGATTGTTGGTTAATAGTATTTTAGCCAAAAACTAATTGAGTTTATAACTAATAATATTGAAAATAAGTGAGAAAATTGAATTAATATTTAATATAGTGCTAACGCACAAACAAATTACCGTAAGTGTTGATGCAAGAAATGTCACACTCTCAAAGAAAACCTTCAGTGCATTGATATCAAATAAAAGTCTTCACAACCAAGCTGAAAAAAGGACTCAGTTTTTCTTTACATTCTTTCTACCCTAATTTACAGTCCACTTTTGCTCTTTAGCAATTTTCAAATAACCAATTTCCATATATATCATGGTCTTTCCGATCCACGCATTTAATAAACATTAAACGGTTTGAACATCGCGAAAGAAATATGAAATCCAATTCCTACAAAATTTACTATAGACAACTCTAATTATATTTTAAGACTTTACTAGTGAAATAGAAATCTACAAACATCGCTGGAATAACAAATGTGTGTTTCGTTGGATAATAGGTCATCTACAAAACTGGCACTTCATCTGTTAATGAACAAAGAAAATCAGTAAGTGGGTAACATTTTATATACAGTGAGATTCAAAAATCTGTATACAGGAAGCGCATCCTTTACAGAGCTTAAAATACGCTTTGTTTCAAGTGAGTGGAAAAATAATTCTAATACCACATAAAGCTTACAAATCATTCGTTTATTATTTACTAGAAAATAGTTAAACAAAAAAATTATTTAAAAATTACTGACGATAAAGCCATCTTAAAAAATGCAGTCAAAAATTAGTATACATCCCATTTTAACATTTAATATCACAAAGGAGTTGATAGAAACCGTTAGAACGTATTATTCCTATGTTTTGCAATCCTTACACCTATTCTGACAAGTAAGAAAAAACACGTTACCCAAGAGCGTGAAAACTCAACAATTCGTAGAGATTTAAACAGTGGATTACGTGGAAGAGTCCCCCGAAAAAACATGTATTTCTAATGTTTATCGCCTAAAACAAACACCGCTCAAGCGTTTTGGGATAACGTTATTTTTAGTGACGAGAGTATGTTGGAAATATTTGGTCGAAAAGGCAAAACTAAAGTCTAAACAAAGAAAATCAGTAAGTGGGTAACATTTTATATACAGTGAGATTCAAAAATCTGTATACAGGAAGCGCCTCCTTTACAGAGCTTAAAATACGCTTTGTTTCAAGTGAGTGGAAAAATAATTCTAATACCACATAAAGCTTACAAATCATTCGTTTATTATTTACTAGAAAATAGTTAAACAAAAAAATTATTTAAAAATTACTGACGATAAAGCCATCTTAAAAAATGCAGTCAAAAATTAGTATACATCCCATTTTAACATTTAATATCACAAAGGAGTTGATAGAAACCGTTAGAACGTATTATTCCTATGTTTTGCAATCCTTACACCTATTCTGACAAGTAAGAAAAAACACGTTACCCAAGAGCGTGAAAACTCAACAATTCGTAGAGATTTAAACAGTGGATTACGTGGAAGAGTCCCCCGAAAAAACATGTATTTCTAATGTTTATCGCCTAAAACAAACACCGCTCAAGCGTTTTGGGATAACGTTATTTTTAGTGACGAGAGTATGTTGGAAATATTTGGTCGAAAAGGCAAAACTAAAGTCTGGAGAACCTCAATTAGCGAACTTCTACCCCAAAACCTCACTTCGACAGTTAAACATGGTGGAGGTTCAGTGATGGTTTCGGGTTACATCTCGGCGGCGGGAACGGGAAACCTTGTCTTCATTGAATCCACAATGCCTAACCATATTAAAGAACAGTTACAGCAGTAACTGAAGTATGAGCAAAAATCTCTCCTGAAGTAATCCTTATTGCCTTGGTTCCGAGAAGATTGGCTGAAGTTATCAAGGCTCGGTGAGGTATGACGAAATATTTATATATTTATGCCAAAGTAAGACAACAAGTGTTTTTTTTTATGTTTACTAATTTTTGACGCCATTTTCCAGGTGATTTTTGTTTTAACCGTAAATAATATTTTAAATAGTTTTTTGTTTCTCCGTGATGATATAAATAATAAAATAGTGAACTATGAGATTTCTTGTTCTCATATTTGTTGAATTTCTAAAGTAAAGCTCTTCGTTGTATACAAATTTTTGACTCTCACTGCATATTCGTAAAGTGAATAATGAAACGTATTCAATTAAGCTACAAACAAATCCGCTTAAGCATATGAAAAAAGATGCAGAACATTTCAGCAAGCGATCGCCAAAAGAAAGAACTAAGAATTGTCTTTAAAGCAGAATCATAGATTTCGAGGACAATTTTAAACGCAGCAAAAAAATCAACCAGGCGGCGATACTAAGAGCGATTGATTACGACAAAATCAAAGAAACTTAATTGGATTATAAAACTGCGCTATTGGACTGCATGGATTGATTACAACCAGTAGATGCGAGGTCGGTGAGTGCTACTTTTATGAGCAACGATTGTTTCATTTCATTTTCATTTTTATTTGTCTGAAGTTTGAAAAGATACAAAATTTTTGCTTAAATCTATTTAAACCTACGAGCTAGAAATTTGGCAGAAGTTGCCGAACTAGCATGAATTTTTAAGGTGGAAAAATACCATGGCAAATTATATATCATCTTAAGCAGTTTATTTTGTGCAATTTGAAGTTTTTTCATTTGACTGCGTGCGCACAAATACCATATTGGAGCACCATAAGTCATAACGGCTTGAAATATACATTTCTAAATAATTACTTTATTTTCTAATCGAAGTGCAGACCGTCTATTAATAAAAGGATATAATACTTTTGTAGGCACACTTACTTTGTTTAATACAGTAGATACGTGCTTGCAAAAAGTTAATTTCTTGTCGAGTGTAATACCCAGGTATTTAACTTCATCTGACCAATTGATGTCATGGCCATTTAGGGTAATGCTACTGTCTGGTAAAAACTGGGGATTTCTTCGGCGTGTAAAGAAAATTGCCTGCGTTTTATTAACATTTATTTTAATTTTCCATTCGTGAAGATAATTTTTAACAATTGTGAAACTATCTTGAACTCGTGGGAACAATAAAACGCGAAATCATCTGCGAAAACAGATAATTGACAATTTGGTATGCTTGGAAAGTCAGCTAGGTAAATTTTGAAGAGGATGGGCGCTAGAACCGAGCCTTGTGGTACACCAGCCAAAATTATCTTGGTTGCGGATTCCGTGCAACCCTTAAACACTTTGAAGCGGCGTTCATATAAGAAGTCTTTAATGAAAGCTATTAAAATATTTGGAAATCCAAAATGAATCATCTTAAATAAAAGAGCGTTGTGCCACACCGAATCAAAAGCTTATTCAATCTCGATAAGTAGTAGACCGGTAGATTTTTTATTTGAATATTGTTCCTTAATATATATAGTTAATCTCAGAACAGGATGAGATATATTATGTCCTGGTCTAAAACCAAATTGATGATTTTTCAATATGGCATTATCATCAATGAAATCAAAAATTTTAAGTTTTATAACCTTTTCTAAAACTTTTGCCAAGTTACTTAAAAGGCTTATAGGTAACTAGATGGAATGTCGGGTGGTTTACGGGGTTTAGGATTATTTTTGCAACATTCCATTAGCCATTATTTTTGCAACTTTCCATGCTTGAGGAAAGTAATATAGTTTGAGGCAAGCATTTATAATCAGGGTAAGGTAGACGAGGCCTTTGCGAGGGAGGTTTTTTAGACAGATATTTGGAATTCCGTCCAAGCCAGGAGATTTTCTAGCGAGAGTGTGTCTGACAATGTCTTTAATTACCTTCGGACGCACGTACCAGTTTTTAGGTACGCTTCCAGATGGAATAGCCATTTCATTTACGGCTGATTCCACTAACCCTGCTGTCTGTATGTCGGTAAGGTTTTCAGATATTGTAAACTTCGATGCAAAATTTTATGATAGAATTTCACACTTTTCCGAGCTTGTGATATACTTTGTATTATCTACTCTCAAGGGTGGGATAGGCAAACGTTTATTTTTAATAATTTTGGTGAGATTCCAAAAAGGCTTAGAGCATTTTTCCATATCTACTAGCAGAGATTCCCATTTTCTCTTTCTATGATCAGTTATAAAGGATTTTATAAGTTTATTTAGGTATTTTAATTCTAAATTGAAACTATGCAATCTGTAGCGAATCCAATTTCTGTGAGCAATATTTCTTCTGACTATCGCATCTTTAATGTAATTCGGAAAGCTTGAATTAACTGTGTGATTATACGTTCTTGGGACTGAGTTCTCAATACTGTTTTTAATGATATTTGTGACTGTGACCAGTAATGTTACCTATCCCTCTTTCAACAGAGTCCTGGAAACGAGTTAAGTTCATTACTTTGAAATTATATGTGAAAGAAAAACTAGCTCTAGCACTTATAGATAATTCGGTGGAAACTGGTAGGTGATCAGAAGATAAATCATTTATTACTGTGGTTGTGAGAGTAGTCCAGAAGAGTTTGTTAGAAAGAAATCAATTACCGACGGGTTTGTTCTTTCATTACGTGAAATGTAGGTATATTCATGTGGATAAGACAATGTAAAAGGATAACTTGTATGTAACTCATGCAAAATATTTTCACAACAATTTGCTCCAAGGCAGCCCCAAGCTTGGTGTGGGCAGTTGAAATCTCAACCCATGACATAACGACATGGCAACTGAATAAGTTTCATTAAATCCAATTTTAGCACCCTTTGAATCTGTGTACTAAATGTTCGATTTTGGTTTATTAGACTTCAACACCTAAAGATTCAATTAATTTGGTATTTAATGATGGCAACACAGTAACCGTTAACTCTTGTTTGCATGCAATGGCTATTCCACCACCTCTGGAGTCTTCCCTATCCAACCTAAAGCAAAATTATTTGGGGTTTGAAAAAGGGATATTATTAGGGCTATGTCAGTATTATATTGTTCCATGAAAGAAGAGAATTCTGTTTGCTTTAATCTTATGCCTCTCGCATTCCATATGCATAGTTTTAATTTATTGGGATTCATTATTCAAATATTTAACAGCCAGCCCCGTAATTACATTGAACTGTTCAAACTTATCTTTTGAAACTCTTAACTTAGAAACTAATTCAGTAGTTAACACTTGTATTTCATTGGCTGAGAATAAATTATTATTTCTTGGATCCTTGTTAGCATTTTCTGCTGCAAGTGCAGACCAAGGATTCCTTGTGGCTTGTTGTTTAACGGGACGAATTGTCTTTAGAGATGGAAAATCTTCTTTTTGTGCACGATACTCAATGTAGCTGCGACGACTTGGACACTGTGGATCGGTGGATTTGTGCGAACCATTACAATTTGCACATTTGAGGTTAGTTTGAGTGTTACAACTTGTGGTAGGGTGCATTCCAGATCAGAACGAACATTAGGTTTTGATGCGACAGTGTTTAGCTCCATGGCCAAACATCTGGCAGTTATAACATTGTGTGATTGTTTTTGGTAACCTTCTTTGAAAGTTCCATCGCACAACAGTTTTGTTTTTTACGCCAAATTTATTCCGTAGCTCATTTAGGGTAACAGTACCACGCTCAATTTACACAACTAATAAGGTCATGTCTATTTTGTTTATTTGTCTATTTATCATTTTAAAATCTATGCATTTGACTCCAGACGAGATCAAACACGGTTTTAAGTTATTAAATTCAGTTTTTTTCCAAACCAGTGAGTGTAAGTTTAAAGGGCTGATCGGATTTTAGACCGTGCGCATAATATTCACAGTTGGCACTATCAAGTGAAGCACAAATTTTATGATTGATATCGATATCGATTGATTTAGGAATTATTTTGATGCCAATAGATATCCGCTTTATAACATACTCATCAATTTTATTTTCTGTTAAAATGTGATGTATAGTTTGGCTATCAGTTTTGATAACATTTATTGGCGAAGGTTTTGGCACTGACACCTTGTCATTATTGTTTTCTCTTTCATTAGAATGATTTGGTTGAAGCTGAGCGAGTGGGAAGAATGAATTTGAACTTAGAGGATTTTTGTTGTTGTTTTCACTAATTACTGAACCACGTGGTTTAGTTTTGGAATTTTTATTGGCACTCATGGTGCCGACAATATTCATTAAATTACGTTTTTTATTTAAATTGCCAATTTTACCGATATCAGACTCAGGAGAGTCAGCATCGTTTGGCGAAAAATCGCGATTTCGTTTAATTTTACTACGTTTTTAATTTACCAGTTTCTGCCGGAAATTATAAAACCAGGAAATCCTTCCCTGATTTGTTCGTCGAAAGTGAAAGTGTAAAGTAAAAAAACTCCACCGTTTACAATCTAGTCTGTGAGATGAGTCCGAGCGTCTCCGTTAGCACCTAACGGTTAGAAATAGTAATCATCGACCTGCGTGGGAGGTATTAAAGTCTCGGTATGACTAAACGCGTGTTAGTAAAAGGATCGCTCAGGAAACGATCACTTATAAATCTGGAGCAATGCTGAATAAATTTTTAGATGTGTCTGTTGAATGTTGCCACGCACTTAAAAACCTTAGTCCCTGTGAAACATTGGGAGGTTAATTTGATATTCTGCACCGCCCGAATATTATCCGGGGCTATACAAAGGCTATGGGAGGAGAAGTTAGGAAGTACTAATAAGCTTCCAAAATTCAAAGTTTTTTGTGAATTTTGAGATACTAGGTTCCGTGCTCTCGAAGCGGCATGTCTTCAACAGAAAGCGAAAAGGGACAAAATGTTTAATGAAAAGTTAACAAAATCATTTCATTCAAAACAAAACAAACAAACCCGAAATAGCCTATATACTTGTAAGGTCCTAAGAGAATGTAAGGTTCACATTCTTGTTCAAATACGTTCAGTAAAAACGACAATTTTCAAGAAAGTAGTGCAAAATAAAAATAGAGGCAAAGTTGTTCCGATAGTTTTTGTTAATTTTATTTTTAAATTTGTTTTACAAATGTTGTAGGTTAATAATGAGTACTTCCCCCCTGATGACCTCAAAAATTCTGGTAGACATCGAATTTATAAGAGAATGATGATATTCAGCATCCATGCTCCTTCAAACATCTTGAATGGATTCTTTTAGTTCGTGGACTGTGTTGTACTGCCTCCCATTCATATAAACATTTTTTGCTATTCTTCCCCAAAAAAATTTTGCATTGGATTTAAATCGAGGGATCGCGATGGCAAGTCTAAAACAGGTGTAGTTGTCTTAAGAAAATACCCCTTTACCACTTCGGTAGAATGGACCGCAATATTATCTTGTTGAAAGATAAAATTCTCGCCTCCAATTTCATGGGGAAATTCATCAAGACATACTCCAACATTTCTAAATATTTCATAGAGTTGATTTTTGGAGGAACGTAGAGGATAGGCATTTTCCCGTTGTAGATGAAAGCACCGCCCGAAAAGTCCGAATCTGAGCCCTTGGGGCAGGGCAACAGAGGACGGCCTAGGCTAAGGTGGCGCACACAAGTAGAGAAGGATCTCAACCAACTTGGAGTGCGCAACAGAGGCATGTTGGTTGAGGCCCAGGTCCACCCCGGACTGTAGCGCCACAAGAAGAAGCATGTATCCTCTTTGCTTATTAAAATAATATTCTAACAAAAGAACTGTATCCCTTTATCAATAGAAGATCCACTCTTCGGATAGAAAATAAACAGCAATATTTCAAGGCATAATGGCACGCGGCACGTAATAATAATAATTGAGTGGCACTACAGCCCATAACGGACCAGGGCCTAGCTTCTACAACAACTACTCGTGTTGTGCATGCTATTGTTCTCCACGAGTAGAAGGGACCTACAGTTTTTTGCCGATTCCGAACGGCGAGATTTGAGAAGCTTTTCATAGACAAGTAATACACTTTGAGTGTTGTCAGCAACTCGAAGGAGGTGATGCCGTGAAAAAATGCTAGGTGTCTCGTCCGGGAATCGAACCCAGACTTTCTGCGCCGCAGTCGATGCACTTACCACTGCGCCACGGCGACCACTAGGCACGCGACACGTAGTCACATTAAAAAATTAAAAATAACGCAAAATAAGCTACTAAAGATGATATTTAATTTGCCATGGTTGAGTTAAAATTCATTAGGTTCAATACGAAGTATTATGTTTCTGCCAAAGTTAAGTTTAAGTTTAAAATTTATAATTGCCCTTTTTTAAGCTTCACATAAATTGCGCTCTTTTGAAGCTCACATAAATAAATGAAATGATATGAATATCAAATCACGAGATAAAATAATATCATTGACACAGATGATGCATACAATTGTTTTAACCTGTTTTGTGTCGAACACTATTTTTGTATCACTGCATTATCTACCAGAGAGCCTTATGTGTGATTTGGATGATATTATGGATTCCGAAGTACGCTGTATAATTTACACACGTAATTGCAAAAACTCCTCATATATGTCAAGGAGCAGCATGTTGTGAAAATCCTTTACCTTGAGAGGCAATTTATTAGAATTTTTAGAGTAAAAATTGGCTACCTTTAGGAAGTGAATATGTACCCATTGTTTATTTATTTATTTATTGACTTATGCTGACACAGTAAAATGAATCTTATAATTGTGTAAGGCTTCATAATTATAAAAATACAGAGATGTACTTATTGAAGAAACTCATATTAGAAGGAAGAAGAAAAAAAAATTTAAGAAATAAAAGAAAAAGAAAATATAACAACACAAAAAAGAAACAAATAATGTTTTTACGTTTGTAGAGTGACTATGTGTCTAAAGAGAGTGCTCTTAAAGTATGTAATGTTTCTGATTCTTCGTAGCTGGATGGGTAGTGAGTTCCATAGACGGACGACGTGAACCAAAAACGTACGTTCGGATACAAGGCTGGAGTGTCTCGGATGAATAAGGATAAAAGACCTAGGGGATGCGGAGAACTGCAGTCTGTTATACAAATAGTCAGGTTCCCTTGTTTGCATGATTTTGTGTAAAAATGTAAGGGATCGATAGTAAATCAGTTGATCAATGGAGCCACCGAAAATTTGTTTTGCGAAGTGTGAAACATGATCAAATCTACGCAAGTTGTAAACATATCTGGCGATGTTGTTACACGCGACGTTTAATTTTCTTTTCGTATTAAAATCGACAATAAAGAAGATTTCTTACTTACTCATCAGGCCGGCGACCCATGAAGGGTCAGAGCCTGAGCAACAGCTGCCTTCCATCGCTAACGGTCCTGGACACGCTGCTTCCAGTCATCAAGGCCAAGTTGTCTTACGTCCGCGATGACTTGGTCTCTATACCGGAGGTTCGGTCGTCCTCTTCTTCTCGAACCAGGAGGCTCAGATTCGAAGACCCTCTTCGCTGGAGCGTTGCTGTCCATGCGTTCGATGTGGCTGAGCCAGTGTAGTCGGGTACAGCTCGTAGAGTTCGCGGTTATGTCTTCTCCTCCATTCACCTTCCTCGCAGACGGGACCATATATGCGACGTAGAATTTTTCTTTCGAAGGCACCAAGAATCAGCTCTGCAGATTTGCTTATCGTGCAGCTTTCAGCTCCATAAAGCAGGACTGGCAGTATAAGGGTCTTGTAGAGCTTGACTTTGGTCCTTCAAGTCAGGAGTTTTGACCCCAGTTGTTTCGACAAACCGAAGTAGCATCGGTTGCCAAGGGTGGTTCTACGTCGGATCTCCACTGTGATGTCATTTGTGGAGTTAACGTTTGCCCCGAGGTAGACAAACTCCTTTACTACCTCAAAACTATAGTTGTCGATTGTTACATTTTGTCCTAGGTGTTGTGTGACCGGTGCAGGTTTCAAACGGCTCAGATGTCCTCGAGCCGAATTGCACGGTGCATCGCGTATTTTTTAGCGTGGTGCGACATAACCGGATCAATTTTTCCGGGATCTCGAATTCGGCCATCGGTTCGAAAAGTTAGTTGCGATGAATGCTGTAGTATGCGGCTTTGAAATCGATAAACAGATGGTGGGTATCGATTTGAAACTCGCTGGTCTTCTCCACGATTTGCCTCAGTGTAGAGATTTGGTCTATAGTCGATTTGCCGAGCCGGAAGCCGCACTGGTACGTGCCGATTAGTGCGGTGCAAAACGGCTTTAGACGGTTATAGCACGAGGTAGGATCGCCTTTTTGTGGATGGGGCATATGGAGCTGATAGTCCAGTCGAAGAGCTCCGATATTAAGTCAACTGAGCCTGCGGCTTTGCTGTTCTTCAGCCTTTTAATAGCTGTGCCGACTTCCTCAAAGCTAGGTGGGAGGACCATTTCATCGACTGGAATTGGGATTTCCTGATTCCCTCCCACTCTCTCCTGGTCAGGCCCGTTAAGCAGCTGTTGAAAGTGCTGCTTGAACATATCCACTATTCCCTGCGGGTCGGCAACAAGATTACCCTAGCAATTCCGAAGAACCTGGGTGCCTTTCCTAATGCCTGATGGCTTTTGGCTTTATAATAAAGGCCTCGTATTTTATGTTGGTCCCTAGACTCTTCGATATCCATGAGCTGGGATATAGCGAGAGCCCTTTTCTTCAGGCGTAGAAGCTTTTCAACTCCTCTTGCCTTGCTCTTGTTTTCCGTTGCAGCGCTTTTTGGTATGCCTGGTCTGTTGCACGTTTCTTCTGCTCACACTCGCCATCATACCACGGATTTCTTGTCGGGGGTGGTAGGTAGCCTAAGGTAGCTTACGCTACCTCTTTGATGACTGAGCGGCAATGCAACCACATATCGTTGGCGTTTGTGTTTGACGTAGGCATACCAGAGAGTCTGCAGCTTTCTGACATTGGACAGTCGAGCTCTGAATCTTGCTGCCACGAGAAAATGGTCAAAGTCGACGTTTGCCCCCCTGAATGTTCTTACATTCATGATATTTGACTCATATCCACTCTGTCAATGTTCAGTTCGCCAAAGATGTTTTGCCGATTTTGACATTGAAGTCTCCAAGTACGATCTTTTCATAGTACTTCGGACAGGCTCCGTAGCCACCGCCCAAGAGGTCGTAATAGTCCTCTTTGACAAAGTCTTCAGCCTCGTCGGTGGGGGCGTGTGCACTTATAAGGCTGATGTTGTAGAATCTGCCCTGGATGCGGATCACAGCCCGGCGATCACTTATTGGTTAAAAGTCGATGACCTTCGACCTAAGTCGTTTTCCTACGACGAATCCGCATCCAAATGTGTGCAACCTTTTGTGCCAGCTGTAGTATATGTAGGATTTGGCGATCACATTTTAAACTACACTGGATTATAGTTTAATGTTCTTTATTATAATTCACTTTAACACATTACTAATACGCAATACTTAAAACATTAATTCAGGATAGCTGTTGGCGCGACTAATCCTCTTCGGTGTTCTTCATACGACTGTGCCTACCTTTCAGTGAATTGCACTGATCTGTTCTTCGTCGTTTTGTGCGTCGTCGTCCTTTCTTGTGTGTGCGTGTGTATCGTTCGTTCGTATTGTATGGTCCGTTTTTTTAGTCGTACGGTTGGGTGGCGTCATCGAGTGCTTGCGTAGTTCGTCGTCTAGTTGCCTATTCGTAAAACAGTTGTCCGTTGTGTCGCCTGATTAAGATGTTATGTCTGTAGTGTAAATAGTGTCTTAATCGGCAACTCATCCCACATATATGTCGCACTCCTTCTTCTTCACTATCCCATGTCCTATCCAGCGTATTTCCTGGATCGCAGTGTTATCCGCCTTATACTGCGTGAGGGTATTTTCCAGTTTTTGGACGGCTCCAGGAGTGTAGAGTGTTCTTACATTCCAGGAGCACACTCGCAAATCGTTGTCCTTTGTCACGCCGTGTCGTTATGCCCTCCGCATAACCGCTAGGGAGTCGCTGCATACATTGGTTCACTTCACAACGGGTGTTGTAATAGCTATCCAGGGGGGTCCGCTAGGAGACTGCATGTCAGCTTGGTTTGCGCATCGACAGGGATCGTTGTTGGCATCCCACCATGTTGAGAGCGATCAGCAACTTTGCCCTGTGACCACAAACGCTGCCCCCCGCAGAAGATTTCACATCCGTATAATAAAACTGGTATTAGCAGTGATTTCACAGGGAGAAGTTTAAAGGGTAATGGTGGGTAAGAAGCGCTGTGAGGACCAAAGAGTTCTGAGGGTGCCATATGCCTTACCTATGGTTACATTCAGGTGGTCGGACCAGGATAAAGTGGAGTTAAAAATGAGTCCTAGGTTTCTAGCTGTGTTCAGGTAATGTAAGTCTACATTTCAAAGTCTTGTGTGTGGAAAAAAGATTGAGAAATCTCTTGAAAATAACGAGCGTTTTTGATTTGTCGGGACTTAGACGTAAATTGTTTTTGTTTGCCCAAGTTTCAATTCTATTTAGTTCAACATTTATGATGCTGATAGCAGTGTCTTTATCGGAAATTGGACAGCTGAGATAAAGTTGGATGTCGTCGGCATACATGTGAAAGTAACTTTATTGCTATCCAGAGCAATTCTGATGTCATCAGTAATTGAGAGAAGGACTGTTTTACAGTTTCGTTTGGCTCGGAAACCAGACTGGGAGGATCAGAGAAGCTGATTGCCATGTAAATACTTTTGTAGTTGCTTTAGAATAACCTTTTCAAAAACCTTGGACAAAAACGGTAGTATTGCTATGGGTCGATATTCTGCCGATCTACTGTTTCCATTTTTGGGAATAGGCAATATTTTTGCACGTTTCCATTCAATAGGGTACTCGCAGTGCATGATGATGGTATTGAATAGGTGAGTAATGTGTTGTAAAACATGAGCCAATACCAATTTGAGAGATTTGGAATCCAGACCCGATGAGTTTGAATTGACGGAGAAAAGAGCCTCCACTACGTCTTCGTTAGTACAGCGAACAAAATTGAACATTTCGGTTAGACCGCTCTGAAAAATTTCGACCGGATTGCCGGGTCGTTTTGGGCTACATATGGCGTGCACGGCGTGCAAATTTTAGGCTCAGCTGATCGCAGTCAACATCTGGTGGAATCTGTGGTTTCTGTTTAGTGGCTCCCAGTTTGTGAAGGTTTGACCAATTATCACGTCCTGATAACCGTGAGGTATTAAACATATTTTCGAAGTAGTGCTTTTTCGAGGTTCTAATTTTTTCAAGAACTCCAGCAGTTTAAAGCGTTTCCAGCGTATGTAAGCCACATTTCGTAAATGTATTAGCTTTATCTCACGATTGAATCATGGGGGTTTGCTTGCTTGGATGGTTTTTGTTTTTAAAGGAACGTGTTTTTCGAACAGAGAATTTATCTGATATTGCAAAAAAGAAAGTTGATCATTGACGGAGTTCATATAGAATGATCCAGTCGATATCGGAGACATCTTGCAAGAGAACGGAGTAGTTTATTCTCTTAAAGCCTCTAAATTTGATATTGGACTGTGCTGTGTTTATATGTATGTCGAAGGTTGAGAAAACTAAATCGTGTTTTGAGAACCCTGGGACTGAAAGTTGGTCATATAAGAGGAGTTGGGTGGTATCGGTAGTAAAGCAGATATCGATTAACGTACTGGAGGTAGAGTTAAAGTGTGTTGGTCTTGTTGTGTTTATTGGAGTTAAGTTGAGGGATGACATAGTGTTTATGAAGCATGTTGACTCTTCTTTAAGTAGATCACAATTGAAATCTCCGCACAGAATTAAATTTGGCGTATAGCAAGAAACTTTTTCCAGTATATTTGTGATAAGAGACAAGTTAATTTGATTGCTCGGACGATAAGCAGTACCAATTAAAACTTGACCAGTTCCGCTTTCTACATTAATGAAAATATATTCCACGAGGCAGTTGGTGTATGCCGTTTGCAACAATTTGCACTTTATCCCTTCACGCACATAAATCGCTACGCCCCCACCCCTTCGATCATTTCTATCGGATTGGAAGACTTTATAACCGTTTAGAGAAATTAGAGCATGGGGTATGTTGGGTTCAAGCCACGTTTGAGATATCAATCAATTTTTAAATTTTCGTTTTTCCCGTCGCCCTTGAAGGAGCTACTACTACTGCAACTAAATAATAGAGCTTGCATTAGATGAATTGTATGAGGTAATGAATGGTAAAAAGAAAGAATCGGAAACACTAATGATATTGCAACCGAAAAGCATGAAATTAAAAAAAGTTAACAATAGGCACTCTACATTTACAGAAAAGAAGAGAAAAAAAATTAGATAAAGCGTCAATAAAAATAAATTAAAGTAAATCAACATGAGGTAAAGAGAAATAAGAAAGAGATAGAGAATAGTTAGTTTGTACTGCATCATGTCTCTGTACGCGATGAGTGCGGTGTTTGACGTCTCGAAACAGCTGATTGCAACTCATAAGTAGTGAATATCGGTATGCTGTTCCCACGTGCGCTCAGTTTTACGTACACTTTGCCGGACTTGGACTTGGAGAACAGTTGTTGATCGTTTTTTCTCCGGATAGCGTATTGAAGAAGAGAGCGACTCCTTGTTTTAGATTTTTTTTTTAGATTTTAATTCATTTTTATTAGTTCATTCTACGTTACTTACTTGCTGGACAAAAACACTTAAAGCTAGCTTACCAATATAATCTAATGATTTTAGTTCTAACTTACTGACTCTTCACGAGTACTCTAAGCTAATCTAGGTTTTTTTATTTTATGCCTTTCGGCCTCTTATGTTTTTTAGATGTATTGCTTAAAACTATGTAAATTTTTTAATTTCCTCCAAGAAAATTTGGGAAAAACTTGGATTTCTTGGTTGTTATTGTTCTTAACCTAACTTAAAGAATCCTTATATACTATCTTAAACGAAATTTAAACTTATAACTATATACAATTAAATTAACCTAAACTTAACTCTACTTAACTATTTACAGCCACTTAAATATGTCCGCATAACTATACGGACGCGTTCACCAGGGCGTATGTGTTATTTATACGCTTTACATATATATTTAATACGCCGTACACGCACCTTTTTTTGCGTTGTGGTTGTTGTTGTTTTTTTATTTTTTTTTAATTTTTTTTTTATTTTTTATTACTTTTTTTTTGTTTTTTTTCTTTTGCAAATTCTTAAACTACCTTAACCTACGTGAGTTGGCCCTATAGACAGACTCAACTAAAATGTCTATTTATATTAGCGGCATCGAATGCTGGTTCTGATGTAACCACCAATAAAATTGCCGTTCTTTCGCAGAAACTGCTCTGTCACGGACAGAAATCGCCCTACTGAACCGTAGAAGATCCTCGTGGCTGCGAGCGACATCCGGCTCGTATTGAAGTTGCCTTTCAACTGTTCGGCGCGCGACGTGGAAGATGATAGGGCAGCCTTCCCTATCTTGTATTAGAACAGAACCTCGTTGGGGTAGAATTTCTTGTACTGGGATTCTGGTGTTCGATATAAACGGAGACAGGCCCGAAGACACTGCCTCTCGAACACCCTCATCTTTTCCATTTGGGAAGGACTCACGTTGAACCACACAGGACAACCATACACCATAATTGGCCGGATGAGGGCCATGTAGCAGATGACCTTCACTCTGGTGTCAAGTTGACTGCTGTTGTCAGACTTTCGTTGACATAGATGTAACGGTCGGCATCTGTATCAAAACTAGCATCGCGGAGACGGAGCGGTGATTTTACTCTTTTGCGATAAGCGGCGAACATTCTCAGTACAGCATTTCTCTCGTGGGTGTGGTGAAACTTGATGATCACAGGGGCTCGTCCAGGTTATGACGCCGTCGGGCACGAAATATATCCTTAAGAGGAGGTGGTTTATGGTCGATGGTGTGACAGAGATGGTTGAATATCTGTTTTAAATTCATACCAAAAGTCAAAGTTAAATAAAATCTGGATTGAATTAATTTGGTTGCAGTAAATATTGAACTTTTTCCCACACCCAAAGGTTTGGAAAAGAAGATTATTATCTGTAAAAACCAGTATATTAAAATTTGTATTAATCCTTTCATAATGGAGATCAACATTAGCATAAAACCCTATCACCGATAAAGTATCTTCCAAACCACAAAATTCTTCAGACGATTGTGCAAAATTTGGAAATTAGTACGGACCTGGCTCTGTTGTTCTTAAATAGATTTTTGCCAGCATACATAGCATCTATTTGTGAAGAAATTTGCTCCATTTTTATCGTCATTAGGTAAAAAGATATGTAAGTTTTCTTTTACCGCACACCAGGGGTTAATAAAAAAAAATTATGGGTTAACTTAAATTAAAGTTAAAGTTTTAACTCAAAAAAATATTTAAAAGGTGAGCAGCCTTGCTCTAGATCCTTTGCTACGGACCTAAGTTTGAGTGTAATCATTCCTCCTAAGAAAACAAACCTAGTTAAAGAAGACAGTGACGGGTACCTCATGCAAAAACGTGCAATGGACAATATGATTGTGAAATTTGGCAAAAAACCGATTATGGGGACATCGATAGGGTTGCTGAAATCGATGCACTTCACGTCCAAAAAAGTATATTATTGGAAAGATGAAAACTATGGTACAGGCGGTTCACATGCAGCGTGCAGAAATTCCTCCTTAGGAGTCACAGAAGTTATGTTCTAATTTAAAAAAAAAACTAAGTAAGTTGTGACTTGACTACATTCAAGTCAACATTTTTTCAAAAGACAAAAAAAAGATTACACTTTGAAATTCTATTAACGTCATAAAATTGGCAGTTCTTTTAATATATTTGGCCACATACCCTAGTAACTAAGTCTGTCGGCGTACATGCTCAAAGTCTTAGGCTCGATTTTGAAATTAAACATATCGCCTGTTTTTCACAGCACAATATCTTACGAGTTGCTGACAATACTCAACAATTATTAATTACTTAAATAGTTTCACAAATTTTACCTCTATCTGTAATAGAAATGTAATATATAATGTAATACAAATGTAATACAAATGTAATACATAAGGCCTCAGTCCCTTATCGTGTGTAGTGCAAACAATTTAATTAATTATGAAAATGGGTGTTAATCTATAGAACGATTTCTGTTTGCGGTAAGCAAAAGTTGACGCTAATCGTTGAAAATGTTGTCTGTTCCAGTTTCTGAATTAACGTTTTTTTCGTGTCCTACAACAAAACAAAAAAAAAGTTTTTACTTATAACATAACTTATGATATCAAGCACCTTCAGAAGAATTTCAACAAATAATCTTTTGTTCTCTCAATACACATTTAAAAAATGCCATCTGATATTTTAATCAAAGCGTTTTTTATTGCCTTTAAGATTTTATTGTTGAAATTGACTTTAACATTAATTTTCATTCAAACTTTGTAGTGTGTTCTTCATAATAGCTCTATGTAGTCAGTTCAGAACTTAATGTTAATTTAATGTTAATGATTTTCACAAATGATCATAAAATTTCTTATTTGGTTGCTATTGCAAACTAGATGAACTTGCAGTACAACTTATAATGTTCATTTTGAAGAGGTGTGGCAAAATAGAAAACCAAAATTAAATTTTGTGTTATGTTTTGCGATAATTATGATTTGACATAATTATTAATTCACAAGAACAAATGGTTTGTGCAAAACTTTTGTGTCTATTGGAAAACCCGTTTCCAGAGAAAATTGTTTTTGCAGATACTATAAGTATTGTGCAATTTTATTTATATTAATTATTAGTTAAACGACGGTCGTCGTGTGATCGGGTTCCCCGGATGCGAACTGAAAACTATGAAAAAACCAAAAGTATGTGTAGCCAGTCATTTATAAAAGAAATAGTAAACGTCTTTAATGACACCCGCTTATAAATACTTAGTGTTTAATTAAGTAAAGATGTAACAATTCGAAATGTAATTTTCTTTAAAGATGTACATTGCACAGGTGCAACGGATTTATATCCGTTTCTTAATGAAACATGTAGGTCGGTGTGTCCTCTTGCAGCGTAAATTTTTCTTAATGCAATACCAACTTACGACTTAAACTTTCAGAGCTTAACACTTGATGCTTCATATATTTCATCTTTTGTGGTCAATGCCCCCAGGTAGTTTTAGAGTGGAATAATGATAGAAACATCCATTTCTCACCTCTAGCATTACATCCGTTTCCGTTTTGAAGCATCATTATTTGTAGGTTTCACCTACCGATATAGAATTACAATTAAATTTGCATCATTTCAGGTGGAGCTAATACAATAATATCATTTGCGTACATCAGTCGTTTTATTTTAGCTCTGTTAATTAAATTTCTTCTGGTAAAAGGCCGCTCAGATAAGTGAGGAGGGAAGTGGAAATAAAATTAAAATCAGTGGAAGTGGAAATAAAATTAAATCTCATACTGCAATTAAATATTCGAAGTAATGATCCTGTACAATTTTGACAGTTTTTGTTGACTGCCATAACTTACATAGTGTGTAGAGCAGTGACCCTCTTTCTATTGAGTTGAAATTTCTTCAAAGTCTACAAAAGGAACATATGGTCTTTTTCCATTTACTAATTAATACTCATCAATGCTTGAAAATCTATTGATTTCTTCAACCCAAATTTACAATCTTTCTAATTACTCAAACGAAGATTTTAATTATTGAATTTAGGAACATTATGCCCCTGTAATTCTTTGGTTCTCCCTTATCTCCTTTTCTAAATAGTGGAAAAGCTATGCATTTTTGGTACCCTCTCTCTTTTCAGAATGAATTTATATACATTGGTATGAAAACACATACTACGTATATTGTGTTTTTGTTGTTACATTTTCACAACACGGCAGTACAAATAAAGTAGTCAGTATGTTAAAAATATTCTTTAACAGAAATAACAGTTTACACAATCCTTTTTACTTGTTCATCTATCGTACTTTGTGTAATAAGGAATTCTGATAGATAGGTACTTATAGACGGTTTCTAATATTGGTTATGTAAAATGGTCCGAGTAACGTAACTCCTTTACGCTGAAGTCGGTAAAATAGAACAGCCACTTTTCATGGATAAGCAATATCAATTGCAGTACCTCTTAGAAAGGTTAAATGACCTTTCATGTCTCCTAATGAACATCCATTTAATACTGACAACCCCAATCGATTACACTTGCCTACTGTAAACAGAAGTTCTCGCTTTTGGAACCCACTCAACTGCAAAGCTGAAAAAAGGTCGAATTTACTTATTTAAAAGCCCAAGAATATCGGATTTTAGGTGAAACATTAGTTTTTTACTTAAACTTGTTACATTGTACAAAATTATTGTACAATGAAAATAACTTTTCTTATCAGAATAAAAAAAAAAATTTCCTAAATGCAATCCTTGATAGTTTCGGAAATACTGTTGTTACTCAGGCCATAATTAACATTAATTAACTTAATTTAATAAGATCATCTAAATACCACTTTCCATTCTCTCAGTCTCTTACTTCGGATGAAGCTTAGAAAAAATATATTTCTCTATTTGTGAGTAGTACATCTTAAAAAATATTTAATATAATAACATTTAATAAAGTTTGCGTAACTTCAGCGTAATGAATGCAATACTTTCTTAAAGACTGACATTCAATAAACGTCAATCATAAGATCGGCAGTATGTATAGATGTATGTGTTCTGTCCTAATACTTAAGTCGTTCAATGAAGCTAACCGAAATTATGAAATCCTTTCAATAATTAGCAAAATGCATTATATACTGTTACAGTCTCTTATAACTCTATCAAAAGTCGTGCTTCTTCGTGGTTAAAATGTGCAAGAATCGGTCAGGCAGGACTATGTTTTGGTTAAATTCGAGTCATTCATCACCTTTTATTTTACTCCAATTTTTAGACCTGAAGTATGAGTTTAAGTTTTGAAGTGAGTGTGGAAAATTATAAGTTTAATTTGGTTATGCCTAAAAACCATTGCGTCTTGAAGCATTTGGTACTCAAATAAAATCAAAGTGAATTTGCTTAGAAAGTGAAAAGTTCTATATGAAATTTTTTCCCGCTTTTTTTCTTTTCAGAACTATATTGTAAACATTAAACCGAGTTATTTGAACACTTGATGTCATGGAGGAGTATATTGAATTGCACTTGTGAAAAGTAAACAAAAACATCACAAAATAAAATTCGGAAAGTCTCTTTCCGCACTGCAGTTATTTGAGGGGTATAAGCAATGAATTACCTCATTTCCTCTTGCGTTGAGTTAGCTAGTCAAGCTACTTGTTTAATATATCAATGCAGCATACCGGTTCCTTCGCCTCAAGAAAGTACATACATCTATTTCTGTCATAACAAATTCATGATGCCGCTCTGTCACACAAAATCAAGCACAACTTATTCCAAGATTTCGATTTTAGGTAATACCAAAATTATAGATTGTATATATTATGTATATATTTACATATATACATACACATATATACATGTCTATACATAATATATACATGACTACTCCCACGCCATCTTAATAAAAATCCGCAAGCATTATTCCCCCAGCACTCTAGGCACACAAGCAACGGAAATGAAAACCAGATTGAAACAAAGCCAGTCAAATAGAAGATAAAAAAAAGAAAGGTTGAATGTGACATTTATATATGTGTGTGTTAGACTTTGGCTTTACTGCACTTCCCTCCCCGCTCTTGTTTAGGGAGTAATAATATATGTATACGACACTAAATTGTGTAGTGTATGTGTGTAGGCGCAGCTTGAACGATATTATATTTGTAAGGCAATTAATTAATTCCAATATATGCAGTTGCTTTTATTTTTTACTTCATTCTCTTCTTTCTCTAGAGACGGAAAGTCAACCCAAAATTACATTAATACGTATATTTGTACATATATATGCACACGTAAGACGGCGGCGAACGACAACGGTGCGCTTGACATCATTCTGCTGAACAGCCGCCTTCAACGGCTTTCAAAACAATTTTCATTCATTAAAAGATTTCATTCACAAAAATTGGACAGAGCAAGCTTTGGACTCTTTCTGTATCGTCTCTTTTTAACACAACAACAGTATGCAACATATATACAAACCAATATAAACTGAAATTTATACAGTATTTGAACGGCGCGGCATATAGTTAGAGCGTGGGCAACAACGTAAAACATGTCGGCAGACAAAAAGAAAAATGAAACTGGAAACGTTTCATTCATTCAAACGGTTAGGTTGCAAGCAAGAATTAACCTTCTGGTTGGAGTAGGCCGACTCTGTAATGCTTTTAGTAAAACTCCCTCCGATGTGTGGGTGTGGGATCGGCACAATTTAATCGCGATAAACAAATGGATAACGACGAAGTTAATATTACTACCTGGCAAAATTCGTGCAGTTTTATTTAAACACAATATATCGAAATGTTTAATGACAAGCTAGTATTCAGTTAATAGAACTTACAACTGAAAATAATCATATCTTGGCAGTCAAGTATAAAATCAGTAAACTGAATTGATATAATTGTATATCTCGCACAAATTAAGGTGATTTAGTTTTCGAGATTTATAAAATAAACTCAGTTAACCTAAGCATAAATAGGGCCTAAAGTGGTCGATTTTTCGACAATCCGTCGGTATATGCTGTAAAGAATGTATAAATATATAGTATTACGTAGTAACATGCATGTATGTATCTTAACTAAAAGTTGCTACCATTGTACATTTGGAGTAGACGCAATTGAAGCTTCAACATTTTGATAACCATGACCAGTAGTAATGGATATCGTATACATATGTACATATAGCTTACATGGCGAATTTTCAATTCAAAAACCATATGTTTAATAATTAAAACTTCAGTTAGTAGAAATGAACAAATCTCATCTTCATGTAATTCAAAAAAAAAAAAGGAAAGAAAAAAAATGAATGAATGAATCTGATAATGAGGAGATTTTACGCTATGTATTAACTACTTTGCATAGTTAAACGATTTATACACCAACGCCATTTATTTAATACAAACTAAATTCAAACTATTTCCATAAAGCCGAATCACACATAAGGTGACGTCTAAGTACCGCAAAAATACTGAATAGCCCAATAACAGGCTCTTGAAGAGAAAACCCACGTCAGGCAGGTTTCATTCATAAATTTCACGATCTAGACATGCATTATTAATGTATACTTCAAAACCGGTCTTAGCCAAATCCATAGGCACTCACGATTGAGATACTACACCGGAAAAAAAAATCAAAGTCGAGACTTTTTCTTCCATGTGTAAGCAGATTACAATACATAGATAAATATTTTATTGGATTGGAATATGTGTATGTATGTAACCAGGTTTGAAAACGGGTAAATTGAAGGTGGTGTTAGTTGAATTGGTATGTCGTTTCAATTTAAAAGATCTGTTGCTTGTAATTCTTTAGCTGTTGGGATTGTCGCTGGCTACATATAAACCATCCCTCTTTTTAGCAAGTATTATGAATGAACGGTCAGAGGTTGGTACTAATCTCTTGATATAAACATGATAAATATGGTGGTCATATGTAACATACTGTGAGAGTGACGCCCTGTTTGCTACACCATATGTCATTAACTAAAGTTTATTGCGTGCAGCTCTGTAAAAGAAAAACAATTACTATACCCAGGTTGCACATATGCTTACAAAGCCTGACGTGTTATTACAGCAACTTGACTTGAAAGCAAATGTTTCGCTTCTGTCGAAAATACACACAAAGCATGATAAAATATTAACGATTCTTACCAAACGTCATTTATATCATAATAAATTATATTAGTTCTGTATTTCTTTCTAAAACATATACTTTATACAGAAACTATATCCATTTCCTATATGGTTATAAAGTCCTAGTAACCGTAATTTAAACAATTGTTTTAAGTCTACCTCAACAGACTTACAGCTGAATGTCTAGAAAGCCCTAAGCCATTAGATTGATGATGAACATATAATGTACATATAATGTATGTATGTCCAATATATCTAAATTAGCAAAGTATTTATATCCATTTTTTTTATATTACATATGTCTTTTCGATTTTTTCAAATTGAGATCTGACATAAACATATTTTACATATATATGTACACATTTAAATATTATTTGAAATACTTACTAACGGTTCAGATAATTTTTAATATTATGCATGTATGGCTGTAAAATATAAATTAAATAGAAGAAAATGCTTCAAAAATATAATATTTCGCTTGTATATATGTATATATATAATCCATATCGACTTCAAATTGTAAAATAGGTAATATATTCCCAAGAAAATAAAAAAAACATGGTTATATGTTTTTTAAACAATTTTCTAAATTAAAACTCAACTAAGACTTATAAGCAAATAAAATTTCTTGAAACTACACTTAACTATGTCCGCAACGTACGGGCGTAGCAATATACGGACAATGGTGCTTAATAATAACTGAGAGGCACTACAGCCCACAAGGGATCAGGGCCTAGCTTCTATATCAACTACAAGTGTTTTGCGTGCTACAGTTCTATGACGAGTAGAAAGGACCTACAGCCTTTTTCCGACTTCGAACGGTTTTTCATGGACAATAAGTACTCTTTGAGTGTTGTCGGCAGGTCGAAAGAAGGGGTGCCGTGAAAAATGCGAAGTGTTTCGTCCGAGAATCGAACCTGGGCCTTTGGCGTGGGAGCAAACGCTCTTAAAAACTACTCTACGGCGACCATGACCATTTAGATGCTAAAGATATATAATTCATAAGCCATCATGTACTTTTTTGGAAATTTATTACTTAGATGAATCCTTCTAAATGCGAACCGATTGGTATTATTCTTAGAAAATATAAGTGTCAATTTATTTTAATGAACATATTATATCATACGCCTTATGATAAGAGAGAAAAAGCATAATTGTATTAATTTGACACGAATAATAAAATAGTAATCAAGTTTAGAGAGTATAACTATCCTCAACATTGATTTGTAATACTCATTCTAAATGTTTGAAACCAAATATTCTCGTATATAATGTGTTTTGCTATCTTTAAATACGTTTGTTAAGCTTTTTTAGCCGTATGTTCGGTCTGAAGACAGTTAAATCATTTTTAAATTTTTCTTTTTCAGCTTTATGCCACCACCTCACACATTTTTCATTTAGAAAAACAGTCGAAAAACATATCTAAGTCACCAATAAAGCATAATAATTGTAAAGTTAACATTGACGACCTGACTGGATAGAGGTTTTCCTATAAACCAAAATTTTGGATATTTATTTTGGTTTTCATCATTCTTATCTTCCGTCTAAAAAATATGTCAAAATCCATTGACATGTGCTCCAATTACCCTCATTGACAAATAGCCTTTTCGTGATGTACGTGATGTTAAAGTATTATTTTTTAAATGGCGCGTGAGGAGTTTTTGCGGCCAGTATACAAACGTTCAAAAACTTGTTATCAATAAGTAAATTGCTTTTTGAGATATGTATGTAAGTTTTCGTTTGCATTTTCCAGTTGTGTCATTTGTCAATTTGTTTTCCTTCTGACTCATTTTCATCTTCATTATACATTTTTTTGTTCATTCCTTTACTTCTTTCCCAAAGACGATATGCTTCAGATTCAAAGGAATAGTCTTAAAATCATATTCGTCATATCATGAAAGTGTTGTCCTTTTCTGGATTAGTTCAAAACAAAAACTTGACAAGGTATTTTTTATTAATAAGTTTAATTGCATATTCCCTTCTTCTTTCTTCTTAAATTTTTTGCAAACTCGACAAAATGTTTATTTTCTCTTCGGACACAAATACTTTACTATAACAATCATTAGTCAATGTGCAGAAATATATAAGTACTTACCCGAAGTATTTTTGTAAAACGTTATGAACCAATAAATGAGAATGTGTTATAACGTCCATATAGGCATTAGTCGTCAAATGAGCCTGTGTTATAACGTTCATATAACGTGTGCCAAATTTGGAATATTTGTGTTATGTTTTTTTTATATTTTTTCACTTTTCCTTGAATTTTTTGCTGTACTTCATAATAATTGTATTCTGTGCTTTTTTTTTTCAAATACAGCTTTTCCATATTTATATGGCACTACACAGATTTTTTATCGTGGTTTCCATGTTCGAATTTTCTTTTCAGACGCGCGTCATGACCTTTCTCTTCATATAATACCGAAGCGTAAAAATTCTTAAAGCAGCCTTGATTCCAGAGTGAATGTGATCTGCTACAAAGCTCTCATTCGGCCAGTCATCGGCGTACGGTTCTCCAGTGTGATTATACTTGAGACCTCCCCAGATGGAAAAGATGAGAGTATTTGAAAGGCAGTGTTGTCTCCGGTTGTATTGAACACCCGAATCCTATGAGGCCTTGTATAATTAGGCAAACCTAATCGCGATAGATAATTTTATTATTAAGCTGACTCAAGGACACATTGCACGAACGATAAGTTCATCCAAGAGATTGATTTTTGGGGCTTTTAACCCCAACAACATCTTACACCTTATAGGCCTCTAAGCATTTCTCTATTTAGGCTCCAAAGGGCTGATGCAGAGTAAAGAAGGATGTTATATCAACTTCCATGTTGTACGCCGAACAGGCGACTCCAGTACGCCAGAGAACGCCACTTCTATTGTTGGCTGCATCACAAGCCATTATATACCCGTCCGTATTCTGTTATGGACATCGTTAAGTATTTTTTAGAATTTTACTAACTTAAGTCTAAGTTTAGTTTAGGTTAAGAAAAGGACATACGACCAAGTTTTGTTTTTTGTAATTTTCTTGGAAATATATTAACCATATAAAAAAATAGCACATTTATGATGTCCAAAGACACTCTTTAACTAGAGTAGATATAGATTAGCTTAGAGCGCCTAGACAGTTTTAGAGAGCCTGAAGGGTAAGGAACTCAGATTAAAACCTAGTCTAGAGTATTTTCCTAGAATTAACTTCTATGAGTCTAACTGTGTATATCAACATGGTACTATCGCCCTGGAAATTTTATTTCAGCCATATAGGCTGATATATAGGCTATAAATTTGTCGAAAATTTAATTTAAATAAAACAAAACAATTGATGGCGAAATAAAAATATCAAAATACAAATACAAAATCAAAGTAAGGGAGTATGAAATTCATGCACAGATCTGTTTATTGACATATAATATTATTTTGCAGACAAATGGACATCTGTGCAAGGAAACTATGATGAATCCGAATAGAAGTAATAATTCTCCTTGTGGAGTCCCACAGTGCCCTATTTTACAGATGTAATTTCATTTCACAAAAATTGCTGAAGAAAATATGCCGTACATGTAGTTTTAAAGCACTCTTACCTTAAATCGCCATTGTGAATATAGACATTTATAACTGTAATACACATGTTAGCATTTATCCGTTTAGTCGCCGTTCACCGTCTGATATAAGAGCCTCTCTGTTCACCCCGAAAGACTAGCGTTGTGTTTTACTTAATTAGAAGCTCAATTTTCCCAATTGTGGCATAGTTGAAGAACGCGATCAATTCTTCCGTACTATTTCGCACTATTTGCTCGACACTCGTTCCGCTGCAGAAGTAGAGGATATAATCATCAATCAATCCACCATATAACGCCCCATACCAAGCCCTTCGAAGCACTTTAATTTCCCCGCTTATCAAATCCAAAGAAGCGAAAATCATACAGCTTCTGGACAAAGAGTGTTTAGAAGATCAACCACCTTCACAACATCTTCGACACCTCAAGAGTTTGATATCTGATATCGACGAAGAAGTGTTGAAAGCATGTTGGCTGTTACACCTTCTATTACAAACCCAAGCTTGCCTAGTCGCCCAGAAAAGGATAAACGTCACGGAGTTAAGTGAAATCGCTGACAAACTATACGACATTTCCACCCAGGCAAGTAGATAACCAGTCCAACATGTGTATGTATGTTGCCCAGCTCCACTCATATCCTGCTACCATACAACCATCCGCTGCAAAAAAGAGCAAACAATATAACTCCACAATCGACTTGATTCGAGCATTCTCAGATTTCTGTTCTAAAGACAGAAGACAAACGTGGCTAAATCTGCTTTCGGCAAAGACGAGGTAAAGTTTTTGGGACATCTTGTTTCAGTCAACGGAATCTTCTTCGAAAGTTCAAGCTGTTCTGGAATTTCCAAAACATATTAATCTTTCAACCTCCGTGCGTTTATTGACACTAAACATTTGTGCAGAAATCCTGGGATCAGTTAACTATCAACTAACAGGTTCACCTACGATAGGAAACTCAATGCAATCTACGAAATCGTACGTCATTTCCGACACATTTCCGAAGGTATGTGGAAACCACTCATTCAAGTGTTTGAACAACTTCAAGAACTTCTCAAAAATTCGTCTTACAACATTCGTATCTGCCGTGTAAGACTCAAAGACTCCAGAGGCGATGTTAATTGTGACATTTTCGCAGGCACAGCAGAACTTTATGTACTACAAAAGAAGCAAAAGAAGCGCTACTAAAAAACTCATCGGAAAATAATTTTTTTTGGCCCACAAAATAATTTTTACAACCACAAGAAATGTCACGAGATAGACAACGATCAACATTCGTTTTGAAATATCTTCGAACCTGCTCTCCCATATTTGTCCCTCACGACCAAATAAGGAATTATTTCTCTACATCATACAAGAACCTTATAAGGTAATAGAAAAACATGAAAACACTTCGTGGTTCAGAGGAAAAAGCACACCGATCTCTATTGACAGACTCAAGCCGGCATTTATGATTTGAGACGACGTGGGAGTTGGACAACAGACTCAAGCAACACCTAACGATGATCAACCATCAACATCCATCGGAACAAAAAAAAAATCGTTTGATTCAACATTTAAATATTGCATTTCAATCACATTTGATCGTTTATACAGGAAATCTAATAATATCTAATAACACAAGGAAATGAAAGAATAGACATCTTATAATGAAATAAATGCACATATGTATTTATAAAAAACAAAATTTATAATTTCGCTTCCACTAGCAATGACATACTCTTCCTGTCAAATGTCATCATCGAGCACTACTCCACAGACTGAAGAAGATGAGCAAACTTAGTATCATTACAAAAACTACTTCATGAATCCAATCTCGCCTTACATACATATGTAGGGTTGACACACATATGAAGGGTTGTTGTGATGTGCAAAAAAGGAAAATAGCAACAAAAATATGTTGTAGATATTTTTAATTAATTTACAAGGCATTCGTTAAATCAGTCGGAAAATGTTTGCATAATATAACGTAATATAGAACCATCAATGGAAAAAAAATGCTGATTCGTGATATTGGAAATTCGTAACACCGAGTATTTGTTAAACTGGACGTCGACTGTATATACATAGATGTAGCCTACCCCACGCTAAATTTGCCAAAGAGCTTAGTTGCTAAAAAAATGTATCAAACGCATAATGAAGCAACGGAAGATTGCAGAACAAAATACATCGAACTGCAACTCGATTGGGGTCCAAGAAGACAATTTTCAGCGGCACAAGTGTTTTCGGGTTAATGCAAAAGATATGGAACGTTCGCATTCTCGCTGAGAACTGACAATTAACGAGGATATCATCTTTGGATCCTTTGGACAGATTATTACGTGTGGACTATGGCTGTATATTGGTACTACGTTTAAAGAACGCATTTTATGAACAATGTTCAAATTGAAACACAATGCGTGTTATTCGACATAGGCATTTTTTTGTTTCAAAATAGGTACAAATACAACAAGAAAATATTTTACTGGTGGACACTTTGGATAATATTATTTACCGGCCAACGAAGATAGAAAATCGAATAAGTTTGCCGAAGTGTTTCGCGAAATTTCCAAACACGCTTGTCGTCTTAGTTCTTAGATTATACAGATTGTAAGGACAGTAAAGTTCGGTTGCATAAATTTTAGAGCATGTGCATATTGCCAATACTATAAGGTTAATGATTGGGGTAACTCCGCCGGACTCGAAAAAATATTTAAAACAATGCTTAATATGTTTAATTACATGTTTGGGAAAAACGCCTCCACGGAAAAATCAAAAAAATGCTTCGGGTTGCACTCTGCGCAGTAAACAAGAGGTTGTGTGTATGGTGTATTGTGATAATTGTGATCCAATGGCATCAATACGACTGCGTCGGAGTTAATAATGGTGTCGAAATAAGCCATGATCAATGTCAGCAATGGGTGCTGTTGCTCCTTCGACAGAAAAGCATAATATCGGCCAAATTTTTGGATTCGCTACGTAACCACAAGCGTTATCGCACCACAAGCACCGAAAGGACTTTTTTGTTGAAAAAAAAAAACAGCAAGAAAAACCAGATCATTCTCATCGTCATCGGTAGAAATTGCTGCTTAGCCGTTTTTGCCACTCCACACAGCTTCAATTGTCACAACGGCAATTTCTTGGCTTCCATCAGATTGTGTAATGATACCTTATAAGGCGTATTGCATCCCCTCGTTACTTACTACCTCACCGGTACATTTCGTTTCGACTCCAAAAATTAGATATATTTTTTTATATATACAATATAATAACAAATATCAATGTTTGTTTTGGAAAATTTCAAACGTATTTAAAGTAAATATTGCTCAATGTCGGTTTATTAATTCCAAAAAGTTATGGTCAATTTGAATGAACATGTATAATAAACATTGAATCGTCATATGAGTTGTATATGACAACTTCACATTTATTTATATTTAGTATAAATAGGTTCAATTAAACCTGTCCATTATACTCGTGTTTTTTAAGTATATTTTTCGTTTACAAAATTCAAGAAAATTTTGCTTATTAAGCACACCCTTGGCGCCTTCAGCGACTGGATATTTGATCATTAGTAGTCTCCTTTCGTCTCAGTTGTAGCACAGACCACAAAGGCTACAAGGCATGGATTTTCCGTGCTTCCTTTGATATCCTGGATATGTAGCGCCACTTCATTCTTTTAAACTCCAGTAAGTAAAAAAATTAATACTTTTTTAGAATACTTAAGAGTAAATTGGTAAATCTTTTCTTTTGTGTCATTGCTTTTGCTATTTTGCTTTGGCCTTGCCGGCTATGGGACATGGCGAAACTTATTTACTTGTGTTCCATTAAATGCTGATTTAACTTTCTTAATAATTGTTTTTAAAGTTTGAGTAACATCGGCGCAACTTTAAGAGACAAAATAGCTTTATATTAAACAAATTTATAACATGCGGCTATGAATTTTCATTTTACTTTTACACCAGGCTTACAGGAGCAAACACACTTCCATTCTGGGGGCTCTTAAAGTTGGATAAAATAGCTTCAACTGGTTTGGACATTTAGAGTAAGTAGCCGACGATTTGACTTAGGTTCCCAAATGGACCCATCCAGCCTATTTAAATAATTTTTTAAGTAGTAATTGTGAAAATTTGGTCTATGGTGGACTTGCCGAAACCGCACTGATCTATAGATCTAAATTTAGATCTAGAGCCTATCAGACTACTGTTGAATCTCAGACGTTCACACAAAAAGGCAGAGAGGATCTTGAATGCTATATTAATGAAACTGATCCGGTGGTAATTGATGCAGTCAAAGGGATTATTTTCTTGTGGACTGCAAACCGACACTGCGATTTCCGTCATCGGCATGCTTTCCTCCGTCCCTATTATACAAATGACCTGGTGCATTTTCCCCACTAAGTCTCCAGCTTTTTCTTACAGTTTACCTTTCTTCGACTTTAGTCTCAATATTGCTATCGTGACCCTGTCAAAGGACGAAATTCTTGTCTGTGATCGTCTCATTTGAATAAAACATTTTGCGGAATAGCGGAATTTAGGCGATTACCGCGGCTTAAGAGACTGCAGAAAAAATCTTTCAATATATTCTTTTCTGCCAGTTGTACAGCAGCGTCTTGTTCGGACCTTATATCCACCAGATAGCTGTTTCGTCTTTCCTCTTTACTGCCAAAAACACTTCTCCATCTCTTGGGCCGCGCGTCTCTCCATGATCTTTCTCTTTCCTGTTGAGAAGCCGGTTCAATTCTCGTTGTTGGATGCAGCGTATGCCCCCTGTTGCATGAGACTGCCTGCACTCGTCGGCAACCATGGGTTTCTTCTAGGTGGTGACATGAAACGTTAGAGGGTTTCAGGGAGATCCGGTCGGTTAAGAACAAAATATTCTCGATTACGGGAATACGTATATGCGTTATTCTCCTTTTGGTTTTGGATGCTGCTCATTCTTCCCTTTTAAGTTTGGGGTGCTGTCGGGTTCTTCGTTGGTAGTATTCCTGCTATGTCGAATATCGCCTTATCAGAAATGTTACGGAAACCACTGATAGTCTGTATTGCGCAAAGTTTATACACTAACGTCATCAACTGCTTCAATCAACTGAAGTCAATGCTCCAGCCCTAATCAGAGAGTGGGAGTGGGACTCTGCATGCATAGCCGGGTCCACCAATATTTGGAAGCATTCAAGATAGTGCACCTTGTACAAGTGAGTTTTCTTACTGGTATATGTTACTTTACTGTTTCCCAAGAGAGTTTGTTGTCCAAAAACACTCCTTGGACCTAATTGTCTGACTTCCAACTATAAAGTTAGCATATTCCAACTTCCTACGACTGGTAATTAGCATCATCCTAATTTTTTGGGCCGCAAATTTCACACCGGAATATTCGAACCACTCTTTTACATCAGAATCGCTGTATTCGTAGTAGCCTCAACGTTCTTTATGTGCTTCCTTCCAGTGACGATAGCGATATCGTCGGCAAAGTCGAATATTTTGACTCCATCTGGACTGGTCTCCTATTCGTGAAGCAGTCCATGATTATCAGATAAGCAGGTATACCCATGGCGATATAAGACCTATGACCAGCTCGTTGAATTAAAAGCAATGTATTGTATTGTATTTATTTCATTATTTTATTTAACATTTCTTTAAGAATAAAATATATATAACATTTAGCATATGTAATGTATTTATGATTGAAAAGAGCCAAAAACAGACAAGAAATAATAATAAGCGAGATTTTTTGAGAAGCTTTTCATAGACAATTGATGCTCTTTGAGTGTTGTTAGAAGCCAAATTCTCAGAAGCTTTTCAAAACTTCGAGGGTCAGTTATCACTGGAAGTTTATTAAATATCCGGCTTGATGAAATCAAACAAAAATCAAGTCAAGATGCGGTAACCCAATCTTGAGAAAAAAACTTTTAGTACCTTAAAACAATATAGATGTCTAGCCGAAAGGATTTACGAACATAGAAACAAAGGATAACATGTAAGACGTTGGTTTTTATAAAACATTTTTCTCAGGACCTTTTTTTTGTAAATGTAATAAGGGTTATATCTTACTCAGAAAAGTTCTATCCCAACATGTAATATTTCAAAGTAAATAATATAATAATCAGTTCGTTTGAACAAATTTTCGTTAAATAAATATAAAGTACGAAGAGTACTGCGAAAATACTTACTAGTAGTCAGTATGAGGAGAAAAATTCATTTTAGAGTTACAAATAAATCCTAAATATTTAAATTCTTTTAATTCCCCAATCAAAAAGCAATTGTCACTGTAGTGGAGAGTACTACTAAAAAAATTTAATGACGGACAAGGGGTGCAGTTACTGTAAACTATTTTCCATTTTGACAGTTAGGGGCGTGATAGTGAATTTCTGCGTTTTAGTTCTGTTAGTTTGATTAGCTTGAAAATATTATGTTAGTTTTAGAACTTAGGCAAAGGCAATGTTCAGCAAACCATACCCCAACCGGTTAAGATCACAGTTAATATTGAAAAGTAGATCTAAGTAGCTTTTTGAACCATCAACAAAACCTATATTATCATTAACACATTAGAACGTGGATTTCTTATAAATTTAACTTATTCCTTCTTTTAATCTTATCAACTATATAATCAAATATTCAGGGCTTTTTTCTTCACAACGCTGGTTGAAAGTGAAAAACAATCACCTAAAGAAATAAACATTATTCTAAGATTCATAAAAAAGATAATGTTTCAGCTTGAATAAATTAATTCTATAATTATTAGTAATGCCTGTCATGGAGTGATCAGTTATTTTTAAATCATAGATATTTTTAAATCATATATATAAGGCAATATAAATCGCAAAAGTAACTTCATTAAATAAATTGGTTTTATACGAAACAAGAAACATAAAATAATTTGATACAAGGTTATTATTACCTAATATCTGGTAAATTTATGTAGGAGATTGGAAAATTCCGTCAGAAATGACTCAAAAATAAATTTTTGTAATCTGTACGCAGAAAGTACTACCATTTTTCTCATATTTACTTTTAAAGAGACCGTTAAGATATCAGCAACTACAAAATTCAAAATAGGTATATTTGTACTTCATTTATCATTTCTGATAAAACACCCAACACGACCTGAAGCATAATTTTCATTTCTTTTCGCAAAGAAAGAGTATTTTTTTTAAATCAAGTGGTGATGTTTATCGGTGTAAGAAGTGTGCACTTTTACGGCACCCCTCTCTACTTGATCCAGCGCCAGCAACGCACAGGCAATCCAGCAACAATGCCCTACAAAATGCACATACTCTTCCAACTGGAGAGTCCATTAATCAATTGAGAAATAATGAGTCACAAAAAACTGACGTCAACAGCGAGAGTCAATGCACTCTCAATATGATATACACCAAACTCTCAAAATTAGAAGACTGTAACACCCGTTTTCTTGAAGAGATGACAAAATTAAAAAAAGAGAACACGGAGTTCAGAGAAAAAATTGAAAAAAAATGGAGTCAAAATTGAACTGGCATCAACAAGAATCTCTTATGACCTTTATTGACATCGTTGGTGTTCCTGACGTAAATGACTAAAATGCAATTATAAAAGCGAAACAAATTTTCACTGACACCCTGTGTTCCAATGTTGAAGAATCCGAAATTATTAATTGTTACATAAAAAATGCATTCAAAACCACATCTGCAGCCTATCATCTGTGTAGTTTTCTAACCTTACAACAAAAGAACGTATAATGAGTGCAAAGAAGAAAAACAAAAACAAACTCAGCTCTCAAGTGGTTGACCTCTCCAGCGAAATTGGACGTAAAAACAACAACAAAGGAAGCGGCATTTTCATCAACGATACACTTACTCCTTACACGCGGGCACTTTTTAAGAAGGCGAAAGAAATGGCAAAAAACAAAGGAGAAAAATTCGTTTGGTTCAGCAATAATCAAATTCTAGTAAAGTAAGAAGAAGGTGGAAGAGTTATTTCGATTAAGTCCTTTAGTAATATGCACAAATGATTTGATCGATAACTCTTCCATCCTTGTCCCGTGCAAGCCTCACCGTGATGCTGTTTTAACTAATAGTGCTTATTGCAATGAAAAATTATTGATTGTTCACCAAAATATTAGAATTTTGAGAGAAAATTTTTCCGTCCTTGTATTTTTCACTCTTCATTACTTATATACTAGACAAAAATACTTAAAACTAGCTTACTTATTGAATCCATGGATCTTAAATCTAACTTACTGACTCTTCTTGAGTACTCTAAGCTAATCTAGGTACTATTTGTTTTGCCTTTCGGCCTACTGGCTGTGTTTTTATATGGTTAAAAATTTTAACTTATGACATATTTTTAAATTATGCCCAAGAATTTTAAACTTAGGCATGTACATTTTCAACCTAACCTACTCTTAACCTAACTAAACTAAAACTTAAGCCTATGTACAATGTACTTAACTCTAAACTTAAAACTACTTAACTATTTAAAGTAGGCTTAAACTATGTCCGTATCATGATACGGACGCGTGCACCAGGGCGTAAGTGTTATTTATATGCTTTACATATATATCTAATACGCCGTGATGCACCTTTTTTTTCATTTTTATGTTTTGATGTATTTTTTTTTCTTTGTGTTTTTATATTTTTACTTTTTTTTTTTTTTTTTTTTTGTCCTTATTCTAAAATAACTTAAGACTACCTTACCCTATATAAGTTGGCCCTATAGACTCAACTACCCCGTCTATTTGTTTGAGAAGTTAGCGGCATCGAACGCTATTTCTGGTGCAACCACCAGTAGAAAAGCCGTTCTTTGGCGAAAACTGCTCTGTCGCGGACAGAAATCGCTCTATTGAACCGTAGGAGTTCCTCGTGGCTGCGAACGACGTCCGGCTCGTATTGGAGTTGCCTCTCGACTGTTCGGCGTGCGACGTGGAAGATGATAGGGCAGCCTTCCCTATCTTGTATCAGGCCTTTAGAGTCCAAATAGACGAAAGCTTCAGGCGGAATGAAGCCGTTAAGACGTACCCGTTCTTGGTACATTTCATTTGGGTAGTAAGCCCCAAAGATCAGACTGTTGGTTGAAGCCATGCCTCGAGCAGTGTGACTTCGTATCAACTTGATAATAAAATTATCTATCCTTATAAGGTTTGCCTCGTTATACAGAACCTCGTTGGGGTAGAATTTCTTGTACTGGGATTCTGGTGTTCGATATAGACGAAGACAGGCCCGAAGACACTGCCTTTCGAACACCCTCATCTTTTCCATCTGGGAAGGACTCACGTTGAACCACACAGGACAACCATATACCATAATTGGCCGGATGAGGGCCATGTAGCAGATTACCTTCACTCTGGTGTCAAGTTGACTGCTGTTAAACAGCCCTCTTGCCATAGCGAAGGCTTTCTTAGCCCTGGTCAGAGCGGTGTCTATATGGATACCACCATATAGATACTGGTCCAACCAGATGCCCAGATATCTGACTACACTTTTTACCGTTAATGGTCGTCCTTGTGGGTCAACTATGCTGAACTTGCGCCAGTTCATTTTCGTGTCCCTTGAGGCCCTGGACAGCGGGGTTCTGAAAAGGATAGTTTCACACTTCTGGTAGTTGATTTTCAAATTCCAGTCGTCGCAAAATCGTTGAATTGTATCGAAGTCGCGTTGCAACAAAACATTTATTACTTCTACCTTCGAACCTGATCTGTACGCAATTAGATCATCGGCAAACGCTATGATGTTAGGCATAGAACCTATGAGATCACTAGTGAATATACTGAACAAAATCGGCGAACCAACAGCTCCTTGTTGCAGCCCATTTTTAATATGGAACACTGTAGTTGAAATTTCGTTGCCATTTTTAACAACAAACTTCCTACCTGTGACCATGTCATAGATCATATATAGCAATGTTTTATTGATGCCAAGCCTGACCAACTTAAGGAAGAGACCTTCTAACCATACGGTGTCGAACGCCTTCTCCATGTCGATCAGGCAGGCGCATGTACACTGGGTGTTGTTTCTATTCCACTGTATGTCGGAAACCAATTTAGACGCGGCATGAATGGTGTCGTGCCCCGCCCTGAAACCAAATTGGTTTTCCGGTATTATTTGTTTTTCCTCAACCCATTCTTTCAGGGCTCTAATGACTATCTTCTCGAATACCTTGCTTATGCACGGAAGAAGACTTATAGACCGAAGATTTGTCGGGATGGAAGTATCTTTGTCCCGTTTTGGAATTGGCTGTACCACAGCTGTTTTCCAATGCTTCGGGTAATATGCATTACTCAACGCATTGTTAAACAGTGTTGTGTATACATCCACCGCCTCAGAGGGTAGATGGCGCAGAACAATATTTGGTATCCCATCGATTCCCACTGACTTCTTATTCTTCAGTGAGTTGAAGATACCTTGGAGTTCATCTTTCGAGATAAGGATTGAGTTGTTTCCATCGTCGGCGACGGCATTATTTGCCAGAAGATCGTCACTGAATCTGGTAAAACCAGGATTCTCGGATCGCCATTGACTTATTTCGTTCCGAAGGTAGAAGTGGTTCAGCAAGGCCCTGTTCTCCAGGTCGTGGTTCGGTCTACGAGTCTCGTTGACCGTGTACACTTTCTGGAAGACAGCACCAATTGCATTAACCTTCTCCTGGGGATCTTCCACTACGAAGAAGTCGTTGTCAAGCACAGCCCCGTCTGTATCGATGCCAACTGACGTAAGTAAGTTGGCGTTATCTGTTGTTCTGTCAAGTCGAACGCACTGAATGTCATTATGATCTCTCCTCCGGAAGATTTGATTTACTTGCGGGAACATGCTCGGGTTGTTAGATCTTACAGCCCGAATCTTATTGCCCCAATGCAAGCTTACAGCTAGACTGTAATTTTGTCTTATTAACTGTTGGAGTACTTTGATCTGTGACTTCAGAGAGCGAATCTCTGTACTCTGTGGATCTGTAAACCGCCTGTACAAGAGTTTTAGCCTTGACAGGAGTCTACTTTTTTGCACGTGAAGTGCGTCGATTTCAGAGTTCCGATAGATGTCGCCATAGTCGGTTTGTGACACCGTCGGAATCGTCCTATCCATTGTACGTTTAATAACCTCGTCCATTTGTGTGAGGTACCTGTCAACCTCTTCGTTCGTAAGGTTTCTGTTTGTAGGAGGATTGATCACACTCGAACTTATTTCTCTGGATAAGGCTCTAGAAAAACGTGGCCAGCGCACCTTATTATAATTATAAGGATGCGTGTGGACATATTCCTCTAGTTCCTCCAGCTCGTTCGGGAGCTGTATTACCGCGGCGAGACCACAGTGATCACTGTCATACTCGACCGTAGTTAAACAGTTCCTCGTGCGTCGCTCCACGTTAAGTATCGTCAGTCGTCCGTCGATTAGCATCACATCCAGATAGGACCCGCTTCTAGGAAAGGATGGTCTATCGGTTGCAAGCAACTCTAACCTGAACTCGATATTGTTCTGCTCCATCCACTCTAAGAGAGCGTTTCCTCTCTCATTTGGAACATTATTACCCCATTCACCCCCCCATTCTTTGGCGAAAACTGCTCTGTCGCGGACAGAAATCGCTCTATTGAACCGTAGGAGTTCCTCGTGGCTGCGAACGACGTCCGGCTCGTATTGGAGTTGCCTCTCGACTGTTCGGCGTGCGACGTGGAAGATGATAGGGCAGCCTTCCCTATCTTGTATCAGGCCTTTAGAGTCCAAATAGACGAAAGCTTCAGGCGGAATGAAGCCGTTAAGACGTACCCGTTCTTGGTACATTTCATTTGGGTAGTAAGCCCCAAAGATCAGACTGTTGGTTGAAGCCATGCCTCGAGCAGTGTGACTTCGTATCAACTTGATAATAAAATTATCTATCCTTATAAGGTTTGCCTCGTTATACAGAACCTCGTTGGGGTAGAATTTCTTGTACTGGGATTCTGGTGTTCGATATAGACGAAGACAGGCCCGAAGACACTGCCTTTCGAACACCCTCATCTTTTCCATCTGGGAAGGACTCACGTTGAACCACACAGGACAACCATATACCATAATTGGCCGGATGAGGGCCATGTAGCAGATTACCTTCACTCTGGTGTCAAGTTGACTGCTGTTAAACAGCCCTCTTGCCATAGCGAAGGCTTTCTTAGCCCTGGTCAGAGCGGTGTCTATATGGATACCACCATATAGATACTGGTCCAACCAGATGCCCAGATATCTGACTACACTTTTTACCGTTAATGGTCGTCCTTGTGGGTCAACTATGCTGAACTTGCGCCAGTTCATTTTCGTGTCCCTTGAGGCCCTGGACAGCGGGGTTCTGAAAAGGATAGTTTCACACTTCTGGTAGTTGATTTTCAAATTCCAGTCGTCGCAAAATCGTTGAATTGTATCGAAGTCGCGTTGCAACAAAACATTTATTACTTCTACCTTCGAACCTGATCTGTACGCAATTAGATCATCGGCAAACGCTATGATGTTAGGCATAGAACCTATGAGATCACTAGTGAATATACTGAACAAAATCGGCGAACCAACAGCTCCTTGTTGCAGCCCATTTTTAATATGGAACACTGTAGTTGAAATTTCGTTGCCATTTTTAACAACAAACTTCCTACCTGTGACCATGTCATAGATCATATATAGCAATGTTTTATTGATGCCAAGCCTGACCAACTTAAGGAAGAGACCTTCTAACCATACGGTGTCGAACGCCTTCTCCATGTCGATCAGGCAGGCGCATGTACACTGGGTGTTGTTTCTATTCCACTGTATGTCGGAAACCAATTTAGACGCGGCATGAATGGTGTCGTGCCCCGCCCTGAAACCAAATTGGTTTTCCGGTATTATTTGTTTTTCCTCAACCCATTCTTTCAGGGCTCTAATGACTATCTTCTCGAATACCTTGCTTATGCACGGAAGAAGACTTATAGACCGAAGATTTGTCGGGATGGAAGTATCTTTGTCCCGTTTTGGAATTGGCTGTACCACAGCTGTTTTCCAATGCTTCGGGTAATATGCATTACTCAACGCATTGTTAAACAGTGTTGTGTATACATCCACCGCCTCAGAGGGTAGATGGCGCAGAACAATATTTGGTATCCCATCGATTCCCACTGACTTCTTATTCTTCAGTGAGTTGAAGGTACCTTGGAGTTCATCTTTCGAGATAAGGATTGAGTTGTTTCCATCGTCGGCGACGGCATTATTTGCCAGAAGATCGTCACTGAATCTGGTAAAACCAGGATTCTCGGATCGCCATTGACTTATTTCGTTCCGAAGGTAGAAGTGGTTCAGCAAGGCCCTGTTCTCCAGGTCGTGGTTCGGTCTACGAGTCTCGTTGACCGTGTACACTTTCTGGAAGACAGCACCAATTGCATTAACCTTCTCCTGGGGATCTTCCACTACGAAGAAGTCGTTGTCAAGCACAGCCCCGTCTGTATCGATGCCAACTGACGTAAGTAAGTTGGCGTTATCTGTTGTTCTGTCAAGTCGAAAGCACTGAATGTCATTATGATCTCTCCTCCGGAAGATTTGATTTACTTGCGGGAACATGCTCGGGTTGTTAGATCTTACAGCCCGAATCTTATTGCCATAATGCAAGCTTACAGCTAGACTGTAATTTTGTCTTATTAACTGTTGGAGTACTTTGATCTGTGACTTCAGAGAGCGAATCTCTGTACTCTGTGGATCTGTAAACCGCCTGTACAAGAGTTTTAGCCTTGACAGGAGTCTACTTTTTTGCACGTGAAGTGCGTCGATTTCAGAGTTCCGATAGATGTCGCCATAGTCGGTTTGTGACACCGTCGGAATCGTCCTATCCATTGTACGTTTAATAACCTCGTCCATTTGTGTGAGGTACCTGTCAACCTCTTCGTTCGTAAGGTTTCTGTTTGTAGGAGGATTGATCACACTCGAACTTATTTCTCTGGATAAGGCTCTAGAAAAACGTGGCCAGCGCACCTTATTATAATTATAAGGATGCGTGTGGACATATTCCTCTAGTTCCTCCAGCTCGTTCGGGAGCTGTATTACCGCGGCGAGACCACAGTGATCACTGTCATACTCGACCGTAGTTAATCAGTTCCTCGTGCGTCGCTCCACGTTAAGTATCGTCAGTGGTCCGTCGATTAGCATCACATCCAGATAGGACCCGCTTCTAGGAAAGGATGGTCTATCGGTTGCAAGCAACTCTAACCTGAACTCGATATTGTTCTGCTCCATCCACTCTAAGAGAGCGTTTCCTCTCTCATTTGGAACATTATTACCCCATTCACCGTGTTTGGCGTTCAAATCTCCGGCTAGGATATAATAATTTTCTTCCGAGTTCAAGCGCAGGCTAGTGAAGAGAGCCTCGAGCTCCGAAAGAAAGTTAGGGTTTCGAGGCTCTGATGCATAAGCAGCGATCAAATACAGCTTCTTTCCACCTTGGAGAGAGATGCGTGCGATGGATGCTTCTAGCACACTAAATCTACGTACCACATTGCTATAAACGACCTTGTGAAAAATGTTCTTTTTAATCAAGAGAGCGACCCCGCCACCTCGAGTGGATTGGGGTCGGTCTCTTCTGATTATGTGGTAATTTTTGTACCTGAGAATGCGCGTCTGGTTTAGCTTAGTTTCGCTAGCCATCAGCACGTCAGGATTGTGGGTTTGCAACAAGTTTGAGAGCGTTAATTTTCGTTCAATCCTAATCAGCGAATTAACATTCACTGCTAGGATCTTAAGGGTTTTTACCTCGCGTGAGCCCATTATATCTGCGAGCGTTGGTTCACAGGCAGCTTAGAGAAGAGGAAATCTACTCTAGCCGTCTGTGCAAGGAAGCTGGTCTGTAATTCGACCATCTGTTTCTGTAAGGCAATCATCTGCGCTTGCATCGACTGGATGGAGGACATTACGTCCCTTATGGAGGGCTCTGCCTCGGGTTGCCTGGCCATTGGAGCCGAGGCAACCTTCGACACTGTCCGTTGTGCCGGTTCCCTGCCTGACACCATTTGGGCGTAGGAGATAGCCGGCGTAACAGCAGTAGCTACAGCACGGGCCAATGGCCTGGCTGCTACCTTTTTCTCGTTCCTTACCTCTTTTACTCTCTGCCGGAGTTCTTTGATTCGTGGACACCCCAAATAGGTTGCAGGGTGTCCATTTCCTCCGCAGAGTACACATGTGAGGAGCGCCTTATCCTCGACTTCATCCGTACCTAAAGGGCATTCCCCTTTGTTGTGGCTGAATGTACATCATGCGCAGCGGAACTCCATATTGCAGTTCTCCGCGACGTGCCCCAGCCTTCTGCACCTCGCACATTGAAGTACGTGGTCAGTCTTATTTAGTTTTTCCCATTTAACACTGAGACCACCTACGAAACGGATTTTTCGTAGGTTGTCGATTTTGGTGTCATGGGATACCTGTATTAAGAAGAAGGGAAGTGCCTTATTCTTCGCCTTCGCTGCCGCAGTTGTGAAAGGCTTAGCTCCTACGAACTGGACCTCGTCGCCCTCAACTTGGCGCAGCTTGTTGAGGAGGACCTTCGGTTCAGTCGAGGGATTAATGCCTTTGAGGAGCAAGGTCTGTGGCCTTTCTCCTCTGGGGGTATACGTGTAGAAGTCAGCGTTCGATGCCGCTAACTTCTCTTTCAAAAATCTAAACCCATCCATTGTTAGGCAATGGACGGTGTGTGATTGGGGTGACTTATATTTAATATAATACGTCTTATTATCTAGGGCCAACTCACAAAGGGTCTCCAGTTCATCAGTCCCCATGCCAAAGACGTTGATTGGGGGACAGCGTACCTTGAGTTTCTGCTGCTGTTGATGTGCTGCTGTTGTCTCTGCTGCTGCTGTTTTTGCTGCTGTTGTCTCTGCTACTGTTGACTCTGCTTCTGTGGCTGTTGTTGCTTCTGCTGCTGTTGCTGCTGCTGGTTTTGCTGCGTTCGTTGTTCGTTGCTTTCAATGGGACAGGCCGTGTCTGCTTTTGCTGCTGTTGTTGTTTTGTCGGCACCCGTTGCGTTGCCTTTGACGTAGAAGGCCGCGATTCGGGTGCTTCTTGTAGCTCTATCTCTATCTGTTTTTTTTTCTCCTGCCTTTTTTGATTCAGCTAAAGAAGCTCTCTCTCCTCTTCTGCAGCTTTCCTCGCTGTTGACTTTTCATAAAGGAATTTGATGTGGGCGTCTAACTTTGCCCTTTCTTCATCCAGTTGCCGAAGTTTTTTCTCCTCCTCCTTAATGTACTCCGCCTCATCGTCGGCGTCCGAAGTTGCCAATACTTGGAACGAATTTTCGCTTCCTTTGTAGGAATATCGGCATTCATTGCCCTCCGATTCACATTGGAGGGCTTCTATGTCAATATCAACTGTTGCCGAGGTTGTCTTTGTTGTTGCTCTTGTTGTTGTTTTTGGCGTTGTTTTTTTGGTCGCTACCGGACCGCCTTTCTTCGGTGCGACCGCTTCATCGTCCAACGTCATCGTGATCGTACGGCGTTTTGTCAGATTAGGTTGCGGCTGTAGCCTCTTCCTTCTCTTCTTGGTGTCGATTGTTCGGCTCGTGGGACTAGCCACACGGATGCTGCCGTCACTAGTTTGGTGGCCTGATGTCCCAGCCACCGGTGTTTTGAAGTCACCCGTTTTGTTGAGCTCGGGGAGCACTTTTAGAGTTTTGTTCTAGGTTAATGTTTCACCTTGATAGAAGAAAATGTACAGCTTCGTTATTCATTGATATAACCACAGCCTTTGACATGGTTGACCATAGTATCCTGTTAAGGAAACTGGAACAGGCAGGTGTGCTTGGTTTTATGCTTGAATGATGTAAATCATATCTTAATAACAGATGCCAAAGGGTGAAGTTGGATGAGGCGAGAAGTGAGGTGCAAGTAATCCGACTTGGGGTTCCTCAAGGTCCAGTGTTAGGTCCCACACTATTCTTAATTTATATTAACTCACTCTTCTATCTAAACCTAAAAGGCATTTCCAAAGCGTTTGCTGATGATGTTGGGTTATCGCATGTCGCAAACTGCCCCTTAGATCTTATCTCTGACATTAATTGTAATGTTCACACTCTAAGACAATGGTTCGCTAAACACAAACTTGTAATAAGTCCCAAAACTAAACTTATGTATTTTAATCTATCTTCGCCCATTCCCATAAAACCAGAGGTATATTTTCATGTTCCCAATTGCAGAAAATTCAACTTATATCAACAACTTATATCGCACACGATGGCGTCACATGGCCATCCAGCAGGCCTAGGAAATTTACAGTTTCAATTATTCAGAAACGCGTGATTTAACGATCGGTACAGTTTTCACATTTTCAAAACATTTAACTTCAAAATCACATTTGCACGCGTTATCATCAAATCTTTATTAAAATAAAATTCAAGACCTCGAACATTAAACAGTAATATGTCAGTGATCATAAAATGTGATAGTGCGGGAACGCAATTAAGCTCAGTTTACTGACAAGTAAAAACGACGAACAGTATGACAAAGCAACTCTACAATCACGTTTCACCCTTTTGAAGCAACAGTAGAAAATCTTTTGCACGACTCAAAATGCAGTGGAAGTAACCTGTGGCAGCGACACAATCGAGGAACAGGAAACTGAAAGACAACAAAGTGAGGAATGGTATAAGGGAGCATTTGCTAATTTCATACCTGTGAGACGCGTTAACATCATTTATTCAGAAGGAAACAAATGTTTCTGGTGCACTTAAGCTACATTATTTTTTTGTGCCGCTGCCCTTAGAGTGAGGCAATTAATGTAGTTAAAGCCTTTCGGATAACCAATGAAAATTACATCGAAGCCTGGAAATTATAAAGAAAACGTCGTGATGTTAAACGCGACATCGTCGATTCCCATTTTCGAGCTCTTTTTTTAATCAAAAAGGTGAATTTCGAATCTTCAGCATAATTGTAAGCCTTTCCCCAGAGTACTCAAGAACATTATCAATCGCTGAAATCACTTGGACGACCGGCTGCGAACTGGGATTATTGGCTCGTTCATCTTACCGCAACCAAGCTTGATGCGGAAACACTCAGACAATGGGTGCTTTCTTAGAAAAGTGACAAAGTAGATAATTTCGCCACTATGGTTACTTTTATAGAAGATGGGTACCGTTCATTAGATGCTTTTAGCTCTCATGAAGAAATGTCTCTAAGCATCTAACAAACAAATTCAGCCAAAGGCAAACCAAAGAGCGTGCAAAGGATTATCGCTTACTGACTGACATATGGAGTCGCGTCTGCTTCTCATCTTACAGTCAAATCACTCCAGCAAACCAGTATTGATGAAGGCCAAAATCGTCCATCGTAATACTGCGTGATTATTACATTGACGATTTGCTAACTGCTAACTGGATGTGACAATACAGCCGAATTACTTCCTTGTAAGAAATATCCGACATATTAAATAATTGTGTGTAATTTCCCCTCAGAATATGATCTTCAAACTCCTCATTTGTAATAAGTAACATACCAGAAAATCATCCATTAACCTTGCAGCAATAAAGGTGATGAGGTGAGTTAGTACTGGAATGCCGAAATTCGTCTTGCATGGATTTGCAGACTTATCCTGCATATGCAGCTGTCGTATACGCACGAACAGTCACTTCTGATGGCCAAATTCCCGTTAACCTTCTAACCGCTAACACCAGCGTTGCTCAACTTAAGTTCTCCACAAAATCCTTACCACGACTTGAATTGTGTGTCACTGCATTATTGGCTCAACTTTTACGCATATTTAACCATGCTTACGTCCCCACATTTGCAATATTAATAGAGGGACCGATTAAACTATCTGAACCTGGATTCGACAGCCCCTTGGAAAATGGTGTACATTTGTTGCGAATCGTGTATCGCAGATACAAGAAATAATACCATCGGAAAACTGGTTTCACGTACCACAGGATTTACCTAACCATTCAATCTGATGGAGTGGTCCAACCTGATAACATGTGGCAGAAAATTTGTACAACGAATTTGGATCAGAGACCCAAACCGATAAACTTAGCAAATACGCCGATCTGGGATAGTAACGAAAATATTCTTCAGTGAACAAACTTAAACGTGTTACGCATATGTCCTGAAATTTATGTATAGTCTTAAACATGGCATCGCAAAGAGAAGAAATCACAGCATTGGAGAATTCCACAACAGCATACATTTAAATATGCATAAACTCAACGACTTTTTTACTTTTTAAATAAGACTCACACAACAGCATTAATTAGCGGAACATATTTAGCGTACACGGACACATAAACGTATTAGTCGCCACAGCAAAGTCCTTCGTTTGCAACCTTTTCTAGACGAAAAAGGAATGGGCGGCGGTTTGCGTGGTGCATTACGACAAATGCAAAATTTTCCACACTCGTCTGTGAAGATATTCACCGATCACCGTTGCATGCGGACCCACAAACTATGCAGGCTATGCTACAGAGTCGCTTTTGATTTATCGGTGCTCGTAATGTTACGGAAAATATCCAGATCGTGTGTGAAATGTCTTCCATATGCACATATGTACATGGCAACAGCAAATCATGGGTGACTTCCCAAATACTCGAGTTGAAGTTTTAAGGCCGTTCCTTAGTACCGGAGTGGATTTTGCTGGGCCAGTGAAATGACGTCTACCCAAGAGACGTGGTTCGAAATCCTTCAAAGGCTATATAGCAGTAATTATCGGTATTTTTACTGGCGACCTGTCAACGGCATCCTTTACTGCTGTGTTCAAATGTAAAGGGTGTCTCAATGGGTACGTAAATAAGCAGAATTGACGATTTTCGAGTGAATATCAACCAGAAGCAGAAGCTTCAACTGGTTTGGACATTTAGAGTAAGTAGCCGACGATTTGACTTAGGTTCCCAAATGGACCCATCCAGCCTATTTAAATAATTTTTTAAGTAGTAATTGTGAAAATTTGGTCTATGGTGGACTTGCCGAAACCGCACTGATCTATAGATCTAAATTTAGATCTAGAGCCTATCAGACTACTGTTGAATCTCAGACGTTCACACAAAAAGGCAGAGAGGATCTTGAATGCTATATTAATGAAACTGATCCGGTGGTAATTGATGCAGTCAAAGGGATTATTTTCTTGTGGACTGCAAACCGACACTGCGATTTCCGTCATCGGCATGCTTTCCTCCGTCCCTATTATACAAATGACCTGGTGCATTTTCCCCACTAAGTCTCCAGCTTTTTCTTACAGTTTACCTTTCTTCGACTTTAGTCTCAATATTGCTATCGTGACCCTGTCAAAGGACGAAATTCTTGTCTGTGATCGTCTCATTTGAATAAAACATTTTGCGGAATAGCGGAATTTAGGCGATTACCGCGGCTTAAGAGACTGCAGAAAAAATCTTTCAATATATTCTTTTCTGCCAGTTGTACAGCAGCGTCTTGTTCGGACCTTATATCCACCAGATAGCTGTTTCGTCTTTCCTCTTTACTGCCAAAAACACTTCTCCATCTCTTGGGCCGCGCGTCTCTCCATGATCTTTCTCTTTCCTGTTGAGAAGCCGGTTCAATTCTCGTTGTTGGATGCAGCGTATGCCCCCTGTTGCATGAGACTGCCTGCACTCGTCGGCAACCATGGGTTTCTTCTAGGTGGTGACATGAAACGTTAGAGGGTTTCAGGGAGATCCGGTCGGTTAAGAACAAAATATTCTCGATTACGGGAATACGTATATGCGTTATTCTCCTTTTGGTTTTGGATGCTGCTCATTCTTCCCTTTTAAGTTTGGGGTGCTGTCGGGTTCTTCGTTGGTAGTATTCCTGCTATGTCGAATATCGCCTTATCAGAAATGTTACGGAAACCACTGATAGTCTGTATTGCGCAAAGTTTATACACTAACGTCATCAACTGCTTCAATCAACTGAAGTCAATGCTCCAGCCCTAATCAGAGAGTGGGAGTGGGACTCTGCATGCATAGCCGGGTCCACCAATATTTGGAAGCATTCAAGATAGTGCACCTTGTACAAGTGAGTTTTCTTACTGGTATATGTTACTTTACTGTTTCCCAAGAGAGTTTGTTGTCCAAAAACACTCCTTGGACCTAATTGTCTGACTTCCAACTATAAAGTTAGCATATTCCAACTTCCTACGACTGGTAATTAGCATCATCCTAATTTTTTGGGCCGCAAATTTCACACCGGAATATTCGAACCACTCTTTTACATCAGAATCGCTGTATTCGTAGTAGCCTCAACGTTCTTTATGTGCTTCCTTCCAGTGACGATAGCGATATCGTCGGCAAAGTCGAATATTTTGACTCCATCTGGACTGGTCTCCTATTCGTGAAGCAGTCCATGATTATCAGATAAGCAGGTATACCCATGGCGATATAAGACCTATGACCAGCTCGTTGAATTAAAAGCAATGTATTGTATTGTATTTATTTCATTATTTTATTTAACATTTCTTTAAGAATAAAATATATATAACATTTAGCATATGTAATGTATTTATGATTGAAAAGAGCCAAAAACAGACAAGAAATAATAATAAGCGAGATTTTTTGAGAAGCTTTTCATAGACAATTGATGCTCTTTGAGTGTTGTTAGAAGCCAAATTCTCAGAAGCTTTTCAAAACTTCGAGGGTCAGTTATCACTGGAAGTTTATTAAATATCCGGCTTGATGAAATCAAACAAAAATCAAGTCAAGATGCGGTAACCCAATCTTGAGAAAAAAACTTTTAGTACCTTAAAACAATATAGATGTCTAGCCGAAAGGATTTACGAACATAGAAACAAAGGATAACATGTAAGACGTTGGTTTTTATAAAACATTTTTCTCAGGACCTTTTTTTTGTAAATGTAATAAGGGTTATATCTTACTCAGAAAAGTTCTATCCCAACATGTAATATTTCAAAGTAAATAATATAATAATCAGTTCGTTTGAACAAATTTTCGTTAAATAAATATAAAGTACGAAGAGTACTGCGAAAATACTTACTAGTAGTCAGTATGAGGAGAAAAATTCATTTTAGAGTTACAAATAAATCCTAAATATTTAAATTCTTTTAATTCCCCAATCAAAAAGCAATTGTCACTGTAGTGGAGAGTACTACTAAAAAAATTTAATGACGGACAAGGGGTGCAGTTACTGTAAACTATTTTCCATTTTGACAGTTAGGGGCGTGATAGTGAATTTCTGCGTTTTAGTTCTGTTAGTTTGATTAGCTTGAAAATATTATGTTAGTTTTAGAACTTAGGCAAAGGCAATGTTCAGCAAACCATACCCCAACCGGTTAAGATCACAGTTAATATTGAAAAGTAGATCTAAGTAGCTTTTTGAACCATCAACAAAACCTATATTATCATTAACACATTAGAACGTGGATTTCTTATAAATTTAAATTATTCCTTCTTTTAATCTTATCAACTATATAATCAAATATTCAGGGCTTTTTTCTTCACAACGCTGGTTGAAAGTGAAAAACAATCACCTAAAGAAATAAACATTATTCTAAGATTCATAAAAAAGATAATGTTTCAGCTTGAATAAATTAATTCTATAATTATTAGTAATGCCTGTCATGGAGTGATCAGTTATTTTTAAATCATAGATATTTTTAAATCATATATATAAGGCAATATAAATCGCAAAAGTAACTTCATTAAATAAATTGGTTTTATACGAAACAAGAAACATGAAATAATTTGATACAAGGTTATTATTACCTAATATCTGGTAAATTTATGTAGGAGATTGGAAAATTCCGTCAGAAATGACTCAAAAATAAATTTTTGTAATCTGTACGCAGAAAGTACTACCATTTTTCTCATATTTACTTTTAAAGAGACCGTTAAGATATCAGCAACTACAAAATTCAAAATAGGTATATTTGTACTTCATTTATCATTTCTGATAAAACACCCAACACGACCTGAAGCATAATTTTCATTTCTTTTCGCAAAGAAAGAGTATTTTTTTTAAATCAAGTGGTGATGTTTATCGGTGTAAGAAGTGTGCACTTTTACGGCACCCCTCTCTACTTGATCCAGCGCCAGCAACGCACAGGCAATCCAGCAACAATGCCCTACAAAATGCACATACTCTTCCAACTGGAGAGTCCATTAATCAATTGAGAAATAATGAGTCACAAAAAACTGACGTCAACAGCGAGAGTCAATGCACTCTCAATATGATATACACCAAACTCTCAAAATTAGAAGACTGTAACACCCGTTTTCTTGAAGAGATGACAAAATTAAAAAAAGAGAACACGGAGTTCAGAGAAAAAATTGAAAAAAAATGGAGTCAAAATTGAACTGGCATCAACAAGAATCTCTTATGACCTTTATTGACATCGTTGGTGTTCCTGATGTAAATGACTAAAATGCAATTATAAAAGCGAAACAAATTTTCACTGACACCCTGTGTTCCAATGTTGAAGAATCCGAAATTATTAATTGTTACATAAAAAATGCATTCAAAACCACATCTGCAGCCTATCATCTGTGTAGTTTTCTAACCTTACAACAAAAGAACGAATAATGAGTGCAAAGAAGAAAAACAAAACAAACTCAGCTCTCAAGTGGTTGACCTCTCCAGCGAAATTGGACGTAAAAACAACAACAAAGGAAGCGGCATTTTCATCAACGATACACTTACTCCTTACACGCGGGCACTTTTTAAGAAGGCGAAAGAGATGGCAAAAAACAAAGGAGAAAAATTCGTTTGGTTCAGCAATAATCAAATTCTAGTAAAGTAAGAAGAAGGTGGAAGAGTTATTTCGATTAAGTCCTTTAGTAATATGCACAAATGATTTGATCGATAACTCTTCCATCCTTGTCCCGTGCAAGCCTCACTGTGATGCTGTTTTAACTAATAGTGCTTATTGCAATGAAAAATTATTGATTGTTCACCAAAATATTAGAATTTTGAGAGAAAATTTTTCCGTCCTTGTATTTTTCACTCTTCATTACTTATATACTAGACAAAAATACTTAAAACTAGCTTACTTATTGAATCCATGGATCTTAAATCTAACTTACTGACTCTTCTTGAGTACTCTAAGCTAATCTAGGTACTATTTGTTTTGCCTTTCGGCCTACTGGCTGTGTTTTTATATGGTTAAAAATTTTAACTTATGACATATTTTTAAATTATGCCCAAGAATTTTAAACTTAGGCATGTACATTTTCAACCTAACCTACTCTTAACCTAACTAAACTAAAACTTAAGCCTATGTACAATGTACTTAACTCTAAACTTAAAACTACTTAACTATTTACAGTAGGCTTAAACTATGTCCGTATCATGATACGGACGCGTGCACCAGGGCGTAAGTGTTATTTATATGCTTTACATATATATCTAATACGCCGTGATGCACCTTTTTTTTCATTTTTATGTTTTGATGTATTTTTTTTTCTTTGTGTTTTTATATTTTTACTTTTTTTTTTTTTTTTTTTTTTTTTTGTCCTTATTCTAAAATAACTTAAGACTACCTTACCCTATATAAGTTGGCCCTATAGACTCAACTACCCCGTCTATTTGTTTGAGAAGTTAGCGGCATCGAACGCTATTTCTGGTGCAACCACCAGTAGAAAAGCCGTTCTTTGGCGAAAACTGCTCTGTCGCGGACAGAAATCGCTCTATTGAACCGTAGGAGTTCCTCGTGGCTGCGAACGACGTCCGGCTCGTATTGGAGTTGCCTCTCGACTGTTCGGCGTGCGACGTGGAAGATGATAGGGCAGCCTTCCCTATCTTGTATCAGGCCTTTAGAGTCCAAATAGACGAAAGCTTCAGGCGGAATGAAGCCGTTAAGACGTACCCGTTCTTGGTACATTTCATTTGGGTAGTAAGCCCCAAAGATCAGACTGTTGGTTGAAGCCATGCCTCGAGCAGTGTGACTTCGTATCAACTTGATAATAAAATTATCTATCCTTATAAGGTTTGCCTCGTTATACAGAACCTCGTTGGGGTAGAATTTCTTGTACTGGGATTCTGGTGTTCGATATAGACGAAGACAGGCCCGAAGACACTGCCTTTCGAACACCCTCATCTTTTCCATCTGGGAAGGACTCACGTTGAACCACACAGGACAACCATATACCATAATTGGCCGGATGAGGGCCATGTAGCAGATTACCTTCACTCTGGTGTCAAGTTGACTGCTGTTAAACAGCCCTCTTGCCATAGCGAAGGCTTTCTTAGCCCTGGTCAGAGCGGTGTCTATATGGATACCACCATATAGATACTGGTCCAACCAGATGCCCAGATATCTGACTACACTTTTTACCGTTAATGGTCGTCCTTGTGGGTCAACTATGCTGAACTTGCGCCAGTTCATTTTCGTGTCCCTTGAGGCCCTGGACAGCGGGGTTCTGAAAAGGATAGTTTCACACTTCTGGTAGTTGATTTTCAAATTCCAGTCGTCGCAAAATCGTTGAATTGTATCGAAGTCGCGTTGCAACAAAACATTTATTACTTCTACCTTCGAACCTGATCTGTACGCAATTAGATCATCGGCAAACGCTATGATGTTAGGCATAGAACCTATGAGATCACTAGTGAATATACTGAACAAAATCGGCGAACCAACAGCTCCTTGTTGCAGCCCATTTTTAATATGGAACACTGTAGTTGAAATTTCGTTGCCATTTTTAACAACAAACTTCCTACCTGTGACCATGTCATAGATCATATATAGCAATGTTTTATTGATGCCAAGCCTGACCAACTTAAGGAAGAGACCTTCTAACCATACGGTGTCGAACGCCTTCTCCATGTCGATCAGGCAGGCGCATGTACACTGGGTGTTGTTTCTATTCCACTGTATGTCGGAAACCAATTTAGACGCGGCATGAATGGTGTCGTGCCCCGCCCTGAAACCAAATTGGTTTTCCGGTATTATTTGTTTTTCCTCAACCCATTCTTTCAGGGCTCTAATGACTATCTTCTCGAATACCTTGCTTATGCACGGAAGAAGACTTATAGACCGAAGATTTGTCGGGATGGAAGTATCTTTGTCCCGTTTTGGAATTGGCTGTACCACAGCTGTTTTCCAATGCTTCGGGTAATATGCATTACTCAACGCATTGTTAAACAGTGTTGTGTATACATCCACCGCCTCAGAGGGTAGATGGCGCAGAACAATATTTGGTATCCCATCGATTCCCACTGACTTCTTATTCTTCAGTGAGTTGAAGGTACCTTGGAGTTCATCTTTCGAGATAAGGATTGAGTTGTTTCCATCGTCGGCGACGGCATTATTTGCCAGAAGATCGTCACTGAATCTGGTAAAACCAGGATTCTCGGATCGCCATTGACTTATTTCGTTCCGAAGGTAGAAGTGGTTCAGCAAGGCCCTGTTCTCCAGGTCGTGGTTCGGTCTACGAGTCTCGTTGACCGTGTACACTTTCTGGAAGACAGCACCAATTGCATTAACCTTCTCCTGGGGATCTTCCACTACGAAGAAGTCGTTGTCAAGCACAGCCCCGTCTGTATCGATGCCAACTGACGTAAGTAAGTTGGCGTTATCTGTTGTTCTGTCAAGTCGAAAGCACTGAATGTCATTATGATCTCTCCTCCGGAAGATTTGATTTACTTGCGGGAACATGCTCGGGTTGTTAGATCTTACAGCCCGAATCTTATTGCCATAATGCAAGCTTACAGCTAGACTGTAATTTTGTCTTATTAACTGTTGGAGTACTTTGATCTGTGACTTCAGAGAGCGAATCTCTGTACTCTGTGGATCTGTAAACCGCCTGTACAAGAGTTTTAGCCTTGACAGGAGTCTACTTTTTTGCACGTGAAGTGCGTCGATTTCAGAGTTCCGATAGATGTCGCCATAGTCGGTTTGTGACACCGTCGGAATCGTCCTATCCATTGTACGTTTAATAACCTCGTCCATTTGTGTGAGGTACCTGTCAACCTCTTCGTTCGTAAGGTTTCTGTTTGTAGGAGGATTGATCACACTCGAACTTATTTCTCTGGATAAGGCTCTAGAAAAACGTGGCCAGCGCACCTTATTATAATTATAAGGATGCCTGTGGACATATTCCTCTAGTTCCTCCAGCTCGTTCGGGAGCTGTATTACCGCGGCGAGACCACAGTGATCACTGTCATACTCGACCGTAGTTAATCAGTTCCTCGTGCGTCGCTCCACGTTAAGTATCGTCAGTGGTCCGTCGATTAGCATCACATCCAGATAGGACCCGCTTCTAGGAAAGGATGGTCTATCGGTTGCAAGCAACTCTAACCTGAACTCGATATTGTTCTGCTCCATCCACTCTAAGAGAGCGTTTCCTCTCTCATTTGGAACATTATTACCCCATTCACCGTGTTTGGCGTTCAAATCTCCGGCTAGGATATAATAATTTTCTTCCGAGTTCAAGCGCAGGCTAGTGAAGAGAGCCTCGAGCTCCGAAAGAAAGTTAGGGTTTCGAGGCTCTGATGCATAAGCAGCGATCAAATACAGCTTCTTTCCACCTTGGAGAGAGATGCGTGCGATGGATGCTTCTAGCACACTAAATCTACGTACCACATTGCTATAAACGACCTTGTGAAAAATGTTCTTTTTAATCAAGAGAGCGACCCCGCCACCTCGAGTGGATTGGGGTCGGTCTCTTCTGATTATGTGGTAATTTTTGTACCTGAGAATGCGCGTCTGGTTTAGCTTAGTTTCGCTAGCCATCAGCACGTCAGGATTGTGGGTTTGCAACAAGTTTGAGAGCGTTAATTTTCGTTCAATCCTAATCAGCGAATTAACATTCACTGCTAGGATCTTAAGGGTTTTTACCTCGCGTGAGCCCATTATATCTGCGAGCGTTGGTTCACAGGCAGCTTAGAGAAGAGGAAATCTACTCTAGCCGTCTGTGCAAGGAAGCTGGTCTGTAATTCGACCATCTGTTTCTGTAAGGCAATCATCTGCGCTTGCATCGACTGGATGGAGGACATTACGTCCCTTATGGAGGGCTCTGCCTCGGGTTGCCTGGCCATTGGAGCCGAGGCAACCTTCGACACTGTCCGTTGTGCCGGTTCCCTGCCTGACACCATTTGGGCGTAGGAGATAGCCGGCGTAACAGCAGTAGCTACAGCACGGGCCAATGGCCTGGCTGCTACCTTTTTCTCGTTCCTTACCTCTTTTACTCTCTGCCGGAGTTCTTTGATTCGTGGACACCCCAAATAGGTTGCAGGGTGTCCATTTCCTCCGCAGAGTACACATGTGAGGAGCGCCTTATCCTCGACTTCATCCGTACCTAAAGGGCATTCCCCTTTGTTGTGGCTGAATGTACATCATGCGCAGCGGAACTCCATATTGCAGTTCTCCGCGACGTGCCCCAGCCTTCTGCACCTCGCACATTGAAGTACGTGGTCAGTCTTATTTAGTTTTTCCCATTTAACACTGAGACCACCTACGAAACGGATTTTTCGTAGGTTGTCGATTTTGTTGTCATGGGATACCTGTATTAAGAAGAAGGGAAGTGCCTTATTCTTCGCCTTCGCTGCCGCAGTTGTGAAAGGCTTAGCTCCTACGAACTGGACCTCGTCGCCCTCAACTTGGCGCAGCTTGTTGAGGAGGACCTTCGGTTCAGTCGAGGGATTAATGCCTTTGAGGAGCAAGGTCTGTGGCCTTTCTCCTCTGGGGGTATACGTGTAGAAGTCAGCGTTCGATGCCGCTAACTTCTCTTTCAAAAATCTAAACCCATCCATTGTTAGGCAATGGACGGTGTGTGATTGGGGTGACTTATATTTAATATAATACGTCTTATTATCTAGGGCCAACTCACAAAGGGTCTCCAGTTCATCAGTCCCCATGCCAAAGACGTTGATTGGGGGACAGCGTACCTTGAGTTTCTGCTGCTGTTGATGTGCTGCTGTTGTCTCTGCTGCTGCTGTTTTTGCTGCTGTTGTCTCTGCTACTGTTGACTCTGCTTCTGTGGCTGTTGTTGCTTCTGCTGCTGTTGCTGCTGCTGGTTTTGCTGCGTTCGTTGTTCGTTGCTTTCAATGGGACAGGCCGTGTCTGCTTTTGCTGCTGTTGTTGTTTTGTCGGCACCCGTTGCGTTGCCTTTGACGTAGAAGGCCGCGATTCGGGTGCTTCTTGTAGCTCTATCTCTATCTGTTTTTTTTTCTCCTGCCTTTTTTGATTCAGCTAAAGAAGCTCTCTCTCCTCTTCTGCAGCTTTCCTCGCTGTTGACTTTTCATAAAGGAATTTGATGTGGGCGTCTAACTTTGCCCTTTCTTCATCCAGTTGCCGAAGTTTTTTCTCCTCCTCCTTAATGTACTCCGCCTCATCGTCGGCGTCCGAAGTTGCCAATACTTGGAACGAATTTTCGCTTCCTTTGTAGGAATATCGGCATTCATTGCCCTCCGATTCACATTGGAGGGCTTCTATGTCAATATCAACTGTTGCCGAGGTTGTCTTTGTTGTTGCTCTTGTTGTTGTTTTTGGCGTTGTTTTTTTGGTCGCTACCGGACCGCCTTTCTTCGGTGCGACCGCTTCATCGTCCAACGTCATCGTGATCGTACGGCGTTTTGTCAGATTAGGTTGCGGCTGTAGCCTCTTCCTTCTCTTCTTGGTGTCGATTGTTCGGCTCGTGGGACTAGCCACACGGATGCTGCCGTCACTAGTTTGGTGGCCTGATGTCCCAGCCACCGGTGTTTTGAAGTCACCCGTTTTGTTGAGCTCGGGGAGCACTTTTAGAGTTTTGTTCTAGGTTAATGTTTCACCTTGATAGAAGAAAATGTACAGCTTCGTTATTCATTGATATAACCACAGCCTTTGACATGGTTGACCATAGTATCCTGTTAAGGAAACTGGAACAGGCAGGTGTGCTTGGTTTTATGCTTGAATGATGTAAATCATATCTTAATAACAGATGCCAAAGGGTGAAGTTGGATGAGGCGAGAAGTGAGGTGCAAGTAATCCGACTTGGGGTTCCTCAAGGTCCAGTGTTAGGTCCCACACTATTCTTAATTTATATTAACTCACTCTTCTATCTAAACCTAAAAGGCATTTCCAAAGCGTTTGCTGATGATGTTGGGTTATCGCATGTCGCAAACTGCTCCTTAGATCTTATCTCTGACATTAATTGTAATGTTCACACTCTAAGACAATGGTTCGCTAAACACAAACTTGTAATAAGTCCCAAAACTAAACTTATGTATTTTAATCTATCTTCGCCCATTCCCATAAAACCAGAGGTATATTTTCATGTTCCCAATTGCAGAAAATTCAACTTATATCAACAACTTATATCGCACACGATGGCGTCACATGGCCATCCAGCAGGCCTAGGAAATTTACAGTTTCAATTATTCAGAAACGCGTGATTTAACGATCGGTACAGTTTTCACATTTTCAAAACATTTAACTTCAAAATCACATTTGCACGCGTTATCATCAAATCTTTATTAAAATAAAATTCAAGACCTCGAACATTAAACAGTAATATGTCAGTGATCATAAAATGTGATAGTGCGGGAACGCAATTAAGCTCAGTTTACTGACAAGTAAAAACGACGAACAGTATGACAAAGCAACTCTACAATCACGTTTCACCCTTTTGAAGCAACAGTAGAAAATCTTTTGCACGACTCAAAATGCAGTGGAAGTAACCTGTGGCAGCGACACAATCGAGGAACAGGAAACTGAAAGACAACAAAGTGAGGAATGGTATAAGGGAGCATTTGCTAATTTCATACCTGTGAGACGCGTTAACATCATTTATTCAGAAGGAAACAAATGTTTCTGGTGCACTTAAGCTACATTATTTTTTTGTGCCGCTGCCCTTAGAGTGAGGCAATTAATGTAGTTAAAGCCTTTCGGATAACCAATGAAAATTACATCGAAGCCTGGAAATTATAAAGAAAACGTCGTGATGTTAAACGCGTCATCGTCGATTCCCATTTTCGAGCTCTTTTTTTAATCAAAAAGGTGAATTTCGAATCTTCAGCATAATTGTAAGCCTTTCCCCAGAGTACTCAAGAACATTATCAATCGCTGAAATCACTTGGACGACCGGCTGCGAACTGGGATTATTGGCTCGTTCATCTTACCGCAACCAAGCTTGATGCGGAAACACTCAGACAATGGGTGCTTTCTTAGAAAAGTGACAAAGTAGATAATTTCGCCACTATGGTTACTTTTATAGAAGATGGGTACCGTTCATTAGATGCTTTTAGCTATCATGAAGAAATGTCTCTAAGCATCTAACAAACAAATTCAGCCAAAGGCAAACCAAAGAGCGTGCAAAGGATTATCGCTTACTGACTGACATATGGAGTCGCGTCTGCTTCTCATCTTACAGTCAAATCACTCCAGCAAACCAGTATTGATGAAGGCCAAAATCGTCCATCGTAATACTGCGTGATTATTACATTGACGATTTGCTAACTGCTAACTGGATGTGACAATACAGCCGAATTACTTCCTTGTAAGAAATATCCGACATATTAAATAATTGTGTGTAATTTCCCCTCAGAATATGATCTTCAAACTCCTCATTTGTAATAAGTAACATACCAGAAAATCATCCATTAACCTTGCAGCAATAAAGGTGATGAGGTGAGTTAGTACTGGAATGCCGAAATTCGTCTTGCATGGATTTGCAGACTTATCCTGCATATGCAGCTGTCGTATACGCACGAACAGTCACTTCTGATGGCCAAATTCCCGTTAACCTTCTTACCGCTAACACCAGCGTTGCTCAACTTAAGTTCTCCACAAAATCCTTACCACGACTTGAATTGTGTGTCACTGCATTATTGGCTCAACTTTTACGCATATTTAACCATGCTTACGTCCCCACATTTGCAATATTAATAGAGGGACCGATTAAACTATCTGAACCTGGATTCGACAGCCCCTTGGAAAATGGTGTACATTTGTTGCGAATCGTGTATCGCAGATACAAGAAATAATACCATCGGAAAACTGGTTTCACGTACCACAGGATTTACCTAACCATTCAATCTGATGGAGTGGTCCAACCTGATAACATGTGGCAGCAAATTTGTACAACGAATTTGGATCAGAGACCCAAACCGATAAACTTAGCAAATACGCCGATCTGGGATAGTAACGAAAATATTCTTCAGTGAACAAACTTAAACGTGTTACGCATATGTCCTGAAATTTATGTATAGTCTTAAACATGGCATCGCAAAGAGAAGAAATCACAGCATTGGAGAATTCCACAACAGCATACATTTAAATATGCATAAACTCAACGACTTTTTTACTTTTTAAATAAGACTCACACAACAGCATTAATTAGCGGAACATATTTAGCGTACACGGACACATAAACGTATTAGTCGCCACAGCAAAGTCCTTCGTTTGCAACCTTTTCTAGACGAAAAAGGAATGGGCGGCGGTTTGCGTGGTGCATTACGACAAATGCAAAATTTTCCACACTCGTCTGTGAAGATATTCACCGATCACCGTTGCATGCGGACCCACAAACTATGCAGGCTATGCTACAGAGTCGCTTTTGATTTATCGGTGCTCGTAATGTTACGGAAAATATCCAGATCGTGTGTGAAATGTCTTCCATATGCACATATGTACATGGCAACAGCAAATCATGGGTGACTTCCCAAATACTCGAGTTGAAGTTTTAAGGCCGTTCCTTAGTACCGGAGTGGATTTTGCTGGGCCAGTGAAATGACGTCTACCCAAGAGACGTGGTTCGAAATCCTTCAAAGGCTATATAGCAGTAATTATCGGTATTTTTACTGGCGACCTGTCAACGGCATCCTTTACTGCTGTGTTCAAATGTAAAGGGTGTCTCAATGGGTACGTAAATAAGCAGAATTGACGATTTTCGAGTGAATATCAACCAGAAGCATTGCAAGAGCTACCAATGCATCCAGGAAAAGTCACAGTTTGGTGCGGTTTATGGGCTGGTGGCATCATTGGACCGTACTTCTTCAAAGATGATGAGAATCGTAACGGAACTTTGAATGGTGAGCGCTACCTTGAGAACTTATCCATCTTTTTTTTTCCCAAAATACAAGAGCTTGACTTGCATGACATGTGGTTTCAACAAGACGGTGCCACATGCCACACAGCACGCGTAACAATGGACTTATTGGGAGCGAGTTCGGTGAACATTTTATTTCACGTTCAGGACCGGTCAATTGGCCGCCTAGATCGTGCGATTGAACGCCTTAAGACCTATTTTTTGTGGGGCTATGTTAAAGCTCATGTGTATACAGGCAGGCTCGCTTCAATTAACACATTGGAAGACAACATTGAAGCATTTGTTCGTGAGATACCGGCCGAAATGTTGGAAAGAGTATGCCAATATTGGACTAAGCGGATGGACCATTTGAGGTGCAGTCAATGTCAACATTTGCATGAAATTATCTTCAAATATTAAACTATATGGTCCGTACTATCGATTCAAATAAAGATTTTTTTGAAATTTATGTGTTTTTTTTAAAACTTTTATATAGCTTTTAAAAAATCACCCTTTATTACTTCTCGGCGTGGTCTATGTGGAGAGTTGTACAGTCACAACGGCATAAGTTTTGTTGGGGTTAGCAGCAAGAGTTTTTAGTGTTCAGATAACATTTGTTTGTATAATGCTCACTTCAGAAATTAGTCAGATAGGATAAAGTCAAGAAGATAAGTCCTTTCTTGTTACATGTCAGCCTCAATTTTCTGGTGTTCCATGTTCCGCTACCGCTTTAGTTGGATATACGAGGGAAACAGTTATTTAAAGGTCCACATCAAAGACACAGAAGTAAATAGCCATTTAAAAGTGACTCCTCCCTTCCTTTTTCATGTATATCAAAGTATTCAAGCCTCCAGTTCAGGTCACCGCCCAACAAAAAACATAAACCTTATATAAGAATTACTGCAATATAATTTATACTTTATTGTGTAAGTAATTAAGTAAGTAACTTACCTTATTTTATTACTTATTTTAACATTGGGATGCCATTGATCATAAGGGAGACATTTTCCAAACTTATTTTATGCATTATTATAAGGCATAAAATAAGGTTTATCTATATCCATTTATACCTAATTATAAGGCATAAAGTAAGGTTTATTTTCCTTATATTTGTCTTTTTATAAGGTATATATTATCCTTAAGAAAATGTTATTATAAGGAAAATATAAGGATTTACCAACGTATGATGCCTTAATGAATGGTTACATTTAAAATAATAACGATTAACTCTTTATGAAACGTAACAATTTATTTAAATATTTCTTTTTTTATATTCCCTTATTTAATAAAATTGTATATATACATATGTGCATTTATACATTTATGAACATTTGTCAAAAAAACAATGGGAATTTAAGAAAAAATAATATTACATTAATTTATTAAAATAAATTAAAAAAATCTTTACTTTATTTTTTTTTAATTTACGCTGGAAATTTCTGTGATCAACTTTATTTTTTCATTTTTTAAACCCCTCTTTTATATCAAATTCATATTCTGCGTATCTACGGAAAATTTAAAATTTTTCAATGCAATCATTTCCTTTCGACCGTTCCAGTTTACAGCCGGCAAGAACTCGTCCGAAAGCAAAATGCTAACGCCTTTTCCAATTTTTTTTTTTAAATTTTGATGTTAGAAATGTTTTCTATAAATACAGAATGAATTGAAGAAAATGAGTCAAATATATTGAATATTATCATATCTGTTTCGAATTGAGGTTCCAAATTAATTTTTTAGTCTGTGCTTGAACAACATTTTGCATTGTTTTAAATGCTTCTTTCATTTCTGTGAGGAGAATATTTGCTTCATAAATGTTATCAAATTATAATATATTTGCAGAGAAGAGATACCTTGGAATTCAGCAATCATTTTGGCATCGGAGGTAAAGCTAACAATTGTTGTTGCTATTGAAGAATTAGTTGGTGATAATGGTGGAAGTTCGTTATTGTTGTCGTTATTAAGGGGAATTACTATAGGGAACTCTTGCTGGTGCCGTTGGTCGGGGTTATTTTCTTTAAAAAAATATATTAGACAAATAACCTTCAAACTGTTTTCAATAAATAAAATAATATTTACCTACTTGTACATTCATTTCAAATATATGTTTACTTTTTAAATTTAATATTGTTGTTGATTAACATTGAATTTGATGCAAAATTGGTATTAAAGTATATTGAGACTTTTTACTGTTGCATTAAAAGTGAAAACTTTTTCCTCTTCTTCGAACACGGTAACTTGCATAATGCCGATTTGTACAGAAATAATTGGGTAAGAAAAAAAGGTAAAATGTTTAAAAATTTTTTACCAACAATATAATATTTTCCATTCTTAATTAATAATTCAGTTATTTTGTAAGGATCGCCATTTATTTAGCAAACATTATTTGGTAATTTTGTCGAGAAAAAAGTTTGATTAAATTTAAGAGAAATTAATGACTTATCAAAAAAAACATATTTTGTTTCAAAATTAGTCTTGATAGGTATCTGATTTAATTTGTTATTAAGCTGCTGTATGTGCTGTGGTTTTTTAAATTTTTTCTTATAATTTGCAAAAAAATTACAAAAACGTAACTATCGGTGATACGTACCTCTTTAATTAAATCTACTAAATGTAACAGCCCATAAATTTTGTATGATATACTATCCTTACCGTAAAATTTTTAAAACTCTGAAACGAACAACAGCATAAAATTTTTGACTATTTCGAAATTTGCTTCAAATAATTTACTATCTAAACAAATCCTATAGGCTCAACATAGGAGTAAAAAGTGTTGGTATAATTCTGGGTTGAGAACTTCTTTGAAAATGAGGATACCTGTATACAAAATCAATTGGCGAAACTCAGTGCCTTTCCACCTTGAAATTTCCTTAAAATCTCTTGGCTTCCTACAAAATTATTTGGGAACATACTTTTTTAGATCTAAAAGCTTAATTGATAGATAATTTGTTTCTTTCAGAAGTGCTGTAGGGTTCCTCTAGCTTGCCATTAATACATTTCGACAGTACTTTCTTACCTACTCCAAGATCTATTAAATGAAGAAAGTCATTGTCCAAACAATACGGCTTATTAGGACCAACAAAGCAACCTGTCATAAAGGGGCTCCTAGTATAGGCCAAAGCGTGGTGCCAGAACTTTTATATAAGGGAAGACCATCGACATTTTTGTCAATATTTATTTTTTTATTTAAGCCTACTATATTTAATTCGGCATATCTCTTTATCATTTTTTATACACCAAAATGCATGTAGCTACCGGGCTCTAAATCTGTTTTAGAGCCCGGTGTATTATTTCTTTCAATTTCGCTTTTATTTATTAAGGTTGCTATTGACAGTGGCAGATCAAAGCCAGCGTCTTTCAAAATAAGTAGCAGCTTATTTCCAGCACTATGTGAAATATTCTCCTCTATAAACCAAGTAGCTATCTTTTCCTTTAAACCAATATCTGGTCCAGCTATTATTTCACTTCTACTTTTTATTTCATTGTTTATTTCCTGAATATTATGATCGTCGCTTGTCTGAATAAACTTGTATAAATTCAGGTTGGCTGTGTCCACTTCACTGTTTTTTCGTATATATTTTCCTTAATTTTATTAATAAGCCTCTTATAGTGGCGTTTAGTGAATCCAGCAGTATTAGCCATTATTTAATAATATTATTTATCTACTTCGTTACTGTACTTCACTTCCCTTCACCTCACTTAACTTCAAAGAATGTTAACTAAATTGTATGAAATTTTTAATTAAACACTATCCTTCAGTAGCATGCACGCAACTGACAGTCAATATTTTACTGAAGAGTCGCGAAAGTCAAAAATAAGAAAAAAATCTTGATTATTAACCGTTAGGTTTTCCAAGAATAATTCTACATTCATATATAATAAGGCATATTCTTAATAAAATATACCCTTTTTCAAATCAAAAATAAAGCAAATATAAGGGATTGTTCTAGAGATGTTATTTTTACCTTATTATATGACTTATATAAGTCTGTAAGTAAGGCTTATTTAAGTATTTTTATAAATTTTCAATAAGGGTTATACTTTCTCTTTTGCCTTATTTTTCCCTTAGCCTTATAAACCTTTTAATATTTTCTGCTGGGCGGCGTCATTCCAATACATATTGCATGTATGTAATTAATTCTACTGCTGAAATGGACATAATTCGTGATAAATGTAGATATCTGGAGTCTTTAAAAAAGTGTAGCGATGCTAAATTGGTCTAATATTTTTTACCTGACAGAAATTGACGACAAAAGAAAAAAACATTATTTGACAATTTTGTTTTAAGAACAATTTTAATTAACTGCGATGTACATATTACTATTATATTTAGTCAAATACAGCAGTATTTCAAAACAAAAGATATTCTCGTAAACTTGGCTGTGATTATGTTTTATTAAAGAAAGACGAGGCTACTTTGCTTATACTTTTGAACTTCAGTAAGTGATATTAAAGTGACACGAGGTAACTTTTCTTATACTATAACTTCAATGAGGCTTTTGAATCTGTAGGTCATATAAAAGATGATAGTTGAAACATCTATCGGTATGTCTGATAAGTAATAAATTAGTAAATTATTTAATAATTTGTGTAGAATATAAACTTGGTCAGAGCAACCCAGACTACATATGCAGAAGGAATGACTCCAACTCCAACTTTTTAATATGCTATTATTTTTTATTTTTTGATAAATTTTATTGTGCCAAGGTAAAAAAGGTTGGAAAATAAATACATCAATTTCAAATTACATCAATAGTTTTTAATATGTTCTTCATTGGCACAAATAATGGCGTGAGAGAAAGCATCACACGCTACACGCAAGTAGCTCTCCGGTTTTTTTTATCATTCCCAGCGAAATGCTTACTTGAAGTGTTCCAAACTTTAGTATATTTAAGGGACAACAAAATATTCCAGAAGAATGTAACGGATTTGCATTTGCAAATTTGTTATCGATTGAGTCGAAGGAATAAAGTGTGGAACATTGTATATAAAGAACATACATTTAAAAGATAAGAAACCAGAGGGTTATCTTACATGAAAAGACAAAGTTTTCATAAAGTCGAGCTGTTCTGTCTTTAAGTGTTTCAATATTTCGTGAAGTATTGAAGATGAAAAATACCATGGTATTTTTTTTAAGACCTTATTTTAAAAAATTTGCAACTTAAATGGCTTAGGCCAAGCTCATTTCTTACGTTGTGTTTCATCCGTTCTGAATATTTGCTTACCCCACGAGTTAATTTTCTTCTTCACTTTGAGGAGGATTTCGCTCAATTTAAGCCCTCACTTTCCGAACCATTCCTGCCGATGTTGCTGTTTTCTAATGATCACCTCCAGGGCGTTTGGTAACGCTGCGGTAACGAGTTATGGTTCGAGACACAAATGATTTACTCAAGGTGCTAGACAACCTCCTGAAATGAAGAAATGTAAACAATGTAAGCTTAGCTCATTAAGTAAGTACTAATGGAATTATTAACATATGCAGATAAATGTCGAAATTTATGTTATCTCTATCTGGCTTAAAGACATTATTGAAGCTAGTTGCAGAGAATATCGTGTGCATCGAAAACAAAAGTACAGATGCCAAAACGAATAAGTAAAAAAATCGGGATAGTGCATTAATAGCCACCGTCACCTGGAAGACGTCCTGGTAACTCATCTGCTTTTTAGCTTTTCTTATCCTTTATTCATTTAACTAAACTCTGGAATTATAAACTCATCAAATTTAAAGTGGCCTTTTTCTCCTACGGGGTTTGAACGCCAATTCACATTCGACTGTATATTTTCATCAAAATATCTTCTTCAATTACATTGTCCATCAGCTGTAGAAAGCTCACAGCAGTAAGTATCATTACGAATTCAAGCTTGATTTATTTTTATTGCGAAGCATAATAAATTGTTTTTCAACTTTTGATTGGAGATTGACTGCTGGTAGTGCTCGCAAATAAATTTGAATTCTGAAAATTCGGCTTGATAATTAATCATTTCATATCGATTGTTTCCTTTGTGTTTTTGTTTTTGAATTTTTTAACTATAACTATGGATTGTTTTTTTTTACCTATTTTGAACTCAATAATATGGATACAGTTACTATACTAAAGGTTCGACATATCGTAAATGGTTTGTAACAAGAGAGCACTACTTTTATTGCGTGTGAAAAAGTATCTAGTATTGAATGGCTTTCGGAAGTAGGCATATAAAAGCGGAATATATTATATATTTATAATATATGTACTTCGATGCTAAAATGTTTGTTATTCAGTTGAATGCACATATAACTTCGAAAGTAAATTAAATTTTGACATTCTTGGACTTCTTGCCTCTTTGTTTATTAAGACAGATTTCTTTGAACTTCGCCGATACATGAAAGCCCAACATTTTTATTTCAGTTTCGGAGAATTTACAAGGATATTTGAATGCCAGGCGTGCCGGACGGTAGGTAGTCAGTCAATGAGTAACTATAGATCGCGGAAGTTGTTTCAGATTCAGTTATTAAAAAAATAAGTTTACATATCTACGACACTAGAATTTGATGAAAGCCGGACTTCAAATCAATTGTTGTACAATATTTCTCTTGTCATTGGTTGGATAAGAACAGAACTTTCGGGAACACCAAGCTAGATTTGGAAGTATCACCTTGATTCGCTCCTTTTTTCATTACGACTAATATAGAGGTATACGAAAAATCAGAAGCCAGTCTTATATTATCATTTAACTATCCTTTCCTCACTTACCATTGGAGCAGCTACCATGGTTTGCGTCATGATTTTCAATAGACTCAGAATATATGGTTCTAATATCTGCTTTAAAATGTATGTTGAAGAGTACATTTATTTCGCTTTATGATCAAAAGACGGCATTTGTATGAATTTCCTTAAAAATGCAAAGGAGCGAACGGTTTCAATTAATTCGACGTGATAGGGTCGAATGATAGGCAGTTGTTTTGCCGGCGATTGAAGATTATTATGATATGTGACTGTACAACCAGTCACATAACACGACTAATTCCGGCTTTATGGAGTAAGAAATTTCCTGGCCACCTATTTAACATCACGTGACTTAGCCGCACTTTCTTCTATCAGGAATTCACCTTTCTTAGGAATCGGATTTTTTACTTTTAATTACGGGCAACGCTAAAGTTGTAGCTTATTGTTACGTTTCACCACCACGACGATTATAATAATAATAATTGAGTGGCACTACAGCCCATAACGGACCAGAGCCTAGCTTCTACAACAACTACTCGTGTTCTGCATGCTATTGTTCTTCACGAGTAGAAGGGACCTACAGTTTTTTGCCGATTCCGAACGACGAGATTTGATAAGCTTTCCATAGACAATTAATACTCCTTGAGTGTTGTCAGCAACTCGAAAGAGGTGGTGCCGTGAAAAATGCTAGGTGTCCCGTCCGGGAATCGAACCCAGACTTTTCTGCGCCGCAGTCGATGCACTTACCACTGCGCTACGGCGACCACGGATTGGTGCAGCCAATTTACTGAAACGGATTAGTTTTTAAATGTAAGTTTCTTGTAGGTTTTGCTTGGATGAACATGAATTGCATTTTTTTTGTTTTTTTTATTTGACATTAATTTTATTTAATAATATGGTGAACTCGGAACTTCGAAAATATCGCAGTTGGGTTAGAGTAATTAATTAAAGCTCAATAAAATACACCATACATTTTTATTTAAAACTCAATTCCTTAACCTTTGAAATGACAAAAAAGAACATTTAGAAAACTTAGAAACACTTCTCCAAGGATCAACTGGAAACGGACTTCGTTACAGCCGTGATATATGCGAATACTTCTAAAAGCAAGAGGCTATCTTAAGAAAGAAAAAAGGAAAAAGCAAAATGCGTCGTCTTTCTGAAATGAATAAACTTTTAAAAAGTTCAAGAAGCAGCTGGCTTCCGCAACTTGTATTATAAATTACCGTCCAATTTTAGGAACAGCTACTTCGTCATACACGAGAAGTATGAGGGCTGGTAGAGATAATCACATTAATAACTTCAAGTTTCTGTCTTCAGTATTTTTCCCTGTGCTCTTTTTCTTCTTTGGTGACCTAAAACAAAATTTGAAAACTTGTTCTCCTGCTGTACTAACCTTGTGTAGGAATCTGACGTTGATCCGTTGATTCGGATAGTTAACTAATAACATACACATCAAATGACTTAGGAAACTATGCTCAAGCGATCGACAGCTAAGTTTAGACAAATGAGAGCTGACATAAAAAGTGGTGGCGAATTGATAAGAAGAAGGTATAATTTTCCTTTCAAATACGAAAAAAGGAAAACGAATAAATTAACATAAAGTGCGAAGTCGGTAAAGACATACATATATACATACAATAATACGTAACTAAGTGTTAATATAACGTGTATATAAATGTAAATGTAAAGTAAAAGTAAGTATTGCCAAACATAGAAACGGAAATTAAGAACAAATTTGCACATATGTATATATATAAACACGCGGTATGAATACAGTGCAATTGAAGCAGTGCGTTAGCTCTACTAGTGAGAGACATAAACATGTATGGTCGATGACCTCGGCGCCGCGTACAGAATACAGCTGACCGATAGCGAACAGTGCTGAAGGAATGGTACTGCCACTTGGCAAAATTTACTGCTGAAAAATTGCTCCAGCGCAGTGCCAAAGAAGTGGTGCCAGTGCCAGTGCGGTAGATGCTGCATTTTTTAATAATTCTGCAAGTCTTTAATTTTTATTAATTAGTTACAAAATATTCCTGTTGCATAAATTTGAATTTGAATGACTAATTAGATGAAGGAGTACTTCACATAGAATTTGTAAAATAATTGTTGTATTTAATTATGGACTTTGTGCTTGTGCGTGAGTGTCGACGGCTGAAACACTATCAATCAATTGTATTTGTTCCACGGGGCCAAAATCACTATTGTTCTGTAACAGTGAAAACGCAAAACAGTGGGTCTGCCTTAGGCTGGTTTATAACGCTATTATTTTTTTTCACACTGTAAGGTGCTAGTTCTTAGAAAACTGTGCAATAATTAGAGGATGCAAGAGAAGAGTTTCCTCTATTCCGACAAATCTTCGGTCGACAAGTCTTCTTCGGTGCATTAGCAAGGTATTTGTAAAGATGCTCATTAAAGCTCTGAATGAATGCGCTGAAAAAGCAATAGCTGAAAACCATAATTCGGCTCTTGGGTGTCTGAATTGGCCTAGCAGAACAGTACATAAGGAAATTTTAGAAAAATCCAAAAATATGTATATAAGGTAAATAAACTAGTGTATCTTTAAGACAAAAGGAGACACAACATATCAACAAAGTATGGGAAATCAGTTCCTATAATTTCCGCAAATCCAGTACAAGCGGAGCAACGGTAGAAAACATCACTCAAGTAAACGATCGACCACTATGCAAACATCGCAACATATAATCATTGAGAATCCAGTGGGGCTAGAGATGTATCAAACCCTTAACGACCACATAATTAAAATTTCTATAGAATCGGCTTCTACACAATCATAGCAGAATCGCTGTTTCATTAGCTAGTACCGAAGTATCCACTTTTAACGAACACATAAACCATAAAGTATGTCATTACCTCGTCTATTTTACCCCCATTGGATAATGCACACGAAGATTAACACCAGAGAAATTATCAAAAGAGTTCCAGTTAATTGTCGAACAAGGATACTGTCGCCCATTAAAAAGTACATTTCCCCTGGCACCGAAAAAGGATGGGGCTTGTAGATTTTGTGGTGGCTATCGCAGGTTAAACGCCATCACACAACCCGATAGATATCCAAGGAGGCACATGCATGACGCATTACCAGTCATAAAAAAGAAAAAGAGTTTTCTCCAAAATAAATCTCGTGCGTTCACACAACTAAGTACCAATTGCAAGGACATTCCCAACAGACGACATTTTCGTGGCTTCTGATAACATCGAGGAACACCTTCAGCATCTAAGGGCGATATTTGACTGACTGGAAAAGTATGGCTTAGTCATTAAAATCGCCAAATGCACTTTCAGTTTAGAAGAAATAGGATACCTAGGGTAATAGATCAACAAAAACTGCATTAGACCATGTCACAGCAAACATTGAATAACCAAAATATGTCAAGGAATTGCGACGCTGTTTACACTTGCAATATCGTCTTTATTCTTCTTTCGGGAAGCAGATATAAATATTGTAGTTGAATAATCCACGGGTAATTTATTTGGAATACATAGCAGCAAAACTACTTTTTGCAGTACGAAATAATTGGCGGACGGTCTACGTATATCAGTAAGCGAACGAGTAGAAGAAAGAACTGACGTGTACAATTTTGTTAATGCATCTACATTTGTCTGTCTTTGAAGCTGCTAGTTAGATAGAAAGTAACTGTTGCACAGCATCTACACTTCTTTTGAAAGACTAATAGCGGATGTATAATTTGAATCAGTAATATTGAGCCAGACCCGCTCGATTGTACGTAGCTAAGGGTAAGCATACACTAGATGAACAAATCGTTAACAAAATAGAATCTACACTTCAGAGTGAGTGTGAGTTGCTTTATGAAGTCTAAAGGCACTAAATTAAGAATGCCGCAATGAATGTGATAGTATATTCCTTTCTAAAGCGGAGTCCTGTGGCACGACGGGAATCGCAGAGGGAGATTGATTCAGCTTTATTTTCAAGACAGCATTTTATATATATACTGTATTAAAAGTATGTTTTTGAATCTTGTAATACAAATTTTCCCATGGGGTGGATATACGAAACCTCGAACACCCTTATCTTCTCCATCTGGGGAGGACTCACGTTGCAGCACAAAGGACAACCATATACCAGAATCGGCCGGATGAGGGCCATGTAGCACATTACCTTCACTCTGTTGCCATACTGACTGCTGTAGTATAGCCCCTGGTCAGAGCTGTGTCTATATGAATACCATCATACAGATACTGGTCCAACGAGACCGCAGTGATTACTGTCATACTCGAACTTAGTTATACAGTTCCTCGTGCGCCGCTCCACGGTAAGTACCGTCATTCATCCGTCGATTACCATCAAATCCAGATACGACCAGCTTCTAGGAAAGGATGGTCTATCGGTTGTTAGCAAATATTACCTGAACTCGATATTGTTCTGTTTCATCCACTCTAAGAGGGTGTTTCCTTTCTCATTTGGAACACTACCCCATTCACTATGTTTGGCGTTCGGCTAGAATATAATAATTTTCTTCCGAGTTCAAGCGGATGCTAATCAAGAGAGCCTCGAGCTCCGGAAGAAAGTTAGGGTTTTGAGGTTCTGCTGCATAGGTAGCGATCACAAACAGCTTCTTTCCACCTTGGAGAGAGATTCGTGCGATGGATGCTTCTAGCACACTGAATCTACGTACCACATTGCTACAGTATTTGACAAAACTAAAGCACCCTCTCTGGAAATAGCATATACCAAAATTGTTCAACTTATAACAAATAACAGGGTTAAGCTACAAGAATGAAGTTTTTTTCCTGATTTTTCATTCTTTTAACTTTATTCCAAAACCAAAAAAGTGAACATAACATCTATTTGTTCCAACAAAAAATTAAAGTAAACTTTATTTAAAATAAAATGTCCAAATTTCAGTTGGACAAAACTAAAGCACCCTCTAATAAAACGATACAAAATATGAAAAAATAAATATAACAAGAACACAGAACATATTAATATTTCGTTGCGAACCCTTTTGCCTCTATGACAGCAATACATCTTTTTGGCATTGAGTTAATTAGGCTGTCTATTACACTCATAGGAACACTTTGCCAAGCATCCTCTACCGCCATGTACAGTTGATCCAAATTGTTGCACTGCTCCCGGTTTATTCGCCTGTTAACTATTTCCCACAAATTCTCTATAGGGTTAAGGTCTGCGGACTGTGCCGGCCAATCCAGAACTTCTATTTTGTTGTCATTAAACCAACTTTTCACAACTTTGCTAGTATGTTTTGGATCGTTGTCTTGTTGATATATCCACTTCAACGGCATTTCTTCTTCTGCGTATGGTAACATCACTGTTTTTAACATTTCCAAATATTTGAAGCGATCCATAATACCATTTATTCTACAGATTGGCCCGATCCCCCAACCAAAAAAGCATCCCCAGATGCTTCTTTTTTCAGAAATAAAGAGCGTTCGTGAAGGGCGACGGCTAAATAACTCAAATTGTACAGCCCTTCTACGAATTATTCTTGCACATACTGGCAATTTCAAATCTTTTACAATTTGGTTGGAAGGAATTGTTGGATTCATCTGTATATCGTTTTCCGAAGTCTTCCTCCAGAATGTGTGGTTGTTGTATTACCATTTTTTTATACTTGCGATACGACGCGATATGACGGATCTATTTATATCGTATTTCCTGCTTATCTCATGCCTCGATAAGCCATTTTTAAAATCATTTATAATTTTTTGTTTGAAAACATTATATAACAATTATAACAATTTATAACAATTTATTGCCATTTTAATGATTTCTTAATAGACTCAACAATTTTGTTTCAATTTACTGACTTCAACTGTGCTTTCTTGAAATGTTTGCACAATATTTATACTGTACAATGGTAAAACAGATAATTTTTAAATTTATTTAAGAAATCAGTTTGAGAGAACCTTTGATTTAGCAGAAATATGTTTTTGTACGAGGGGTGCTTTAGTTTTGTCCAACTGAAATTTTGACATTTTATTTTATTTAATAAAGTTTACTTTAATTTTTTGTTGTTACAGATAGATGTTATGTTCACTTTTTTGGTTTTGGAATAAAGTTAAAAGAATGAAAAATCAGGAAAAAAACTTCATTCTTGTAGCTTAACCCTGTTATTTGTTATAAGTCGAACAATTTTGGTATATGCTACTTCCCCAGAGGGGGTGCTTTAGTTTTGTCCAATACACATTATGATAAATGTTCCTTTTAATCAAGAAGGCGACCGCGCCCGTAATTTTTGTACCTGAGAATGCGTGTCTGGTTTAGCTAAGCTTCGCTAGCTGTCACCACGTCAGGATTGTGAGCTTGCAACAAGTTGGAGAGCGTTAATTTTCGTTCGATCCTTATCAGCGAATTTACTTACACTGCTAGGATCTTAAGGATTCTTGCCTCGCGTGAGCCCATTATATCTGTACGCGTTTGTTTGGGGCAGCTGAGAGAAGAGGAAGTCTACTCTAGCCGTCGGCGCAGGCAACCTGGTTTGTAATTTGACCATCTGTTTCTGCAATGCAATCTCTGCGCTCGCATCAACTAAGTGGAGGACATTACGTCTCTTATGGAAGGCTCTGCCTCGGGTTGCCTGGCCATTGGAGCTGGGGCAACCTTCAGCATTGTCTGTTGTGCCAGTTTTCTGCCTGACAGCATTTGGGCAGTTGGACTGGCTTCTACCATTTTGCTCATCCTTTCATCTTTTACTCTCTGACTCATTCGTGGACATCCCAAATAGGTTGCAGTGTGTCTAGAGTCTTATATTTTGCATATACGCTGCGTTGGCTGCTGTTGTTTCTGCTGCTCTGCCTTTGATGTGGAAGCCAGCGATTCTTGAGGTTTTTTCAGGTTTTCCTTCTCTCTCTCTCTCTCTCTCTCTCTCTCTCTCTCTCTCTCTGGTGCCTCTTTTGGTACTGTCCGTTGTGGCGGTAGCCTACCAGATGCCATCTGGGCGTAAAAACGACTGGCGTTACAGGTGTGGATGAAGTTCTCTGCATCGGACTCGAACCCGCCACTCTTGCTTTCTTTAGCATATTCTCATTCCGGATACTATTAACACTTGTACAGCCCCGGTAGCTAGAAGGATGTTCATTCTCTAAACAATGCACGCATTTTAAACCTGACTTGTAGACCACTTTTCCTTCTCCCAAAGGCAAACGCGCTGACAGAGGCACCCCTGCGCATTTGCTGCATCGCAGCTGCCTATTGCAGTTTCCTGCACCGTGACCAATTTGGCACCTTGCGCAGAGAAGAATCTGTTTTTGGCAGCTCAATTTCTTCCAGAAAATCATCTGGAGCTGAGAATCTTTATTCTCCTCAACCTTTCGAGTTTGCCTCCTGGCGCTACCTGTACGAGGGAAGAGGAAGCAAGCGCTTAAGCCTCATCCTTGACCGAATAGTGGATAATAGGGCAGCAATGAACTCACGTCTTCAATATTGAGGATGCTCTCCGGCTTAGCCCAAACATCCAACCCCTTCATTAAAACGGTTTGCATCTTTTCTCCCTTTGGCGTAGAAGTTTAAAATTCTACACCAGCTGTAGTCATTTGTTGTTTGACTTTTTTATAACTATCAAAGCATAAAAGTACTCCCAACGGACAACTTACATACCTTAATGGCGTCTTTCGTGTCCATGTCTCTTACATTGAGTGGCGGCATTCTCTTCCTTATCTGCTGCTTTCGGATGGACTGATCTTGCTGCTGCTGATGTTGTTGTTGTTGTTACTTCAGCTGCTGTTGTTGTTGCTACTCTTGCTGTGTTGCTGCTTGGCCTGCTGCATCTGTTGCTGGGGTTGTTGCGGGTGTTTCTCTTTTTGCAACAGCTTCTGTTGACGCTTTTCAGTGGCCAGTTTTTTCTTGGCTTCGATTTTAAGCTTTAGGGCTTTAATGAAAGCCTCCAGCTCTTTCTTTATTATTTCCGACAGCTCCTTTTCTTCAGCATCGTGATCGTCGACCCTTGATGAGGAAAGGTTGGTGAAACTTTTCCCCTTTCCACTATACGATGCCTCATTATTATTGTTGTTAATTTCAGAAATTTGACTGAGGCTTTAAAGTTGTTGGATTCTTTAACATTTCAAAGTTTTCGTATTTTGACATTCCTTCACCCTTCATTGAATCACTATCTTTGTCCATGAAGAACACTCACTTCACACACTGTTTGGCCTTTTTGCTCCCTCTTTTCGGGAATTTCGGATCTCAACTTTTGTTCGCGTCCCTGTTACCGGGATACATCAATTTTAAATTTTTCTCTTTTCGATACTTTTTTCTCGGAACCACTATATATTATTATTAACGCACTCAACTACCACACACAACCGATGCAAGTCCTTCCGTGATGAGTAAATGTATGTAAACGATTGACACTATTGCTTTTCTGTCTGAGCTACCGATCTTTGAAATCACTGACTGACTTGCCTAATGGATGTACTGGTTCATTCCTTGGTCAACTTTTCTGTATTACATGTACTTGCGATATACCGAAGGCACTATCCCCGCAACATTTGCCATTTGATCATACAGCTATTTTAGCAGTAAAACCAACGACGCTTAGTGCGAAGATAAAGTGGAATTCACATGTGAAACTGAAACGTTAAAAACTCAAAGGAAAAAAGTACTGGTTACTTTTAAGACATTAAAGTAACGGAAACAAACTTCTTATACAAGCAATTGCTTATATCTGTGTGGACATGCGAGTATATACGTACAATTATGGGGTTATAACAAAAAACAAACGCCAATATTCTGCAAACATTTGCTTAGAAGCATTGTTCATGCACCATGATATATTCGCAAAGACAATATCCATCATGATCTTGGGAATCCCACAGTGGAAACTAATATAAGGACCTTCACACGAAAGCACAAAACTCGACTAATTTGGCATGTAAATACTAAAATTCCAGAAATCTTAGATTAAATTTTGACCGCTACAGAAACCTTAACCTTTAGACATGGCGAGGTATTGCAGTTCACCGCGCCGCGTATATGCAGAATTTTTTTACTGGAAAGAAGTTAACGCGTTGGATTAGGCCTTGCGCAATTTTTTGGTAACGTAGGCTGAGAGAACGAAAATTTACTTATTCATATACGGAGGTGCGGTTTAAATTCAAATTCAAAAACTAAAAAATTATAATTTAATAATATTTTTGTACTAAAACATTAAGAAGTTTTCGTGTAAAATGAGGTGTGTCGTTCTTAATTGCAATGCAAATAATAACAAGGAAAAGCCGAAGCTGTGCATTCAGGGGAATGAATTTTTAAAATCAAAATTTAGTTATGCACATTTCACTGCCGACAATTTCAAACGAAATTTTCAATTTTAATGATTATTTATTCGTTGCCTCGCACTTAAAGTCACAATTAATTAAAGGACTGTGTAAAAATAGCAGATACAAGCTGAGAAAGGGAACTATTCCAAAAATCCTACCCCAAGTAATAGTTGTTCCTTCATCCCGCGACGACAGATTACAATCAAAGGCAAAGCAGAAAACATTGTAGACTTGTTGGCGAAAAATTCAGTTGCTAATGATGATTTTGAGACTGGTATGAAAAAAAACTGATGACATCGAACCAAACAATAATAACGTTGTAGTTATGGAAAACACAATAAAATGATAAAAGATGATAGAAGAGGTAAATCAACCTGTACAAATTTTAAAACTAGGGGTTCACGTTTTTTTAAAGATTCTTACAATATGAATTATGTTGCTGTTGTTAGTGAAAAACTAAAGAAGACTCCAAATTTGAGTGGCTTAATATGAAGAAACATTTCCAAGAACTTCGTACAACAGGTAAAATATTTGGTAACTGGATGATATAATAATCAATAGTTGCATTTAAAGATAAATAAATTAAATGTTATGAAACGCTAACATTGGTCTAAGGCCGATCCGGGTGCCGGTAACAGATTCACCATAGATACTCGCTGGTATGGATTAAACGAAGTTGTATACAATATGTTAGTTCTTAAACCAAAAAATTCTACGAGTATATGTCAGGTTCATGTATTACAATAGGAAAACTGTCTTTGTTTTTGTCGCATGTTCCACATTTAATTAAACCTCTTCGGAATAATTTTATTCCGAAAAAAAAAATCTTTTTTTTTTATTTCTCAAAATTGGAAAAAAAAATACTCTTAGCTATTTAAATGATTATAAATACTTACAATACTCAATTTTAAAATTGTTCTTACAATTCTTTAGATATCGGACTCTAGAGTGAACCTTAGAATCCCTACTTCAGATGTAAGAAAGAGAAATAATGCATTTGGGTTAGCTCATTTGCCACAAATTTGGGGCCAATATTCCAGGTTAAGACACAACTTTTATTTGTGTTTACCATCTTAGCGAAGGAGGCTAATTTATATCTTCAACAACGGTTTATATAAAACAACTGGAATAAATTTTCGAAAGTGTTGATGACGACTTTTAATTTCATTTGGAAAGAAAGTGATAAAAACTGTATTTTAGAGTGTGATTGTACTTTAGGATGAGAAGATTAAACAAATAAATCGTATTTTCAGTCTAGAAAGAAAATTCATTAAAATTGTTCTATGATTTCAAAAAAATATGTTTAATTTTAATAAGATTTAATAAGATTTAAGCTTGATTAATATTAAAAATTCAACACTAAATTTTGCTGCTTCAATTTGTAAATAAATATTCAGAATTAACAAAGAAGTAGCAAATCAGACGTCTCACGTGACGTGAGCTGCGCAAAACAAAGGCAGATTGAATACTCAATGGTGCACTCTTTTTTCTCATTGTTCTTGACATACTCATGGTATACATTTTCGTATTGTGGTAGGGACATTCTTAACGATAGTGTAGAGGCCCGTCATTCATAAGACAGTTAGTCGTTCATACATAAGCCTCCATCGAGGATAGACGTTTTTCGACTATGGTGAGGAAGTTACACGGGTAACCGTCAACAGCATACGCTTAGTGTAGCACCCACATAACCAAAAAAAGAAAATCAAACAAAACTGGAAATGAAGATGACGCAGCAGCAACAAAACCAGAAGAAGAAACGGCTAAACCAGTCCCGATTAAGAATGGGCAGCAAAGTATCCAGCAGCCAAAGCAAAGGCAAATGAAATAACAACAGCGCAAGAACACACTAAACTAGAAAAGCAACGGAAATAAAAACAAAGAAAGCATCAGCAACGTGATAAGCAGTAATAGCAAAAGTAAAAGTCAGGACTTGTAAGTTGTCCTTTGAAGATAAGTTTCCTATAAAAAAACGAAAACTGTGCGATCTTACTCCCAAAATAGAAATGTCCTCCTTTATGAATTTGACATAAATGTGAAAAGCTATTCCACTGCCCCTGCTTAGGAAAAAAAAGTGAGCACTTATGCTATTCCTGGTTATTTGGGAGAGATTCAGAATATGCTTCTTTGGGCAAGATGCAAGCGATGTACATTGCAGCTTCCCTGCGTTAAGTGTGTAGAAAATAATTTCATAGTGAAATGCCCTATGGGTGTTGGAGAAACAATGGGTAGATCACTGTTAAAGCACAGAACAGAGCGGCAATAGTTCTTAGTATCGTGGTCGTTTATCGTCAAAAAAGAAGCGGCAGCAAAAGGCAAATTTGCCGATATCAAAGCCTTTGCCACGAGTCCATACCGCTTTTATTAAGCCTTTAGTTTTCTACGCCCCAATGGCGTGTAGAAAATGGCCTGCGCCACGGTTCAGTTTCAAAGGTCCAGTTTCAATGGTCTCATTTCACGATCAAGTGGCACACATTCAGGCACGCGTCGAAATTTCCCTTTCGCCAATGGCAATGCACACTTTAAAATCAAACGCAGATTACCTTTACTTACTCCGTTGGAAACCCGCAAGCCTAATATAGTGAAGGCTAGCTAAACTAAGCTTAACCGATGCAAGCCCTTTTGAACAAGGATTATCACGTCATAAAAAGTGATTGCCTCCACTCTATACAAAGGAGTGGAGTCGCTCTTCTCATCAAAAAAAGTACAGTACATTCTCGATATACGCAACTAATAAAAATCAAGGTAGTGGCGATGACTGAGTTGTTGCAATAATCGCGTTTATATTTTTTACTTCAATTCAAGATAAAAAAGGAAAACTTGCAAATATGTATGTATATTAAATATAACCAGTTATTATATTAAATAATAACATATAAATAAATTAAATAACATATAAATAATAATAAAACAAAAACAAATTAAATTAATTCATTGAAGTAAAGATATGTTAGTTTAATTAAATATAATTATTTGAAAAAATTAGAAATTCTGTAAAATAGTCATTTCCCGCAGCTTTGGAAGGCTCAAAATATCTGCAATAGCCACTGAATTCAGTTCGGCTCATTCAGTTGCGATATTTATTGCTTGAAATGCATTTTTGGTCTTTATTTTGGGAGCAGGAATCTCAACCTCGGTTCCACTTACATAACATAATTCGACTGACTGATCGTTTATGTCTTCATTTGTAATAGATTCGTTACAGGAAATGTTATTTAAGAGAGTAGATAGTGATTCTATAACCGCGTGCCTATTAATAATTTGAGATCTAACTGTGCTCAATGGATGTTCACGTTCTTCTTCCCAATGGCTATGAAAATCCGTCAATACATTCCAACATTTTTTTAATGGAACTGTCTTCAATCCATTCCATGCATTTGAAAAAGGGCAAATTGCATCTCGTAGGTTAAATGCTTTAAATTTTAACTCAAGGTCTGATCCCTCACATACCACCAAGAATGCCAGCAGACTTTTCTTATAGTGCAACTTCGTCAAATTTATACTATTCTGATCCATTGGCTGAAGAATTGCAGTGTTGTTTGCCAAAAAACACATGACGACAATCATCCCATCATCACTCTTTAATTCTCCATCTTTTGGATGACAAGGAGCGTTATCCAAAAGTAATATAGCTTTCACTGGAAGACCTTTTGAAATTAAAAATGATCGAACCTAAAAGACACAAAAAACGTATTAATAAAGTCACGACTTAGGCGGTTTAGTTTTGTTACCTCAGGCACAAATGTCAAACGAAACCATTGTTCAAAGAATGCTAACGTCATCCAAGCATTTAATTTGTGTAAACCAGAGGCCTTGGTCCATGCGAGAAACGTGATTCTATCTTTACTTATTTTTCGGCCAGGAGCTGACGATTCCCTAAAATCTACAAGAGTTTTGTTAGGCATAAGTCGGAAGAACAATTCGGACTTGTCAGGGTTATAAATTTGATGGGGAGTCAATTTCGAGCTCTCTGACCTTTTCTTTAAATTTAATTAAAAATTGATCCACAAATTGAAGTTTATTTGACAGTTTTTCTCCGCAAATTTTAAGCAGGCGAATTCCGTGTCTCTTTTTAAAATTTGTCACCCAACCATTGCTCGCATTAAAAGTTCCTGGTCTTTTTTTTATCTTCGCATGCAATGAGGAAGCCTTTGCCTTGACGACCTCGCTGGAAATTGGCACATTTTGCTGTCTTTGCTTTAGGAACCACTTATACAGTGATTTCTCCATCTTCGGGTATTCCCCAGTCTTTAAAGTTATCCTCTTCCCGGGTCCACGTTCAGAATCGGAAACAAACTTTCTTATTTCACTATCTCTTCCTTTTATTCTGCTAATTGGAGATTTATGTATATCATACTCTCGGCATAATGAAAGTATGGAAGCTCCTTTCTTAATCTTTTCTAAAATTTTAGTTTTCTTTTCAATTGATAATTTTAAAATTTTTTTAATGACACCCATTTTTAAAAATCGGCTCAGGCGACTGATCACTCCAATGAATTCACTAAACTAACAAACATGCTTTCAATATATAAATTCATTGTTCTGTTACTCAGAATAAGCGGTAAAATAGCTGCCGAGAGGAAATGCAATGCAAAAGAAAATAACACAGGTTGTAACACACAACCTAGGTAAGAAAAAATGCATAAAAGGACAAAAGTCCTATCGAGAAATTTTGATTTAAAGTTGCAAATATCCGATATACGATTTTCAATTCGTTGCGACGATTAAGTCATCCACATGTATGACTACAACTACATACTTAGGTGTCTTCGGTTTCTGAAATGTAAATCCGCTTGACTTTTTGGTCAAGCTTGAGGTACCTTCTACGTCCTGATTCTTTAAACCCATAAAGCGTTTTTATTGAGCAAACAAGATGTTATTCGCCTGGTTTAATGAAACCATGAACAATTCTCCTTAATGTCTCCACATATGTATGCTCTTTCAACATCTAATTGGAATGCTTCTTCTTCTATACTCAGACCGGTTTTCCGGGCTCCCATTTAAGTGGGGTATCTTTTTCTGATTACCGTTATCATCCTTACTTATGCTTATATTATCAAAATTAATTTTTATCTTAGTTTGGTTTAAATTTTTGACTTAATTTAAAAATTTTGGTCAAATTTGGTTTCCTTCCGTCAGTGGATTTGAATTCAAATCCTACAAATTCTTTACCTTCCAAAATTTTACAATTTTCAGCAAATTTTACATTTCTGCTAATAGCCACCTTTCTTCACGGTAAGCTTTGAATATTGTTAAATATCCTACGAATTTTATATTCGTTCAATCTGGATTTAATTTTTGTTTTCTCGTTTACATATTGAGTGCAAATACATTAAAGCCAAAAATCTTCAAATGCGACACATCCGGCTTATACCCGTATCTGACTTCAAGAGACGTTATGTTGTTTAACTTTTTTTTGAGACATTTATTACAAATAAATGGGGCAATATTGATAGCTTCAATAAAGCAAGTTTAATTGCAACATCATGCATTTGGCCATCTCGACCAGATCTCTCTTTTGGGGTGTGTTTGCTACAGTGTTTTATCGTTTGAGAATTTCGGTAGTTTCGTCTACAGCAAGTCGAGCGGTTTGGTTTGTATTGATAAACGAAATCTGTGAATTTCTGCATTTGGGATGTGGCCCAACAATCGATACACAAATCCTGTTTCATTGAAAACGAAACTATGTATCCGAAGAGAAATTTCTATAACTTCTTTTATGATCTTATCTCTGTCTTCAACAATTACGAAAGCATCTTCTTCGGCATTATTTGTTTAATTGGCTTTTACACCAAAATTAGCAGGTTTTTATACGTCTTCTTCTTTCTGCATTAAATTCTTTGGTGATCATATCAAAAGCTTTTGTAACTGTCCGGAAAGCTATAAAGCAAGCAAAGAATAACTGACAAATTTTACGCAATTCCAATATCCATCTATGCAAGTTTATCGACTGTACCAAAAAAATTGCTGAAGTACTCCATCATGCTCTTTCCTTTCTTCACTTTTGTGAACGGTAATTGCTTCATTGCTTGTGGCATCGATCGGCACGCAGAAAGTCTAGATTCGATTCCCGGACGGGACACCTCGCATTTTTCACGGCACCACTCTTTCGAGTTCCTGACAACACTCAAAGAGTATCAATTTTCTATTAAAAGCTTCTCTTATCTCGCCCTTCGGAGTCGGCAAAAAACTCTAGGTCCCTTGTACTCGTGAGAGAACAGTAGAACGCACAACACGAGTAGTTGTTGTAAAAGCTAGGCCCTGGTCCCTTGTGGGCTGTAGTGCCATTCCATTATTATTATTATTATTATTATTATTATTATTATTATTATTATTATTATTATTATTATTATTATTATTATTATTATTATTATTATTATTATTATTATTATTATTATTATTATTATTATTATTATTATTATTATTATTATTATTATTATTATTATTATTATTATTATTATAATTATTATTATTATTATTGTTATTATTATTATTACTATTATTATTATTATTATTATTGGTGGCCTTACACGCGGGTTCTTTTTTAATTTTAAACTCCATCTACCTTTTTCCATACGTTCTGTACTGTATTGTTATGTTTGATGTGACAAAGTTCCGATGAGAAATTATGACCTTTCTAGCCTTTCGATAGGCAGCTACCCAAGCTTAATATCATCACTATTGCTTGCGCTGCCGTTTCTGGTTTTTGTTTTGACCCATTGACGTAGTCCCAATAATCAATTTTGTTCAACTCTTCAGACTTCCAACAAAAAACAACACACACAGCAACACATCCAACACTTCCTTTCAGAGTTTTTCAATTAAAGCCACCAACATTGTACATAACCCAGTTGAAAGATTTTAGATAAAATCGAATCTCTGTATGTAAATTGTGTGGCAACCATATTATAAATTTTAGGACGAAATAAAACAATAGAAATAGAAACAAAACTACGTTTTGCTCACTTCCAAAAATATCTTCGATCTTATAATCTAATTTTCTAAGAATGAAAAAATTCGACGAACATGAATTGGCAAAGGAAATATAAATCGATGACAAACTAAAACGTCTGATTCGAAGGCACGTTGCGCGATCCATGACTTCTAAAAACGAACTTATATTCGGAGCCTACTACCCTAACGATGCATACCACGAGAATACGCGCCGAAGTGGATTCATTCCACCGGAAGCATTCTTATATCTTGACCAGAATGGACTGATCCAAAATGCGGAGGGATGCCCACTTCTTTACCACGTGGTAAGGAGGACGGTGGACAAAAGAATGCTCTACGAGCGTAATGTAGCAAACGAAAATCCGGGTGATCTCCGGTTCAGCACATCAATTTCTATTCGCGATAGAACTGATAGTGATAGAGATCGAGGATTTTATTGGTGGTTACAACCCCATCAAGCCCCAGCTGTCGTCAGCTCATGATGCTAAAGTTGTTGGTCTCCTACGGCCAATTTACACTTAGATTAAGTTAGAATAAGCTAGTTTGTTATAAAAAAAAAACTTAAAAAAAAAAAAAAAAATTAAAAAAAAAAAAAAAAAAAAAAAAAAAAAACAAAAAAAAAAAAAAAAAAATTAAGGTTAAGTTAGTGTTAGATTAGTTGTAGTTAGATTAGTTGTAGTTTAAGATATACTTAGTTTTTTTTTTTTTAAATAATTAATTAAATAACTAAGTTTTTTATTTTTAACAATTTTCTTAGTTTTAGTAACTTTTATAAGTAGTACATTGTTTAATAATAAAATAAAAAAAATACGCTGAAAGGCACGAATATAAAATATTAAGATTATCTTAGAGAGCCCGCATAGGGCCAGTAAGGTTTTTATAATCACATCGAAATTTATAGCTAGTTTAAGTATTTTTATATCTAGATATAAGAAATCAGAAAAAAGGAACAATAAAAAAATACATTTAAAAACTAAAACTAAACAAACTAAAACGTGTTGACATTTTAATTTTGCATATGAGTACTAACACACTTTATTTATTTATTTATTTACTTTAAGTAGCATAAGAAATCGTGCATAACATTATTACAGAATCGTCGCTTAGAGCTATAATTTTTAACTAAAAAAGATAGAGTAATTAACTTAGATTTCAAAAAACATACTGTAAGCCGGGATTACTCGAGTTGCCCTAAAATGCACTATTTTAAAAGCAATACTCGGAAAAATTCCGCTTAATTGGACTATAGCCTCATTTAAAAAATGCCGCTTAATTGATGTGACGGCTTAAGTATGTGCAATTTGTAAGAAAGAAAACAAAATTATACAAAACACTTTTTATTTGATTGAAAATAAATAAAAAATTAATTTAAATTTGTTCCTAAAATATTAGAAAAAAGGACGTAATGTACATAAATGCTGAATATGACAAATTTAAAGCCTTGAAGAAAAGTCAGTCATTTTTGACTGCAGGATCTTTGTGCACTATTTCTGTAATATATATTTTTAAAACTTCTCAAAAAAAATGACTAAAAATTAGTCTGGATTTACAACGGCTTTTCTCTACACTAATTGTGGTTATTTTACCTTCTAGTGGTAGCCATCGTAGCTACCGCGGCGTCGGGGAAACTGTCTGGCCACACAAAAAATTCATAGTTACGAAGAAAAAACAAGCCTCGGAAACGACTGATTTTACTGATGACGAACACTTCAAACGATATACGGACAACGATCTTCGGATCTCTACGAGGAATGTAAGGTCATACATGCAATTACCGGAATCTCTAGACTGCTGCAAAGCAGATATAACCGAAAGCAGAGCGATGGGATGAACCGGGCAAAAAAAGGTTAAAAAAAACTGTGATATATTTTACGGTGAATGCTACAAACAACAAACAGCGCCTATTTGGATGTGGATTTGTCGTAAGAGGCATACTTAGATAAGAAGTCTTTAGTTTAGTTTAGTTTAGTTTGAAAGGCATTTTTTTATTATTTATCTAATAGTTTTAAAATAACTAGGTATAAAACGCTTAACCTAGGTACGACAGAAATTAAATCTTATAACTAATTACTGGCTCTATGCGGGCGCTCTAAGCTAAACTATTGATATATTTGTTTTTGCTTTTCGGCGTCATTGCTTGTTTTTTTTTTAAATTAATAAACCTAACCTACCAGCCCTAACCTACCAGGCTGACGACAGCTGGGGTTCCTGGTGTGGCTAGATAAGAAGTCTTATCGTTCAGGCCGTTGATAACCACCTCACGACAATTCGCATCCAGGCTAAATTTGCCAACATAAGCCTTATATGCGCACATGTCGAGCTGGCTGGGGACGGTTGTTGGTTGAGGCCCAGGTCCACCCCGGACAAAGTAAGGAAGTAAGTTTCTCTAGTAAGTAAATTTCTCTTTACGATTTTTCAGAAGTTGAGATGGTAACAACGAGAATAGTATTTCTTGCTTATCTTCTGAATTTTTATTTATTTATTTTTGTATTTGTTTATTTATTTGTTTATTTATTCATGTATTTGTTAATTTATTTAACTATTTATTTATTGCTTTATCAATTTATATCCATACTTGTTTTATTTATTATCTCTCAATGCCAATAGTATACCAGTTTTGTGTTTCTCAACCACTTCTCTTTCCCCTCCAGTGATATCATGCACATATATATACATTTATATTTAATGATGGTTATTTGTAGCTTTTCATTCAAATTTATAAATTATAAAAAATTCTGTGATATAAGTATGAAGTGCGATATTTCATTAACGGTGTCATCAGTAGGCAGACCAAAACAAGTTAAATTAGAGTCACTGTTAACATACATATACTGGAATTCTTTATTTCTAAGAACAGAATTAAAAACACTGTTGGACTTCTTTAACTCCATATTTTAAGCTAGCTATAAAGTTTGCCCAAAAAACAAGCCGAGCACCTTTAAAGCTTTCATTTCAAACTTTACTCTCACCTTTCTAAAACGTATGTGCAACGCGTCAATAAGTGTTATTGACTTTGTAAATTATTTGTTTGCTCATGATAATCCGCCAATAATTGATATGACTTTAAATAGTAAACGCCAAAAAGCACTAGCAATAAATATTTAGATTAACATAGAGCACCCGCTTAGGGACAGTAAGGTAGTTTCAACAATAATAACTAGTTTAACTATTTTTACTTCTAGATGTACGGAATCAGAAAAAATTAACAAAAAATAAATACATGCGGAAATGAAAACAAAAATTAATCAAAACAGTGGATTATACGCTGGTCAAGGTAAGAACTGCATGTTAATATTTTAAAAAACAGTCTTTCTTTTATAACTAGAAGCACTGTCAACAAACGATTGAGTTTTGGATCAACACTTCTCGGTTTAGTGATGTTAAACTATCGCTTCACGTAGTTTAAGTCATTGTCAAGCTTTGCTTAAAGAGTAACATTCTAAATGTACGATTTTGTTTTTGAAACTTCTCGGGCTCTGTGATTTTCCTAGGACGTGTTCTCCCGTTGCATTACAAATAAAAAAGCGTTATTCATTTAAATGTTTAATGGCTCTCATTTGGTTTTTTGTTTTTTTTTTTTGCAATTTTTGTTTATTTGAATTCAGTATTTTTTCTTACGTGCTAGACAAAATAACTAGCTTTAACTAAGTGAACAATGTTCTTAGCCTAACTTACTGACTCTATGCGGGTACTCTAAGCTAATCTTAACTTTAAGGCATATTAAAGCCATTCCGAATTTTTCCGTCCGAATTTTTTTTTTCGATTTAAATCTTAAAATTAACTTACATTATATTATATTATAGACCAAGAAAACTTTAAAAAACTTGGCTATATGATCTCAGTTTTTTTTCTAAAACTAACTTAATCTACCTTAAAATAACTTAGCCTAACCTAAGAGTAAATTTAATTCTACCTTAAACTATGTCCGTACCACAATACGGACGCGTGCACGAGGGCGTATGCGTTATGTATATGCTTGACATATAGTGACTTTACGCCGTGATGCACCTTTTTTTGGTTTTGTCTTTATTTTTTTCTTTTGCCTTAAAACTAACCTACAAGTACCCCTTAAAACTATGTAAGTTGGCCACTACCATGCCCAACTGTTCCTTAACTATCATTGATAAGCCAACGGCGGCAGAGGCCGAATACGGTGCAACCACCAGTAAAATTGCCGTTCTTTGGCAGACTCTCTTCTGTCTCGAGCAGAGATCGCTCTGCTGAACCGAAGCAGATCCTTGGGGTTGCGTGCGACAGTGTGTTCGTAGTTGAGTCGCCGGTCCACTGTTCGACGTACGATATGGAAGATAATAGGACATCCTTCCGTGTCCTGGATTAGGCCTTTCATATCTAAATAGAGGAACGCTTCAGGAGGGATGAAGCCGTTAAGACGCACACTCTCGTGGTAAATTTCATTGGGGTAGTAGGCCGCGAAGATCAGACTGTTAGTCGAAGTCATAGCCCATGCCAACTGCCTTCGAATCAGCTTAGTAATGAAATTATCTATCCTAATCACCTTTGCCCCGTTATACAAGACCTCGTTGGTATAGAATTTCATATACTGGGATTCAGGTGTTCGATACAACCGGAGGCAGGCCCGAAGACACTGCCTCTCGAACACCCTCATCTTTTCCATCTGAGAAGAACTCACGTTGAACCACACTGGACAACCGTACGCCATGACTGGCCGGATGAGGGTCATGTAGCAGATGACCTTCACTCTGGTATCAAGTTGGCTGCTGTAGAACATCCCGCTTGCCACAGCAAAGTCCTTTTTGGCTTTCGTCAGAGCAGCATCTATATGTCCGTTGAAATATAGATACTGATCCAACCAAATACCAAGATACCACTATGCGAAACATACGCCAGTTTCTCTTTGTATTCCCCGAGGCCTTGGACAGCGGTGTCCTGAAGAGGATAATTTCACACTTCCGGAAACTGACTTGCAACTTCCAGTCGTCGCAAAATCGCTGGATTTTCTCGAAGTCACGTTGCAAGAGGATATTTATTACTTCGACCTTCGGACCTGATCTGTACGCAATGATATCATCGGCGTACGCTATTAAGTGCGGCATAGAACCTTTAAGATCGCTAGTGAATATCGCGAACGAAATCGGTGAGCCAACTGCCCCCTGTTGCAGACCATTTTTTTATGTTAAAGACCGTGGTAGAAGTTACGTTGCCATTCTTCACAACGAACTTTCTACCTGCGATCATGTCATAGATCATATATAGCATTGGTTTACTAATACCGTATCTGAACAACTTGAGGAAATGTCCTTCTAGCCATACAGTGTCGAAGGCCTTCTCCATGTCAACCATACAGGCGCCCGTGGCTTGCTTTTTAGCAATTATTCCATTGAATGTCGGAAACCAGCTTAGACGCGGCATGTATAGTATCATGCCCCGGCCTAAATCCGAACTGGTTGTCCGGTAAAATATTCTTTTCCTCGACCCAGGTTGAAGATGCACTGGAGATCTTCCTTGGAAATCAAGATGTTTCCATCTACGGCGATGGCATTATTTGCCATGTGTCACTGAGCCTGGCAGAACCTGGGTTCTCAGATCGCCATTGACTTATCTCCTCTTGGAGATAGAAGAGGTTTAGCAAGGCTCTGTTCTCCAAATCGTGGTTTGGCCTACGAGACTCGTTGACCGTGTACACTTTCTGGAAAACAGCACCGATTGCTTCAACCTTCTCCTTGATTCTCAACTACGAGGTTTTTTGTTTGTTACGTGTTGATGTACGCAGAGCTATAGAGTCAAGTCCACTTTCATCGGCATTGAAAACATCAACTGGACTATGATTTTCAATTAAGTTTAGTTGAAGACTTTTAGAGAATTTATTGGCACTCTGTGCCTTTGTGAATTATGCTTATTCCTGCATTTTTCTCATACTAATTCGGTTAGACTAAATTCTTCGTTCATTTAAACAAAAGACTGTTTTGTTTTCTAAAGCAATATATTTGAAGACACAACAGTTCCAGAAACTCATATATTTAAAACTCAATTCACAAGGCGCGCTTTACCTTGATGCATGTTCTCTTCCGGGTTGCTTTAATTTCATACTGCATGTTTTGGACTATTCCAAAAGTATTTACGTGTTCCGAATAATTTTGTTGATTCTTGACTTTGAACATCGAACATTTTTTACAGGAAAATCTTTAGAAATGTAACCGCAAAACTAATGTTTCTATACCTACTCATTATCTGAAAGGTAACTAAACAAAGAATGTATGATACCTGCACGAAACAAACTAAATGTTACCTCAAAATTTAACATTCATTTTTGTCCAGCTGTTTTTTGAGCACAAACGAATTTTGTTCAGTTCATACTTAAAGTGCGTAAAAGTGCTGCTGGATTCACATTTTCTAAATTGAGCTAAATTGTTAATATAACATACCAAATTAATAGGTCAAAGAAAAGCAAACAATTCGAAAACACAACTAAGACTGCATGCAGTTTGGAAACGGGAAACGTTATATATATTCTGTACGCAATTTTAGGCTTGTTAAGCACGAACCGCAACTTAACAGGGAAGCAATTAACCGGCAGAGTTGGGATGTTATGATTACAAATTAATTTAATTACTCTTTACATGCATTTGTAACTGACATTTCTTAATTCAGTAATTGGAATTTTCAATTACTTTTCATTAAATTACATTGATGTTATTAAAGTCATACGTTATGGTAAAAAAATTGAATTGATTTCATTTATTTGTAATCATAACGTATAATGTAATTAAATATTTTAACTCACATAAGTAACAAAAAATAAAAAATGTATGTTTGTATGTATTCAATGAGTAGCCCCAAGTAATATAACGCCTTTATATACGTAATTATGAAGAATATCAAAAACTTGGCGATTTCAATTTTGTAAACAAGCCGATAACGACTACTTGCCGTATTACGTTGATTACATTTATATGAATAGACTCTTCAGCGTTACGCTGGAGACGAACTTATGCATTTTTGGCGATCATGACTGTTGTTTTGTTTGTACCAATTGATACGGTAAATAAAACGTCTGTTCCTGGAAAAAAACTCATTCTTTCTCAAGTCCTATGGAGTGATAGTGTTAAGCGTAAGTACGTGAAAGCAAAACTTTTTGAAATGGATAGTGTTAACGACCCGGTGGCACATGGTACTCCTAGTCATTACAAAAAGAGGACGTCTGAAAATGACGTATCTCCTTAAGCACCTTTAAAGAAAAGGAAGATGCGGGAGAGATTCTTATAACTAAATTTTTTAATAAAGATGTGAGTTGATTAATGTCATTTGAATAAAATGTGTGTGTATTTGTGTATGTATAAGGGTCAGTGTTAAATAAATCAATCTGAATATAAATAAACCATGACTATGTGCGTCATAAAAGTCTTAAAATATGCATGCAAGTATGCAGGAAAAGTAAATAAAATATGTGCAAAAAGTGTGAAAGTATGAAAAATGGCTATATTTACTTGAAATCAGTGTCTACACAGGGTTTTTGTTCTTTTTTTTAGGATAGGTATTCTGTTGATATGAACAATCAGATATTACTCTTAATGTAAAAGCAGTATTCTGAATACATTAAGATCTCTGTACTTAAATTGAGGTACTGTGATAGAACTAATATGGTCTAGCAAAATTTCACCGTGCTATTAATATAACTACTCATCTTCTTTTTGAGTTAAACAACCAATATAAGAAACCAATATAAGCCAGTTGACATTAAAAAAAATTTAAAGAAGGTGTTTTGTGAACAATACATGTCATATCCAATATACACTTGGAGAACTCTGTTTGCTTCAATCATATTCTTTTTGAACCTAGTGTACGACAGAGCCCTAACTCTTTCCACTACCAAATTAAGTGATCATTTCGACTTCGCAATGTTATTATGAAACAGTCAGATAAAAGGACCCAGTGAAGACTCTTGTTGCCGTATTCATTGATAAATTGTAATTCAGAAGTGTTTTTTAGTAAGAAAGCTTCGTTAATGTGAAGATTGGCGGACAAAGTGGCCAGCTACGTCCATCTACAAACTGCTCCCTACAATAGACTGAAATCAATTAAATTTTTCAATTAACCCATATATGTAATTGGAAACTTTCAATTACTTCCAATTTGTAATTGATAATTTTCAATTACAATCGCCAGTAATTGTAATTGAAAGGATTTCAATTAGTAATTACTCGAATGGTAATTGTAAATGTTTTTGAATTTCAATTACTTATATGGTTGTGGTTAAATTTTTAATAAAAATGTGTATGAAGTTTATATTGCTTTGCTACTGAAGCCAACAAGTAAATTAAGCATATTTTTTTATAATTTTATTTTGGAGTTTAAATTTTCGAGTCTTTGCAAAGTCGGCCCGGTTAGGACTATCGTAGAGCAATTTAGGAAGATTGAAAAATAGATTTATACAGAATATCGTATATTCAGTACTGATCTTCGATTTTCTGTATATGATAGGAAAACAGATTTAATGGATTTGTTGATTTTATACAAAGTCACATTTTTTTTTATAAAGAATCAATTTGGATTTAAACCTTATTAAGTAAAACCATGACCTGGGGGCATTGTGATCAGAGGTAACCATATTCCTACAATACAAGCGGATCTGACGACCCCATTTCATTTCATTTCATTTATTTATTTTTACGTTAGTACTACAAGATATAATATCTTATTTAAATCCTTTTCACTATTTTCACCAGCGAACTGATTGGCTCCATGCATAACTTGATTGCGTTCGCCGACGATTGGGTCGCATACCGGACGGCACCAAAGATAGAAGTCATTAACACGCTCCTGCAACGTGACTTCGAAAAAGTCCAGCAATTTTGCGACGACTGGAAGTTGAAAATCAACCTCCAGAAGTGTGAAACAATCCTCTTCCGGACTCCGTTATACAGGGCCTCAAGAGATACGAAAAAGAATTGGCGCAAGTTCGGCATATTGGATCCACGGGGTCAGCCACTAGCCCTGAAGAGTGTAGTGCGATATCTTGGCATTATGTTGGATCAGTATCTGTATGGAGGTATCCATATAGATACAGCTCTGACGAAAGCTAAGAAAGGCTTCGCTATGGCAAGGGGGTTGTTTTACAGCAGCCAACTTAACGCCAAAGTGAAGCGAATCTGCTGCACGGCCTCATTCGGCCAATCATGGTGTATGGCTGCCCAGTGTGGTACAATGTGAGTCCTTCCCAAATGGAAAAGATGAGGGTATTCGAGAGACAATGTCTTCGCGCATGTCTCAAGAAGTACAGAACCCCGGAATCTGACTACAAGAAGTTCTATCCTAATGAGGTCTTGTATAACGAAGCAAACGTGAATAGGGCTGATAATTTTATTATTAAGCTGATTCGGAGGCATGTTGCACGAGCCATGACCTCTGAGAATGATCTCATATTTGGGGCCTACTACCCAAATGACGAGTACCACGAGAACGCTCGCCGAAGGGGTTTTATTCCACCGGAAGCGTTCTTGTATCTTGACCGCATTGGACTGATCCAGGACGCGGAGGCATGTCCACTTATCTACCACGTGGTGAGAAGGACAGTGGACAGGCGACTGTTGTACGACGCCAACGTCCTTACTCGGGATGCTCTCCGGTTCAGCACATCCATCTCCATCCGTGATAGGATGGACACGGATAAGGACCGGGGGTTCTACTGGTGGTTAGAGCCACACCAGGAACCCCAGCTGTCGTCAGCCTGGTAGGTTAGGGTTGGTCCCCCACGGCCAACTCACATTTAGTATAAGTTAGGTTAAATTAGTAATTAAGATACAAAAAAAAAGATAGTAAGTATATTTAAGTTAGAATAGGATATATTAATATAGATTAATTAATTAAGATATTTTTGTAGAAAAATTCTATAGATAGCAGGTTAACCGTTTTGTACCTAGTTTTAAAATTCTATCAGATAAAAAATAAAAAAAATGCATTTAAAAAAAAAATATATATATATCTTATTTAAGTATTGGGAATAATTTGACAATATATCATTGAATGACTCATGAACATTAGAAAAAAGTTTAAGATAACATAAATATAATAAATAGGAATAAGTTATAATTCATTAGTTTAAGTTATGTTTGGGTTGACAGGTTGACATATGTAAGAGTAGATTTTTCTGAAAAACAGTTGATGAAGTTGTTCTCTGCAACGCGGCTGGTAAATTATTCCACAGCCGTATAGCTGAGACAAGGAAGGAATGCTCTGCTACTGTGCGCATAAAACGAGGAAAGATTAAATATACACCTCTACGTATTTTCGGTTTTGGACGTGAAATGTAAGGTCCTATAACAGACCATAGGCAACGTTGAATAGAACGGCGAGAGCTGTTCGTGAGCTCTACAAACAGAGTAGAAGAAAAATGCGCAGTCGAAGGAATTTAGAGGTGCTATGACAGGAAGTCTGAGAGCCTTACCGAACAGCTATCCGGTGGATAGAGAGTTCGAATCAAAACCTACCGGGACCAAGATTGACAAATTATAGAAGACACGTAAAGACTGAGAATCTGAAAAGAAAATTTCTGCAGTCTCGATTAAGGCACGAATACCGCAATATTGAAGAATGTGCCAATAAATTTGTATGCAGACAGATCAAACCTGTTGGATTTGACCTGGTTGGGCCCATGCACCAAATCATTTGTAAGGTATGGTTGGAGGAAGGCTCTATAAGCCCTATAAAGAGACCATTTACACTGCGCCAACTATCAAGGGATCAGTCCCCTTAATATAGCATACAAAATCCTCTTAGCTGCATTGTGCCAATACCTAAAGCCGTTTGTCAAAACATGATAGATCCTTTTTAGTGTGGTTTCAAAACATTGAAAGAAGCAATAGACCAGATTTTCACTTAACGGGAGATCGTGGAGATAAACAGATGGAAACATACCACCTATTGATCAAGTTTAAGACAGCATATGACAACGTACATAGAGACGAACCAAATTTGTTGAATGGTGATGGAGAACTCCCGCTGCTCCGTTAAGTTCGGTAACGAATTGCTCGAGACCTTTAATTTAAAAAAATGTAGGTCGGAACTCCCATTTGTTCTGCAGACGGGCTGGGGTGATGTCTGAGTTCGCTTAGCATCTGCATAGCGGATTGTGAAGTGCGAATTTTTGTTAGTGTAGTACTTCGAATCAATATATGGACATAACACCTGCATTGATTTGCAACGCTGTAAGCAGAAATTTACACTTCATAATTCTGCTTTACTAACTGCATAGTCGGAGTTGGTTTACTGGATGTCTACGAGAGTGCCATTCCTGGTTGATGTGAGCAACGTTCGTGGGCTTAGAGCAAATCTCTTCGCTGTGTACGTTCACCTTTCCAACTATAAAACAGCTCTCTTGGCGCTAAGTGAAACACATTTATACCTGCCTGGATATAGCTTAGTGCCGTTGTTTTTCCTACACCGCGGTCTCGTTATTTACGTGCGTAATGGTGTTGCATACCAACTTCAACCTCAATACGGCCACTGGTTCAATCCGGAATTTAATTTCATTTGGTTAAAACTCCTCGTCTACTACTGCTTTATTTATAGAAGCCCAAACCTAGATAACAATTCAACTTACAATGAGTTTGATGCGCTGTCCTTGTATCTTCGCACTGAAATCGTTATTTAGGGCGATTTCAATGTACGCAATTCTACTTGGCATTGAAATCTTTGCTGAGGCTAATAACTTGATCCAGCTTGTAAATTAACCAATAAGATTACTTGACAATGCATATCATACCGCCAACACCTTAGACTTGTTTCTCACTTATCGTCAGAAATATTCAATTGACGTACTGTCGCCTCTAGGCTCGTCAGACAACTGTGTCATATCAGCCAATTTTCCGTACTCGCCCCTATCAGTTAGAGAAGAAATCTCTTAAACCATACTGTTCGGTTTTATGGAAAAGCCAACTGGAGCGGCCTAAAAGATTTTTTTTTTGAGATCTTAACTCCTCACAATGCTTCCTCGATAGTGACGTGGATGCTGATGATACGATTACAGACATTATTTTGTCGGGTTCATTCATTCCTCACAAGGTGAAGAGTATCAAATCCAAGACAAACGAGTGATATGATTCGAGCTGCAAGGAGGCTATCATTTATCAAAAGTTTAGGCAAAAAGTGCTGCATTGTCCCAAAGGTAGCAAAAACTTTTGGTCATTCATAAAAAACGTAAAGAGTACCGCCTCGTTTTAAATTCCAACACTTACTTACAATGACATTTTAGCTGTCAGCTCTTTAGACAAATCGGCTAGCTGCACATTTTGCAGCCAGCTCAATGCTACAAGATTGTGTTCTGTCTCCGCCTGTACTTGAGAGCTTAAATTTCTCCATGGAACAAATCCATTTTCGCACTCGTACAGTTGCAGGAACACTTAAAGATCTAAACAGGCACAAATCTGCTGGCCCGGATGGTATACCCCCAGTTCTTCTGAAGAGATGTTCTTCTACGCTGGTAAAACCAATGCGTAAGCTTTTCCATCTTTCCTACTCTCAAGGGCTCTTCCCGAGTAAGCGGAAAATAGCACTTGTCCAGCCCGACCCTAAAAAGGGCGAACCATCATCACCCAACTCCTACCTCACCCAACACCCAACAAACGTTCCCGAAATAACCAGCCATTATCCATGATTGGCTCTAGCATTGCTGAAACCGAACGACTTTCCATCGTCGGTATGTGTATCAACCCAATTCTTAGTTGGAACGATCACATATTCGAGGTCGCCAAAAATGCAGCGAAATGTCTAGGTTTCCTAAAGCGATGCAAGAAATATTTCAGCCCTTTGGATCTGGCAACAATATATAAGGCTTACATCCGCCCAAAACTTGAGTTTAACGCTCCTATCTGGTCTGGAGCTTCTAATACCTCACTGCACCTACTAGATAGAATTCAACAGCGAGCGATAAAACTTATTGGTAATACTAATGCTGCGAAGTCAACCGACTCGCTAGAACATCGACGAAATGTTGCGTCTTTATCACTATTTTATCGCTATTATAACAAACAATGCTTTAATGAATTAGACAGCTGCATTATTCCCCTTCAAAAATTTACCCGCAATACCCGTCACGCTAGGAATGCCTACCCGTTCATACTTAAGGCCACCTTCGGACGTACAGTTAAGCTTAGAGACTCGTTCTTCAGCCGCACTACACGAATATGGAACTCTCTTCCCAGCTCAACTTTTCCTCCTCATTACAATCCACAGGGATTTAAAACCAATGTGCACCGGTAACTTCTTTCCATCTCTTCCTCTATACCTTCGACCCATGTTGTGACTTAATTCCGGTCACTTAAGGGTACTAAATAATCCCTTTAGCACGCGTCAATTAAAAAAAAAGACAAGGCTACGATCTGTCACGTGACTTTTTGAATAGCATTCTAGAGAAGATCGTGCTTAACTTACAAGTCAGTACCAGAGTAAGACCTTCCAAATGTTCGTTCAACTTCTAACTTACCCGGACGAACTCAAGCCGGATGTCGGAAACGGTTAAAATGGGTCGTGCGATAAATGATAGCATATAGAAGTACATATATGCTCTTATCAAGGAAATACATACAATATCGACATCACAACAACAAAATCAGTATCGACATCGGACTGAAAATGACTCTTGCCAATCACTGCTTTTTTGGGCTTAAAAGGCAATTAAGTAATAGACCCTTTTTCTAAGGAGTAAACTGACTTTGTTTTAACTTGTATTTTAGATAATAGAAAGTTCTGGATATGAAGCAGAAGATTAAACAACGAACTTTATGAAGTACACGGTGGCATATGCCTAGCCAAGTGTCTTTGGATACAACGCTTAAAATAGCTGTACAGTGCAGAGCGAATATGCAGTACTGCTTCGACCCCGAAAGTTTTCAAATCCAAGCCACTTTGACAAACAATGTTAACAAACTAAATTAGAGCGGGTTCTGTTTCCTAAGACAACCCATATGTTATATTTTGAAAAAGAGAAAATAGGTGCAAGAATTACTATCACTTTTAACGTCAAGATCTCTTGAAGTAATTTTCGAAATGATGTTGATGTTGATTTTGAAGAATGAAAAGGCACACAGATTTTGGTGAACGCAAATATATTTTATAAAGAAGAAAAAGAAAGAAAAAAAAATAATACAAAACAGAACCAACTTCACAACATGTATAGAATTCAGTACGTCACTTTAAATGTATAGGCATTGCCTTTTTCAACACGAAACTTGCCAGAAGGGTAGACTTGGGTTATCGAAAGAAAAAAGAAGATTGTCCACGGTTTTTCATATTTAATATTATACAGTGAAAAAAAAAGTTTACGTACACAAATTTATTATTAGTTTTTACTTAACAAGAGCTTGTTTAAATAAGCAAGGACCCTTGTTCTTTTACATACTTCTTGACCTATGTTTTATATTTATGGTTGGCTCAATTAGATTTCAGGAGCCTACAAAACTTTAAGAAAATAATTATATTCCTCTAAATCGATAATTTATTTGGAAAATTAAACGGCAGCTATTTATTTTCCCTGAAGCTCAGAATATCAAAAATATAACTTCTACAGTAAAGCACGGTGTTGGCAGCGCGATGGTTTCGGTGTGCATTACAAAAGCTGGAGTTTATACTTTAGCATTTATACTTAAAAAAAATTTTAAGCAAAGTTTGGAGAAACTGGGGCGTGATGTTGAAACTTTCTTGTTCTTGCAGTACAACGATACCAAGCACGCCTCATAGTAGCTTAAGACACTACCGCAATTACCGGACATTAATCCCATCGAGCATATCTAGGACATTTTGAACAAGGGAATCAGAAAAAATAACATCACTTCAAAAGTTACAATAAAATCAGAACTAGCGAGAGAATAGGCACAAATAGAACAGAAGGATGCACGAGTCTTAGTTACAAGCATGCGTCGTCGCTTGTTAGCAGTTATTGCACTCTCTACTTTATATGTATATAAATTAAATGTACGTATAATGATGTCATCTTTAATACATACTCGATATTATTTTATTGAATACGATGAGGTTTTTTTATTTTTAAGCATTTTGTTAAGAACCAAGACTGCAAACATATTCTGCTCACTGTACAAATTGCAGCTGGATAAATTGGTAAATAATACCTAAGCGGCGGTGTCACAATTGAGTGCTTAAAAGTTGTATACTCGTATTAGTACTGTACATGTAATTAATTGAGATATGTAAGTCTAAGTGGTGCCATCGGGTAATACAACAGGCGCGACACCACATTCGGAAACAGAGTTAGGCTGGTGGATTTTGTCTCGGGGCGAAATCTCTCAGTGGCTAGTACGCGGTTATCATACCTCAACATCCGTAAAGGATTCTGGCGTGGTATGCTTTTCTCTTTTTTTCGTCGTATGCTAGTATTATTCCAGAATGTCCTACTTAATTTTTGTTAAATAATGCAATTTGTTTCATTAGTATTTCTTCATCTCTAGTCTTTAACTGCTTAGAGATAAGTACTTTTCAGGAATTTGAAAATATTCCGGTTGGGAAATATATTTTGATAATTTTCTGTTTATTATATTAACTATCAATTATATAGATAAGTCTGTCGACCCACACGCCAAAGGTTTGATTTCCGGACGGAAAAACTAGCATTTTTTCCTGATGCAGCATTTCTGATATCTGTTATAGAAAAGATGGGGTACTGTTGGTAGTGATTGAAATTTAACTTTTAGTTACCCAACAGTAAATCCTTTTTTTTCGTAATAATCTCAATGAATCAGTTTTATTGAGCTAATAGCATTTTCATTTCATTCACTTTCATTTATTTCTAAATTGTTGATGTGATTTATTTTATAACGATATTTGTTTTTAAAAATGATTTTTATTTCTTATAATTAAATTTCTCCTATTTATCCATCTTTGTTTCTGAAGGTGTTAGTATCTTACCTTTAAGTCCGAGCAATTACTATGCTACTTCTTCTATGCTTAGAGATTCGTGTGAAGATGGGGTTACAATTAATATCGTTTCGTGAAAAAGGCCTTTTTGTGAATTTTTGCCTTATGTTTCCTATTTCAATTGTTTCACTACTGTCAATTAAATGTTGCCCAGTTCTCGTGAATCTAGAACTAGAGTTATTAAATACTAATAATAATTGAGTGGCACTACAGCCCACAAGGGCCTAGCTTCTACAGGAGTCATTGTTATCACTTGCATTTTGCCCAGTTCTTTTAAATCTAGAACTAGAGTTACTACATTTACTACATTACTACATTTCAAAGTTGTCCTTGACTATTATCTATATTTTGAAATTAAAATTACTGACTGATTATCTACTTGTTCGTTTATCTATTTACTCTTTTATAATAAAAAAAGTATTTTTCAATTTATAGATTATTGTAATTCCCTTTAAAAAAAAATTGTGTTTAGTGATATATTCTTCTAGAACTAATATTGTACATAACCCAGTTGAAAGATTTAGAATAAAATCAAATTTCTGTATGTACGAAATAAAAGAATAGAAATAATAATTGATTACCCCTAACTTTTGGATAAATACTCTACGGTCTCTGAGATATAAGTAATTGTAGTATTGCTACTTATTACATATGTATATTGGCTAGATCTCTATAATTGTTTATTTTCATTGGATGATGTGAATTGCTCTTTCATCATTAAACAATTTTAACTCAGCAAGTCTATTGAACATTTGGATTAGTGAATAGTTTTTGTTTACATTTCACTTATTTCTTTATTTATTATTTATTTCACAAGAAGATTTCTCTATAAGACCTACAAATAGTAGTAAGTTACTAATTCTTCTTTTGAAGACATATCTTGTTATGCCATCAAGAAAATCCAGATCGTTATTGGCTAAGTTTGCTTCACGCATACAACGAGACAAAGGGCCATTTCGCGTAAGATTCCTATGTTGGATTCCGATATTACATTCATAGACTGAACAAAAAGGTTAAGTAGACTTAAAAGGGCAGGACAAGAACAAAGGATGAGAATGAAAAACGGTATGTATGTATGTTATATACAGTGAACTTTTATTGAATAAAAAGCATCTTGTTGTGTAAGAAGGCATTTAAAAATTCAATTAAGTAAAAGGTGCATAAGCCTTGCAAATTTAAGGAATCCAGATTATGAAGCAGTATGTCAATGAGCCGAAACATAAATTTCTCAACGAAAACATATCATTAAACATTTTTGAATTGCTTTTCATGAATCCAAGCACTCTATTAGAGACCAGTTAAAGTGAAATTAGCATCTAATGTATCTCCAAGATCTTTTATCGCAAAAACTTTCATCAAAGGAACACTGTATAGAACAAAATAAATTTTATAGAGTTCATTATTCTAAAACAAGAAAAATAAGCACATGGAGTGGTATTAAGTTCTTAAGAGTTGGAGTTACACCAACGTTTACGATCCTTTCATAGGTGACAGTTCGAATTGGAAGTGACATTCTTATAAATCTTAAGGTTATCCGCGCAAAGTAAGAACTTTAACGATTGAAACATAGATGGAATATGATGAATAAATAAAAGGAATAAAAGAGGAGCTAAATGGCATCTTTGAGGTACTTCCGAGGACACTCTTTGAGTAATTAACACTCATTTAAGTAGTTGACCCACGTAGTTGTCTAACGCTTTCGCAACATCAGTAAATATTATGTCAGTTGGGTCAATAATTTTCAATTTCACATATAGAACCAGACTAAAATATCAGAGTAACATATGATAGTTTCCATTCATCCAGGAAACTTCCACAGTTTTTCAAAAGAATGACTGACACTTCATTAGACAACGCTTTTACACGTCATGCTTTTTGATTTGAATGGAAACAATTTGTGATAATTCCGTAGTTCTGAGTATAGTTCGCTTGGACAAATTAGAACACTTAACAGAACTGTTATATTAGTTATTATAAAAATCTAGTTTTATATCAATTTCAAAATGAAATTTTGGAATATTGGGCAATGAGATTTTTCAATAAAACGGAACATTCACTACCCACAAAGACAACATCAAGTAAATTATTGAATTCATAGGGAATATCATTAAGTTGAATGGAATTAAATTGATTTGAAAAGTCAGTTACCAATATTTCAGTGTCCAAATATATATTCGTAGGAATGAGGTATTGAGGTGTAAATGTATATGATCCCCATATGTTGGTATTTCCCGATGTAGTTGAGTACAACGAGGTTGAATTATTAGCACTGCTTGAAGATGTCATTGGTCGATGTGCTTGCACTGGGCTGTGCTCACGTTGTTATTCGCCTAGAGCTTGATCAATTTCTCACAGCTTTGCTTCACTTTTTCTACAAATTCAAAGTCTTCTTCTTCTTCTTCTTCTTGTGGCGCTACAGTCCGGGGTGGACCTGGGCCTCAAACAACATGCCTCTCCAGCCAGCACGATCTTTCGACAGCTGCCGCCAGTTGCGCACTCCAAGTTGGTTGAGGTCCTTCTCCACTTGTGTGCGCCATCTCAGTCTATGACGTCCTCTGTTGCGTTGTCCCTGTGGCTCGGATTCGAAGACTCTTCGGGCCGGAGCAGTGTTGTCCATCCGCTCTACATGGCCTAGCCACCTTAAGCGTTGTATCCGTAGACGCTTGACTAGGTTCATGCCGCCGTACAGCCCATACAGTTCGTTGTTGAATCTTCTCCTCCAGATGCCATCAACGCAAACAGGACCAAAAATCGCACGCAGAACTTTTCTCTCGAACAGACAAGGGATTCCTCATCCGCTTTTAGTAACGTCAAGGTTTCTGCGCCGTAAAGCAGGACAGGGATGATCAAGGTGTTGTACAAAGTTACTTTGGTCGTTCGGGAGAGGGCTTTATTACTCAATTGCCTCTTAAGCCCAAAGAAACAGCGATTGGCAAGAGTGATTCTGCGCTTGATTTCGGTACTGATGTTGTTGTCCCTATTCACCGCGGAGCCGAGGTAGACGAAGTCCTTGACTACCTCGAAACGTCTGCTGCCCATGGTGACGCTCTGTCCGAGACGTCGATGTTCTGCGTCCTTCTTTGATGACAGCATATACTTTATTTTGCCCTCGTTTACCACCAGTCCCACTTTAGCCGCTTCCGCTTCGATGCTAGCAAAAGCCTCATTGACGGCTCGCTGAGTTCGGCCGATCACGTCAATGTCATCCGCATAAGCTAGCAGTTGAACTGACTTTTGGAAGATCGTGCCTCTGTGAGTTACGCACGATCTGTTCAAGGATGATGTGAAAAAAGTCACATGACAGTGCGTCGCCTTGTCTAAAACCTTTTTTGACATTGAAGGTCTCGGTGAGTTCGTTCATCGTCATCCGAGTTTGGTAGGAATGCCAAAACTAGACATGGCACTGTATAGCTCGTCTCTATGCACACTGTCGTATGCGGCCTTGAAATCGAGGAATAGGTGGTGAGTGTCGATTTTGCATTTCTTGGGTCTTTTCCAGGATCTGCCGTAGTGTGAAGATTTGGTCGATGGTGGACTTCCCTGGCCTGAAACCACACTGCCTCTTAAGCCCAAAGAAACAGCGATTGGCAAGAGTGATTCTGCGCTTGATTTCGGTACTGATGTTGTTGTCCCTATTCACCGCGGAGCCGAGGTAGACGAAGTCCTTGACTACCTCGAAACGTCTGCTGCCCATGGTGACGCTCTGTCCGAGACGTCGATGTTCTGCGTCCTTCTTTGATGACAGCATATACTTTATTTTGCCCTCGTTTACCACCAGTCCCACTTTAGCCGCTTCCGCTTCGATGCTAGCAAAAGCCTCATTGACGGCTCGCTGAGTTCGGCCGATCACGTCAATGTCATCCGCATAAGCTAGCAGTTGAACTGACTTTTGGAAGATCGTGCCTCTGTGAGTTACGCACGATCTGTTCAAGGATGATGTGAAAAAAGTCACATGACAGTGCGTCGCCTTGTCTAAAACCTTTTTTGACATTGAAGGTCTCGGTGAGTTCGTTCATCGTCATCCGAGTTTGGTAGGAATGCCAAAACTAGACATGGCACTGTATAGCTCGTCTCTATGCACACTGTCGTATGCGGCCTTGAAATCGAGGAATAGGTGGTGAGTGTCGATTTTGCATTTCTTGGGTCTTTTCCAGGATCTGCCGTAGTGTGAAGATTTGGTCGATGGTGGACTTCCCTGGCCTGAAACCACACTGATAAGGACCAATCAGGTTGTTGACAAACGTTTTCAGGCGTTCACACAGTACGGCAGAAAGGATCTTGTATGCGATGTTAAGGAGACTTATCCCTCGATAGTTGGCGCAGTCGAAGAGGTCTCCTCTCTTGTGGACCGGACAGACGACGCTGAGATTCCACTCATCGGGCATACTTTCCTCCGTCATCCCCAGCTGCTTTAAACAGTTCTGCGGACAGTCCATCCGCTCCAGCAGCTTTATTCGACTTCAGTCTCGATATTACTACCTTGACCTCGTCTAAGCCGGAGGGACGGAATTCTTGTCTATCATCGTCCAAATTAAGTTGAACATTCTGCCTAACAGCGGGATTTGGGCCGTCATCGCCGTTTAAGAGTCTGCAGAAATGATCTTTCCAGATTCTCAGCATCGATTGCGACTCTACTACGAGGTTTCCGTTTTGGTCCCGGCAGGCTTCGGTCCGAACCCTGTATCCACCGTATAGCTGTTTCACCTTTCGGTAAAACTTTCGGACACCATTCCTGCCATAACACCTCTCCATCCCTTCGACCGCGCGCTTCTCATGCTCTCTCTTTTTCCTTCTGAGAAGCCGGTTCTCTTCCCTTCTTTTCTGTTCGTAGAGCTCACGAACAGCTCTCGTTGTCCGATGCAGCGTTGCCTGGTAGGCCTCCTGTTTGGCTGCATGTGCCTGCCTGCACTCGTAGTTAAACCATGGATTCCTTCTGGGTGGTGACGTGAAACCCAGCACATCAGTGGCAGCTTCTTTGATGGCTTTTTGACAACGTTTCCATTCTTCTTCTATTTTTAGTGCAGGCAGCGTCGAACTTTGGGATAGTTTCAGGGAGACTCGGTCGGCAAAGATCCCAGCGACCTGTTACGATTGTAGCTTTCCAACGTCAAACCGTTTTGGCCTATCTCGACTCCGTTGTGCTCTCGATATCCGGGTTCTTACCTTGGGTACAACAAGGTGATGATCCGAGTCGATGTTAGCGCCTCGGAATGTTCGGACATCGATAATGTTGGAGGAGTGTCTGACGTCGATCGCAGCGTGATCAATCTGGTTGACGGTTGATCAGGGGATCGCCAGGTTCCTTTATGGATGTTGCGATGTGGGAACCGCATACTGCTCACAGAGAGGTTCCGCCCCGCGGCGAAGTCCAGCAGCCTGAGTCCGTTTCCGGCGGTCGTGTCGTGCAGGCTGTTTTTCCCGATGACGCCAGCAAAGATGTCCTCTTTTCCCAGCTGAGCTTTGAAATCTCCTAGAACGATCTTGGTGTCATAGCTGGGGCATCGATCGTATGTTCTTTCTAGGAGATCATAGAACTCATCCTTGCTGTTGGCATCCTTCCCTTCTGTCGGGGCGTGAGCGCAAATCAGGCTGATGTTCCCGAATTTAGCCTTAATGCGGATTGTCATGAGGCGTTTGCTTACGGGATCGTAGCTTATGACTTTTTGCCTAAGTCTGCCTCGAACAACAAATCCGCATCCGAATAGGCGCTGCCTTCTCTCCCTGTAGCAGTCGCTGTGGTAAATGTCGCAGTTCTTCATCTTCTTTCTGCCCGGCTCATCCCACCGCACTTCCTGGATGGGGGTGATATCTGCTTTGTAGCAGTCAAGGGCCTCGGCAAGTTGTTCGGCTGCACGTGGTCTGTTAAGGGACCTCACATTCCACGTGCAGAACCAAAAATCGTTGTCCTTTGTACGTTTGCTGGGGTCGTCAACATTGGATCCGTCCATATCCGAGGCAAGTTGTCGTTGCTGAACTCGGTTATTTTTGTGTGGTGAGGGAGCTAGCCTCACGCAGAACCTACAGACTGGTAGGCCAGTCGCTGCATACATTGGTTCATCACACAACGGATGCTGTAATGGCTATCCAGGGGGCGCCACGGGGAGGCTGTATGTCAACTTGACCTATGCACGGACGAGGACAGCCTTGGCAGCTCTCCATGTTGAGCGCGATCAAGAACATTGTCTCGTGTGCATAGGCCCATGTCCCCTACATAGTGGCAGTTTTCTTTAATTTGACATACATATTTGCCATTAAAGAATTGACCACAGTCGGTACAACTCCCTTTAAGATCCATACAATCTGCTTTTAAGTTACAGAGACTGCACTTCATGACTTATCTTATAGTTATAGCTTTTATTCATTGAGAAAAAAATTTACATCTTGCGGTAACTAAGGAGCGAAAGAAAAATACACCCACGAATCGGATAAACTTGATTGACAAATTAACCACAGACTAAATTGTTTAGATTCTTACCTAGAATGCCAAAAAGTACCCATCTCTGTATTAATGTATATATATATATAACTGCCCCATTGCTTTTATCTTCACAACTATATTCACAACATTAAATTCATAGTTAATTCACCTAGCCATATTAAGAAATCTTTTTAGTGTAAGAGTTTTTTATGTTGTGACATTCATTTATAAACTTTGCATAGTCTTTCGGGAGTCCGAAATGTTATTTAAGTTTGTTTTGTCTCCAAGTCACTTTTGTTCTCAGGTCATGCAACACAGCGTTATGTCCCCTTGCACATTCAGTACTTTAAATCATCTTTACCATTAATAGCCTTCATGTTTCCGATATGAGACGGTGTAAGACGGTGTTTCTTTCCTTATTAGGGTATTGCATATGATTGTTGCAATTGGTGATTTATATAGCAGTTGAGCAAATTTATTCCATTGTTCTGGCGGTGCCTGCATCTAAATTGACATTTTTTTGGTTTATGTTTTTTAACGTCACTAGCTTGATTCTGTATGAAGAAGTAAACAACGACTGCGCCAGTTAAACTTTAAATCTCCCAAAAGAGGACGACTAAATGGGATACCCCAGGGGGTAATCTGTCAAAGAAGCCAAAGTTCACCGATAAGGTTAAGAAGAGTCTGCGAGTCGCCTGTGTTGATTTTAGCAGGCACACTTTCTGACGGCCAACAGAAGCTAACGGAACTAAGGATCCTTGATGTGGTGAATGATATTATCCTCATAAATGAGACGATTATTCCACTCTTTGGAAAGCTCACCCCTTACAAAGGCCTTAAGATCCTTCAATGTGGAAACGGAGTTCAACTTGAATGGCTAACAGAATTTGTAACCAAGACGGTAAATGCCGGCCTACGTTTTGAAGATAAAAAGATATGGAAGATCCCGGGACCATATATTCCAAAGTACGGGATAGAACATTACCTGCAATACCTCAGCCCGGAAATAAATAGCAGAGACTGGGAGGCTTTAGAGGTGATAGAACACACTGAAAACAGTATCGCGTCACTGTCGCTACTGTGCACCACGAGACCAGTGCAAATTTGAAGCAACTTCTCACTTCGGGGACTTAACCCTTTTGTAACAACCTTGCAGCAACCGGGGCGGGATACAAGGACTGAGAAATTAAAAATTCTTTACCTTCACTAATTCCGGGAACACTGCATAGTAGCTAGTAAAACCTTTCCAAAAAATATATTATAAACAAATTTGAATAATTCCACAGCTTTTAATTTTCGACATAAAGAAAAGAAACAAAAGAAAAAGAAAGAACTGCAAAATATACATTATTTAAGTAGCTAAGTTAAGTAGAGTTGAGTTTGAGTTAAGTTTAGGTTAATATAATTGTACGTAGTAGTTTAAGTTCAGTTTTAGGAAGTGTAGTGTAGATAGTATATAACTTAAATAAAGTTAGGCTAATGACGCCTCGGGGCGAAATCTCTCTGTGACCAGCAAGCGGTTCCACCACACCTCAACATTCATAAAGGGACCTGGCGATCACCTGATCAATCAACCGTCAACCAGATTGATCATGTTGCGATCGACGTCAGACACTCCTCCAGTATTCTCGATGTCCGAGACTTCCGAGGCGCTAACATCGACTCGGATCACTTCCTTGTTGTAGCCAAGGTAAGAACCCAGATATCGAGAGAGCAACGGAGTCGAGGCAGGCCAAAACGGTTTGACGTTGGGAAGCTATAATCGCAGCCGATTGCTAAAGCCTTTACCGATCGCTTCTCCCTGAAACTGTCTCAAAGTTCGACGCAGCCTGAACAAACAATACTCGTAGAATACAAATGGAAACATTGTCAAGAAGTCAACAAAGAGGCCGCCACTGATGTGCTGGGTTTCACGCCACCACCTAAGAGGAACCCATGGTTTGACGACGAGTGCAGGCAGGCGCATGCAGCCAAACAAGAAGCAGACAAGGCAACGCTGCATCGAACGACGAGAGCTGTATGTGAGCTCTGCAAACAGAGAAGAAGGGAAGAGAACCGGCTTCTCAGAAGAAAAAAGAAAGAGCATGTGAAGCGCGCGGTCGAGGAAATGGAGAGGTGCTATGGCAGGAATGATGTCCGAAATTTTTACCGCAAGATAAAACAGTTATCCCGCGGTTACAAACCTTGGACTGAAGCCTGCCGGAACAAAATGGGCAACTGGTGGTAGAGTCGCAGTTGGTGTTGAGAATCTGGAAGGATCATTTCTGCTGACTCCTAAACGGCGATGACAACACAAATTCCGCTGTTAGGCAGAATGTTCCACTCAATTTGGACGACGATGGACAAGGATTCCGTCCCCCCGACTTCGAAGAGGTCAAGATAGCAATATCGAGACTGAAGTCGAACAAAGCTACTGGCGCGGACGGACTGTCCGCAAAGCTGTTCAAAGCGGCTGGGGATGAGCTGGTTGGGTGCATGCACCAGCTCATCTGTGAGATATGGTCGGAGGAAAGCATGCCCGACGAGTTGAATCTCAGCATCGTATCTCCGTACCACCAGAAAGGGGACCCCTTCGACTGCGCCAACTTCCGAGGGATCAGTCTCCTTAACATCACATATAAGATTTTCTCTGCCGTATTGTGTGAGCGCCTGAAACCGTTCGTCAGATCCTTATCAGTGGGTTTCCAGTCCACAATCGACCAGATCTTCACACTGCGCAAATCCTGGAGAAGTCCCAAAAAGTACAAATCGATACCCACCATCTATTCGTAGATTTCAAGGCCGCGGCCCGAAGAGTCTTCGAATCTGAACCACAGAGACAACGCAACAGAGGACGTCCTAGATTGAGATGGCGCACACAAGTGGAAAAGGACCTCAACCAACTTGGAGTGCGCAATTGGAAGCAGCTTGCAAAAGATCGGGCTAGCTGGAGAGGCATGCTAATTGAGGCCCAGGTCCACCCCGGACTGTAGCGCTATCGAAGAAGAAGAATGACAAAGAACAATACAGAAGTCCAAGTTTTTCTTAATTTTCTTCGAGGAACTACAGTAAATATACGTAGGTTTTATAATGAATTTAAAAATACAAGAGGCCGAAAGTACTCGTGAAAAGCCAGTAAGTAAGAATTCAGATTTGAAGATTATATTAGTAAGCTAGTTTTAAATATTTTTGCTTAGCGTGTAAGAAAATGAATTAATACAAATAAAAATGCATTAAAATCTAAACCTAGAAAGCATTCCAGAGTACATGTATGGACCGCGTATGTAGCTTCTATCCACTCTGCCCAGTAGGAATTCCAACATACTCTTACACGGAACAGAACTATTTGTTGAAATAAAGCATACGGATTTCTTTTAGCTGCAACAAAGTGATACACATCCTCAGTTTCCTAAGGATTGTAAAGCAAAAAGATGGGATTTATATCACGTCTGTAGGGTTAATAAATGAGTTTAAGGATTTCAATTCTTGTTTTAAATATTGTTCTTATATATGTAATTTTAATTTGTTTTAAGATAACTACTAGTACCTAATGTCAAATGAGGTTACTGTAGGAACCTCTAGAAAGTGAGCCCTTGGTTTTCTGCGGACATAGATCTTCGAAATACAGACATTGATTTTATCCTATCTTCTAGATTACTTAAATAAAAACGCTTTGTTTTGGTCTGTTCCAAATGGTCCTTTTTTGCGAGGGTAGTTGGAAATTTTTGCCAAAAAACTATGGGGTTCGTTTCCAAATAGCATGAGGATTTTTAGCCAGTAATATTAACATTATATATATGTGTATTTACTCATGAGCGGCTGGCTAGGCGAAATCAGATCAATGGCGGCAAATTTTAGAATTTACTAAGCAAACTACAGATGGTTTAGCTCGAAAATAAACTGAATCGATTAACTCGATTTTTTCAAGTCCATATTGTTTCGTGTTGACTAACAATCAGACATATTGTAAATGTATACATGCATACGGAATAAGCACACAAATATGAAAATTCTGCACCGACAGTCAGCTATTGTCATTGTGGAAGTTTTTGCGATTATGGGAGTTGATTTTATCCCTGTGTTGCAGTTTCGCTCTTCCACAGATTATAATTAAGAGGTAATTTAATTAAGATCGGTGAAAAAGCTAATTGACAATTTTTTTCGGATATGCTGAGGCTGGAATTTGTCTTCTTTCATTGACGTTTTTGACGAAGTTGTTCTTAATCAAATGTTTACCCAGAACTGTAAGAATGTTCAGTTCTCTTCAGGTTCTTAGTGCTTCTGAGCTTGTATAGCAGTGTATTTAAGTCTAGAAGGGAACCTGCTTAGTTCTTTAAAATACATGCTCATCTCTTTTTGGGTAAAGTAGAATTCTTGAACTATGTTATTTAATCACAACATGTAATTCCATGCAAAATAAACCTAAAAAATACGCTGAATTAAGTCATATCAAGTCTCTGAAATGTAATAATTTTTCTTGACATATTTTATATTTTATGCTTATCTCCTTAATATCGAATGTAATCTGGAACTACTGTAAATTAGTTGAGAGCAGTCAGCATCTCTCTAAGAATTATATTTCAAAATTATATTCCAGCTTTTAGCGACTGCGGTCACCGTATTCAGGAAGAAATTGCATATTACATTGTACTTTTAGATATATTTATATATTCTTTTTAAGTGACATGTATTTCCAATAAAGTGTTCTTCTTTGTATTATTTAACTTATTTTAAGATACATTCATAAATTGTTCTCTTGTACAGTTCTCTGTCGTTGCAATCGAAAGATCTGTGAAGACTTCACGTGACGGTGTACACATTCAGGAGTTGGGAGAGAGAAAAGCAGAGGCTCGCCCATCAGCGCATTCTCTGCTTATGTTCATCTACAGCTAGTTCTACAAGATGTTGCTTGTCAGACTCTTGTGCACAAATTGAATCCCCAATATCCGGCTGTCCCCTTGTAGGTGTCGCTACTCACTGATTTCAACATCGAAGCGTGTGTTCTGGAGCAAACTCTCTTCGTCCACTATAAAAGACAACAACAGGGTCGAGGGACGATCGGTACCACAAATCAGGTAAGACGATAAATTAAAATGTCATATAGACGCGCGAGAATGAAAACCAATAAATTGCGATTGAACGCGGCAGCTTGTTACCATTACATGTTACGACATACGAACGGTGTCGTTCATTGGACCAGCTGCAACTCCAAACAAGATTGTTAAATGCAAAATACTTGTGCGATGATAAATTTATTATTTTTGGATAAAGTGCGAGACACGCATTTATTCGTAAATTTGCAATGTTAAATATAAAACGGCCTTCAATATGGAAATACTTCGACTAAAGTGATCGCAATTCCAGGCAAACTGTAGCGAAAGCTTGCTACAGTATCACAGTGGAACTTTTTATGAATTCCAAGAAATTTAAAAATACCCATTATTAAAATAGTCACGATCGTAGACTACAAAACCCAAGGAGTTGAAGAACTCAAGAAGTATGTTCGGATCCTTCAGAGCGGTGGAGTGGGATTGCTACCATGTTTTCCTTTCTAATAAGTCACGAAATTATGGGATGTCCCAAATCGTCCTTAAGGTACAAGAGATAGATAAACTTCTGATTTTTGGTATTACCTTCACCTTAAAAAAATCTGAATTTCGCATCTAGGCGGAAATAAAGGAAAATATGTGGGTGAAGTACTGATTACATTAATAGAGGATGTTAGCAAAGAGTAGTTCACAAGAAGAAAGAATGCAGCAAGTCCTTACAAGCTATGGGAAAACTCAAGGTGAGGTAGATGTCTGCATAAACCTAACGGGAAAACACCATCTCATTCACGAGCTCTGGTAAATGAAATGCTAACGCATGGGAAGATTTATGGTGAAAAGTTACAGTTTATTAAATTGAGAAAGACATAGGACTTGAATTTTGATCAAAACCAATTTAAATGTTTTACTTCTCCCACAGTTTGGTGCCCCTGATATTATTGGATTAGTCAACCTAGTCCGTGCTGCGTTCCTGACGGCTCACACAATTCCAAAATCAAATCAAATCAAAGACGCGACTAATCGTCCCCTAGAACTTTGTACACCTCATCTTCAAAGGATTCAAAGCGTGTTCAGTGCATTATGCATGACAGATACGACCTACTACTGGATTCGAGCATCACACATTGTTGGAAATGTTCCGCTTTCGAACCTATAAATGATATCATTTGAGCGTTGGCAACATGTTCGATCGGCTCAGAATCTCATAGACTGCGCATCTCAAAGAAAACAAGCTGAGAAGATATAAAACCACATGCTGCGGCTGCGCGTACCAAATTCGTTGTTCGAGCAGAATTTCGAATTGGACAAAACTAATCCAAAGAGATCAAAAGCTTATTTCAACAGCTGAAGAAGTATCGGTAAGGTAGATGCGTGCTTCCAAAAGATGTATATAAGTCAAAAATACGACGGCGAGATTTAGTGGTTTTCCCCTTTACCAACTTACCAGTCTTCTGCGAAATGTGGTTTCATTTTACGATGGTCTTCATCAAACCAACAATGCCTCAGATATAGTGGATATCAATCAATTGTTTGCTTATCACTAACTTTCGATTTACAGCCCCATATTGCCTTAAATAATTAAAGGCGGAATTTTGCTAGTAGGTCTACGCCTTCATAAACCATTTTTACAAGAGTACATTTCTTTGCTACTAATTTAGCATGTTGTTGCAAACGGTCCGTGATCGTTAATAAATTCTCAATCAAAGTCAGTCAATACTATCGAAGTGCGACCTAGACCGTTCATCGCTTCTAGTGTAGATTATTGTGGTTTCTTTACGCTGCCCATTGGGCCAAGGGAATTTTGATAAACAGTGAAAACTTAATTAGTTGCCTTTTACAATTCAAAATTTGCAAAATGTGGAGGTTCCCATAATCATACAAGGGTTTTTTATTTTTCCGATTTCTTAAATTATATTGCTTTTTCATTATTGTAACAGAGGCATAGCTACTATTTTCCTTAATATTATGGTCAGCTCATGGGAAATTGTTTATGGGTGTATCTACATTTCTAAATCTACCTATATATCTTCTAATCTTAATTTTTTTTTGGTTTTAGTTTTAAAATGTTTTTTTATTTGTTATTCAAAAGTTCAGTTCTTAAATACAGGTACAAAGTACTTGAACAAGTAATAATTAGTTTTTATTTAAAAGGACTTCCTATTGGCTCCATGCAGGCACTCTAAGTAAATCCCATCTTATAATTAATTGCCTTTTGGCATTTTTGATTAAAATTTAATACTAAGAAACTTTGTTTTTTAAAACTTTTAATATACATATTTTCTTACAAGAATACCTAAATACTTATATAACATTATTAAAGCTAACTTAAGTTAAAAAAATTTGTTTAAGTCTAAAAAATTGTTTGGGTTATTATTTATTGACCTATCCTAACTTCTCTAATCCTCAGTTAGCTGTAGGGAATAAACAGTACGCTTACAAAGCCGACGACAGCTGGGACGGTTGATGTGGTTCTTTGGATCGACTGTCATGGCTCATATTCCAAAGCAAAAACGACTGAAATCGACAAGAATTCTTTTTGTTTAATACTGTTGTTGGATATTAAAGGGTTTCAGATAAATTGATCCAAGAAACAAGAAAATTTGTATAAGCCAAGATGTTATTTTTGTCAAAACTGAAGCCAAATTAATTGATTTATTCGAAATATGATGAAGATTCAGTGGGGAATTTGAAAAGATAGCTAGTGGTCAACACTCGTTATTAAAAGAAAATGGTCTAGAATCTGAAATACATTTAACTAAAGAAAGAAGAATGCGAGATTGGTAGCAAAAGGTTTTTCGCAACAAATTGGCCTCGACTGTAATGAAACGTATTTTCCGGTTATCGTTACACATGTATACGTTTTTTGATTGTTTGGGCTGCTAAGGGTGAGATGCATATCGAGAAAATGGATGTTGTAACAGCAGTTCCGCAAAGTGATATTTTCATGGAACAATCTCAAGGATATAGTGATGGAACAAGGTAAGTTGCACAAGCCTTTATACGGTTTAAAACAAAGCAGAAGGCTATTGAATATTAAGTTTGATAACGCTGAAATCATTTGGTCTTATATAATCCAATTTAGATCCTTGTCTTTATTTTAATGGTTATAAGGTTGATTAGGATTAGAGCATCACACATTGTTGGAAATATTCTGCTTTCGAACCAATAAATGATATCATTTGAGCGTTGGCAACATGTTCGATCGGCGCAGAATCTCGTAGACTGCGCAACTGAAAGAAAACAGGTGTTCGTGCACAGGTTTCGTATTCAATTTGTGTGGCGACGGCAGAAAAACGCAACCAACGGTTGTTGTCTAGCACTGATTAGCTGTACGTTATCACCATCTGTGCAAAAAGCTGAATTTATCATATCTTTATTATAACTGCAGCAGTAACAGCTTGTGATAAAAAGAGTGCAAGATCAAAACATGTTGAAGTTAGTCAACATCATATTTCAGACCATGACAAGACTATTGCTTTGAGGTATATTTCAGATGAAGACACAATTGCTGATAATTTTGCCAAGTCAGTTTCTAAAAGCAAAAATTAACTTTATGTTAGGAAGATGGGTGTGATTATTAAAAATTAATATATCTTATATATAAATATTTTAATAAAGTTTAAAGAGCATTGTGAACTTTCACATATATATATATAATTAATACTTGGAATATTAGAACATCGAAGTACGCTAACAAATTCGTACACTGCAAATATATAATTTGATTTTTTAATCTTAGACTTAATTTTTTTTATAAATATAACGTTTACTTTGATATCTCCGACTCTTAATTTCAATATGAAGCGCCTCCACAGCGCCTCCACTCACAGGATCATCCAGCTCTTTGAGTAGAACTGTCTGCACTTTTCTCCTTTGCTGCAGCTGCAGTTATTTTCTCCTTAACTAACTTTTCACGTTTGTTTCTCCTATAAGCTTAACTCACCCTCTTGCCCTGCTCCCACCCAGTTTGTATTTATTTTATAACATTTGCTAACAACAATTCTTTTTTAGGTACTTGTGGAACAATCTGTAAGCAATTATCAATTTTAAGAATTACAAAAATGTTTTTTTTTAAACAAGTGGGTTTGTATTAGTTTCGGTCACAATTGATCTTCTGCGACTAAAATGTAACAAAAGAAACTGCAGTGATGTTGTACTTTGACTGAATGTGCCTAATTTCGAATCAAATAATACTCCCAACTTTTGAATAATTGTATGCACTTCAATTACTAGTAGCTGTTTAAGTTTTGAAATTTTACCATAGCAAATTGTTAAATATTTTTGCACACATTATTGAATGTTCAGTACACAAGCAACTACCGGTTTTGTGTTATTGTTAAAAATGAAATTTAATTATCCTAATGTATAAAACTCTAAATGAAAGCGGTACATTTTAGACGAAATCGCTGAAATGAGGCACCTGTGTATAATTCCGTAAAAATTGGAATACTATTCATGGACATATTAAATTCGAGTGTTCTTTGAAGTCCAACCTGGAACATATATTATATGTTATATATATCATAATTCTTGGTCGCCATGGCGTAGTGGTATGTGCTTCAAGCAGAAAGTCTGGGTTCGATTCTCAGACGGAACACCTCTCATATTTTCACGGCACCGCCTCTTTCGAGTTGTAAAAATTGTTTATGAAAAAGTTCTCAAAGCTCGCCGTTCGGATCCGGCAAAAGACTGTAGGTGCCTTCTAATCGTGAGGGAACAGTAGCACAACACGAGTAGTTGTTGTAGAAACTAGGCCCAGGTCCGTTGTGGGCTGTAGTGCCACTCAATTATTTTCATTATTATATATGGTAAGTCGGAGTTCACAATATATGTGAAGTCTTGCTGTAAAAATTATTATTACTAGATGTACTTGGACAAGCTCATTTTAAGTGTTCTCTATTTTTCCAACGTTTACACGGATAGTTCTTAAATCAACCTGCACTTTTGCTCCACATGTATTTTTTATCGTTATTTTTTTCTAATTTCTTAAACCTAGTCGTGAAAATGCTTAAACTAGTTATGGATTTTGTAATTATTGTTAAAACTACCTTACTGGCCATATGCCCGCTCTATGTTAATCTTAATATTTATTGCTGGTGCCTTTCGGCGTTGTTTTTTGTATTACTTTTACTGCCATTATATTGTTTTTGCTCACCTTGTTATTTTTGTCCACCCTGTTGCTGAATTTGTTGAGCCATCATTTGTTAACTATCGTCCTTTGGTCTCCCTGCCCTCTTCGACATACACCATCAGATGACCTAGATTCCTGTTTCACGTTTACGTCCAGCTCATATCGATTTATGAAGCACAAACAAAGCAAAAACAAATTATCTTTACCTATTCTTTTCTGTAGTTCCATCATGGACTTATGGCGAAGCGTGAGACCTATTGGTTGACCGTTTGGGATTTAAATATATATGTATCAGTAATTACAATTGAAGTCAAATTTTTGAGCTGAACCAATCGTTGACTTTATTTAATTATTGTCGATGCCTCGAATAAAACCTTTTTAAACATTTTTATTTCCATTTATCTTAAAATTATCATATAACATTCAATTTAACTTACTTGTCCTATGCGGGCACTCGAAGTTGCTCTACTTAAAACCAATGCCTTTCGGACTTGATGTAATTGTAAAGCCTTAACTACAAGTATCTGTTTTAATTTAACCAAATTTTATAAACACTAATTTCTAATTTGATAAACGTACGAAGAAATCCATGCCAATTTAATGTAGAAATAAACCTATTTACAAACGTACCATGCTGTCTGTACTTATCAGACTAAAGCTATCAAAACTTGTGCTCCAGCTTCACTTTATCTTTTCCGTGCCACTCGAACACCGTTCCTCTTAACTGGACACACGTAGCTCCGCCTTGAACGTCTTGGTCGTTAAGGAGTCGCTTATCTACACTTCTTCGGTTGACACTTAACCGCATACTATCATAGTTGCTGTTGCTTGAAAATCACGAATGAGATATTTCACTATAAGTACTATATCTATGTATGTAACAGGTACAATATGTTAGTCCCTTACATACAATCTGTAGTGCTGAATAGATCAACTCTCATCAGAATGAATATGGCACCACATTCATCACAGTGAACTGGCACTAATCGAATTCTTCACGTATATTTGCCGATTTGCCGAAATGGGCACTTAAGTAATTGTTGGCTCCTTATCAAGGATTATAAGAGGCGGCGATCGAGTCGGCGAAGTGAAATTTTATCTGCCTTGTTGAAAGTCAGAGTCAATGGCAAAACTAGCTCTAAGCTTTAGCTTTGCGCATAGAAAATTGTCTTTATTTGCACCAGTGTTGGGCAAATATTATTCGAATAATGACTAAGGACTAAATTCTTAAGTCATTAGTCATTATGTTATTTTATACCAAACTCTGATTTGCACCCACTTACTCCCTTATTTAATGACCCAGAAAATAGGTATGCTCTAACCCTGAATTTATAATAATATAATTAAATTGTAACGAAAGAACATTATATAAGAATTTGTTGTGCCTTCTGTAAGGAAGAAATTACTTTAATATTGAGAAGCCCTTTCTTTTCAGCTTTCTTTTTCATTCACAGATAAAATTTATTAGATGAAGTTTCTTTTTCTGACCACGGATATCTTCAATTCGATATTAACAATTAAATCCAAATCCCACTTATACAAATTGAGATCCTATCCTAGAAAAATAAATTTCATTATATTTTACAAATCTTCACCACAAACTAGAAAGTGATTCTATAGTCACATGACTTCGGTACCGGATATATAGTTCAATAGATCGCGTGGTAGAAAATATTACCAAGACCATTGCATAGCCAACATCAGACAAAAAAGAGGGCATATCCTTCTTCCTGTCTTTCGACTTACGGAAACAATTGTAGTGGAAAATGCTGTAATCAGGCTATATTCTGAATTCAAGTCCATAAAAAATAGGTTTCCTATATAATTCAAAACTCCAGCCATGCCCAGCTTTATTAAGAATACAGCAGTGTGAGAGAAGAAAAAAGTGGAAATGGGCAAAAAATTCCAATAAAGCTCATTTCCCAGGAAATAAAAAATATCGACTTGAAGGAGGACGTAAGCAGCTTCAAACCTTTAAAATCCCTTGGGTTCGGCAAAGCAAACCCAAAACTTGATTTTCAATAGATTTTACTCCTCACTGCTTCAAAATCATGGAATGACTCACTCATAATTCAAAAATTAGCGTTCTGTGAGATTTTGACATTACACCTTTAGACTACTTTCTCTAGGGATATGGCAATTCTGAGTTTGTCAGGATTATGTCAGCTACGATTGACGCCTTGTATTATCCGCGAAATATCAGTCGCTAGGCTTGAACGAGTCGCCCGAAATTTTACTTTTCGGATGAACTACCTTAAACATTGTGGTGGCCAACATTTGCATGATATCATGATGAATACCCATATTTTGTAAAAATTTGAAGAGTATCCCACAAAACCTACTACGAAGAGATACTAGCCACACAGGCTGCCTTGATGCTTAAGGAGAGCGGTCAATGGGGAAGCCACTACCAATTCTATTTAATTAATCAATTTATTTAGAATTCTGCGTTTACTAACTTTATCACAGACATAAGGCATAACGCCTTCTTTGAGCGATAGGGTGAACACTTAGTGCAACATCCTTATGGACCTCTGACTCCCATTAACAAAGATGCTACCCAGTTACACATACCATTAACCGTTCGAAGTAAAGGATGATTTTTTAAAAGCTATAGGAAAGTTAAAAAAAAAACACAACATTCAGAAAAATGCATGAAATCTTTATTTGAATCGATAGTACGGTCCATATAATTTAATGTTTGAAGATTTTTTCATGCAAATGTTGACCTTGCCTGCGCCTCAAATGGTCCATCCGCTTAGTCCGATTTTGGCATACTCTTTCCAACATTTCGGCCGGTGTCTGACGAATAAATGATTCAATGTTGTCTTCCAATGCGTCAGTTGAAGCGGGCTTCTCTGTGTTGACATGAGCTTTAACATAGCCCCACAAAAAATAGTCTAACGGCGTTCAATCGCACGATCTAGGCGATCAATTGACCGGTCCCGAACGTGATACTATGTTCACCGAAGTCGCCTCTCAATAAGTCCATTGTTGCGCGTGCTGTGTGCATGTGGCACCGTCTTGTTGAAACCACATGTCATGGAAGTCAAGTTCTTCCATTTTGGGAAAAAAAAGTTGAATATCATCTCACGGTAGCGCTTACCATTCACATTTACGTTACGATTCGCATCATCTTTGAAGTAGTATGGTCCAATGATGCCACCAGCCCATAAGCCGCACCAAACTGTGACATTTTCTGGATGCATTGGTAGCTCTCGCAATGCTTCTGGCTGATATTCACTCTAAAATCGACAATTCTGCTTATTTACGTAACCATTGAGCCAAGAATGAACTGACCATAAAATGGAAGAAGCGCGCGATTAACTTTCTTAACAGAGCACGCGTTTTGATAATTCAATAATTTGCAAGCGTTGTTCGTTTGTATGACGATTCATGGTTAAATTATAGACCAAGATGTTTGACAATGAAACAAAGCACGAAACGTGCGGCAGCTGTTTAAACCAGTGTTGCCAAAAAGATAATAACTAAAAAATCACCCTTTATAAAATTTCGGTGTGAGCCTCGATTTTGGGTCTACTTTTGCATGAGAGGTATCTAGAAGTCTCTTATCATGTAGCTTATTTGGTTAGTGACAAATTTTAGTGCATTTTTCCCGCAGTGCCAAAATGACTCATTTAAAAAATAGGATTCATTGGTAGCCTATATGAAACGTGCCCATCTAACCCAGATTACACAAGATATGGCCGAACAGTGGCTTAAAATTATTTCAAAGGAAGAACGTGTGTAAGTCTTTTAAGATCAAAGTTATCGCGGGAAAAAACATCACTATTCCACAGAACTTAGAGTTCGTAGTATGGACAGAGATCGTTGCAGTTGTGGGTAGTGGAAATCACTGACATAATACCAGAACTTGATAATTATGAAAACCCTTATCGAAGGCAAAGATGAGAGTTTTATACCGGCAACAGTTCTCAACGTGGGAAAGGTAGAAGCAGCGATCAGAAAATTGAGTTCAAAGTTGAAAGTCAACGACATGAGTACTTTAACCGCTGAATGGAAGAAAGAGTTGTAGAGTAGGAGTAGATAAAGAACATTTTCTATGAACGAAGAATGAACAACCATAGTCGAATATAGAACAAATGACGAAGATATCATACCAATTTAAAAACTAGCAAGAAGTTCTTCAAGAGGAATGAATTAAAATTAAAAAATTGGAAAGGAATAACGATCGGTACCTCAGACAGTATACATATATTATATATAATATTATATTATAATAATAATTGAATGGCACTACAGCCCACAAGGGACCAGGGCCTAGCTTCTACAACAACTACTCGTGTTGTGCGTGCTATTGTTCTCTCACGAGTAGAAGAGTCCTACAGTTTTTTGCCGACTCCGAACGGCGAAATTTGAGAAGTTTTTCATTGACAATTGATACTCTTTGAGTGTTGTCAGCAGCTCGAAAGAGGTGGTGCCGTGAAAAAATGCTAGGTGTCCCGTCCGGGAATCGAACTAAGACTTTCTGCGTGGCAGTCGACGCACTTACCCACTACGCCACGGCGACGACATAATATAATATAAGGTTATCATGTCTCCCGTCCGCCTTTTTGTCTTTTGAATTTTTCAGCTATGTACAAAGCGCTACAGAGCTCGTATGTGGCAATACTATACATCATTTGAAAGGTATTGACATAGCCTACAACGACGCTATGTATAATTAGTTTGGATATTGCGTTCAACAGTTATAGACGTGTAAACAAAGAGTTTACTAACGCCGAAATTCGCGCTATTTTAAAGTTTTCCTTCGTTAAAGGCAAATCCGCTAGAGAAACGTTCCGTGAGATTAATGGTGTTTTGAGGGATGGTACTCCATCATTTCGAACCGCGGAGGAATGGTTTTGACCGATTCGGATTCGGTGAAAACGACACCATGGATAAGCCAGCCGGACGAAGACATGTGATGACAAATACCGATCAAATCATGGAAATCATCGAGTTAGACCGGCATGTGGCATCTCGTGGCATCGCCCAGGAGATGGGAGTTAGTCACCATACCATTTTAAACCATCTGCAGAAGGCTGGATACAAAAAAAAAAGCTTTGGGTGCCGCATGATTTGACGCAAAAAACCTTCTGGACCGAATCAACGCCTGCGATATGCTGCTGAAACGGAACGAACTCGACCCATTTTGAAAGCGGATGGTGACGACAATATCAAACGAAAACGGTCGTGGTTGGAGGCCGGTGAATCGTCCCAAACAGTGGCCAAGCCGGGATTGATGGCCAGGAAGGTTTTGCTATGTGTTTGGTGGGATTGGAAGGGAATCATCTACTATGAGCTACTTCCATATAGCCAGGCACTTAATTCTACCATGTAATGCGAACAACTGGACCGCTTGAAGCAGGCAATTGACTAGAAGCGTCCGAAATTGGTCAACAGGAAGGGTGTAGTGTTCAAACAGAACAACGCCAGACCACACTCTTCATTGATGACTCGTCAGAAGTTACGCGAGCTCGGATGGGAGGTTTAATCGCATCCACCATATAGCCCGGACATAGCGACAAGTGATTACCACCTGTTCCTGTCCATGGTGAACGCCCTTGGTGGTGTGAAGTTGAATTAAAAACAGGCTTGTGAAAAGTTGTCTGAGTTCGTTGCGAATAAGGAGGGGGCCTTCTACGAGGGTGGTATTACGAAATTGCCGTCTAGATGGAAACAGATTATCGAACAAAAGGGTGCATACTTGAACTAAATCCGATCACTGTAACACTTTTAGGAAGCATTGAATGAAGAGTAAAAAAGCAGAAGGGAGATATTTGACAACCTTATGTGTTATTTGCTCTCAATATTAAGAGCAAACTGTTTAGATAATTGACTTCGATTCTGTATACAATTTGTCTGTACCGTTGCCAGTTTCTTCTGTGCATATTTCGTAACTTAATTAGATTTAAAATATAAAAAGGAAGCTTAATGCAAAAATTCTTTTTAGCTATTTTAGGGATACTTTCATTAGCTGAGTCTAGAACTTGCTTAGTGAAATTTGTTACAAGCAGGTCAACATTCTGTTTGCAGGTTATATGGTCTCAGTTGGTATCAACTTGCTATAGTTTCTGACTTAAATTTGCTCTAAAACGGTTCCAATTAGTCTTCTTTAAGTCTTGAATATATTCCACTACTTCCATACCAGACAGAAGAAGCTTGCAAAGTACAGGATTATGATCTGAGCTCAATTCACTAACAGTTGCTGGACGGACGACCACGTGAACCAGCAGGCACATAAGGCGGATTATGTGGAAACATTAACGTAAAGGGCAAGACAACACCAAGATTTGAAAGTAAATTACACCATGCATTTGCACGTGTACAACCCCAAATTCTATGCCTACAATTTAGATCGCCTCCAACTAAGTAATCGTCATTTAAAGAAAATATTTTTCGGAGATCATGACTTAAACTAGCTTTATTAGAGTTTGTCTCAGTAGCACCAAGAAAATAAACACACAAGACATTAATTGTTTTTTGGTTTGATAACCTCACCTCGATTCCTAAGTTTTCTACTAAATGTGTTCTTATAACAGATGTTGCAACACCACCACCAGTTCCTTCAGTTCTATCGAGACGAAAGCATTTAAAATTCGGGTGGATAAACGATAATTATCATTAAGCCAAGTCTCTGTTACTAAGGCTATGTGAACGTTTTTTCTATTTAAAAGATCTAGGAATTCAATGCTTTTGTTTCGAATCCCCCTAGCATTCCATGTTATAATATTTAAGTTACTATCTACCATAGTAGGGGGCATGGGCTTATGAACACGAGGCAATGTCCTTGATCGCGCTCAACATGGCGAGCTGCCAAGGCTATCCTCGTCCGTGCATAGGTCAAGTTGACATACAGTCTCCTCGTGGCGCCCCCTGGACAGCCATCACAGCATCCGTTGTGTGGTGAACCAATGTATGCAGCGACTGGCCTACCGGTCTGTAGGTTGTGCGTGAGGCTAACTCCCTCACCACACAAAAATAACCGAGTTCAGCAACGACAACTTGCCTCGGATATGCACGGATCTAATGTTGACGACCCCAGCAAACGTACAAAGGACAACAATTTTCGGTTATGCACGTGGAATGTGAGGTCCCTTAACATACCACGTGCAGCCGAACAACTTGCGGAGGCTCTTGACTGCTACAATGCAGATATCACCGCCATCCAGGAAGTGCGGTGGGATGGGCCGGGCAGAAAGAAGATGAAGAACTGTGACATTTACTACAGCAACTGCTACAGGGAGAGAAGGCAGCGCCTATTCGGATGCGGATTTGTTGTTCGAGGCAGACTTAGGCAAAAAGTCATAAGCTACGATCCCGTAAGCAAACGCCTCATGACAATCCGCATTAAGGCTAAATTCGGGAACATTAGCCTGATATGCGCTCACGCCCAGACAGAAGGGAAGGACGACAACAGCAAGGATGAGTTCTATGATCTCCTAGAAAGAACATACGATCGATGCCCCAGCTATGACACCAAGATCGTTCTAGGAGATTTCAATGCTCAGCTGGGGAAAGAGGACATCTTCGCTGGCGTCATCGGGAAACACAGCCTGCACGACACGACCTCCGGAAACGGACTCAGGCTGCTGGACCGCGGGGCGGAACCTCTCTGTGAGCAGTACGCGATTCCCACATCGCAACATCCATAAAGGAACCTGGCGATCGCCTGATCAATCAACCGTCAACCAGATTGATCACGTTGCGATCGACGTCAGACACTCCTCCAACATTCTCGATGTCCGAACATTCCGAGGCGCTAACATCGACTCGGATCATCACCTTGTTGTAGCCAAGGTAGGAACCCGGATATCGAGAGAACAACGGAGGCGAGATAGGCCAAAACGGTTTGACGTCGGAAAGCTACAATCGCAACAGGACGCTGGGATCTTTGCCGACCGAGTCTCCCTGAAACTCTCTCAAAGTTCGACGCTACCTGCACTGACAATAGAAGAAGAATGGAAAGGTTGTCAAAAAGCCATCAAAGAAGCTGCCACTGATGCGCTGGGTTTCACGCCACCACCTAGAAGGAACCCATGGTTTGACGACGAGTGCAGGCAGGCACATGCAGTTAATTAGGAGGCCTACCAGGCAACGCTGCATCGGACAACGAGAGCTGCTCTAAGAATAGAAAAGAAGGGAAGAGAACCGGCTTCTCAGAAGGAAAAAGAGAGAGCATGAGAAGCGCGCGGTCGAAGAGATGGAGAGGTGTTATGGCAGGTATGAAGTCCGAAAGTTTCACCGAAAGGTGAAACAGCTATACGGTGGATATAGGGTTCGTACCGAAGCCTGCCGGGACCAAAATGGAAACCTTGTGGTAGAGTCGCAATCGATGCTGAGAATCTGGAAAGATCTTTTCTGCAGACTTTTTAGTCTGTTCCACTTAATTTGGACGATGATAGACAAGAATTCCGTCCCCCCGACTTAGACGAAGTCAAGATAGCAATATCGAAACTGAAGTCAATAAAGCTGCTGGAGCGGATGAATTGTCCGCAGAACTATTTAAAGCAGCTGGGGATGACCTGGGTGGGCGCATACACCAGCTCATCTGTAAGATATGGTCGGAGGAAAGCATGCCTGATGAGTAGAATCTCAGCGTCGTCTGTCTGGTCCACAAGAAAGGAGACCCCTTCGACTGCGCCAACTATCGAGGGATAAGTCTCCTTAACATCGCATACAAGATACTTTCTGCCGTACTGAGGGGCGGAAGGACATTAAATCGCAGTAAAGAGCACGATAGTAGGAAAGTTAAATTCCTCAGTGCTAATATTGACTCTGATTGATTGATATCTTCGATAAACATGTTCCACGTCGTAATTGTATCGTTGGGAGTGGAGGACGGTGGAGCGGGGGAAGGGCACTTCCATTCCGATGATTTCATTGAATCAATCACGTACACGTCTGATAAGAGCGGTTAAACTGTGTCAACAATGGCTATGGCTGAAAATTCCCCTGAAAACAGGTCCAGCAAACGGACGATCTAATGATGATGATTAGCTTTCTGTGCCTTAGTACCTCAGTTCTGAGAATTGAAAATCATATCTATTTCATCAAAATTTCCTTATCTCAACAGTGCTCCAACCCCTTCAGATTTACGCCGTGGTGTGGATTTGTTTCGGCCATACCGAAGGTCAGAAAATCATTTACGTCTGTGTGTGTCGTCCTGAAAGTCACTTTAAGTCTGTTTTCACAAAAGGTACAATTTCAACGTGGAAATGTTTCACTTTAAATTTGTGAGGAGTCACAAACAATGCATTTCCTTCTGGACCTGAAGAATTCCCCTGGGTCACTTTAGTTTCAGCCACTGAACGTGAATGGAAAAAGGAAAGGAAGGAAGTGTGTGGCTGATTGAAATGAGAACATCAACGCTGCAGGATTTACTCGTAAATAGACTTCATACGGAGACTGCTGGGCCTTAAGAAAAAACTGATTCATTCTTCTTACTTCATTTCATCCCCTTCGAAAGCAATAATCTTTTGCCAGCATTTTCGAAAATTATAAAAATATGCCGGAAAGTCCACATCCGGTATATCCATCAAACTCGTTCTTGGTCATCAGTTGATGTTGATAGTTGTCATGGCCGTGACAAAACAATCAAAAACTTTCGATAGAGCCGGATCACTGAAGCGTCGCTGCAACAATTTCATCGTTTCGACAGCAGAACGTTTCTGACTAGTTTCAGACAAGGACAAATTCACATTTACATATTTTTACAAAGAGTCCATTTTTACAAACAACCTGATTGGTCCTTATCAGTGTGGTTTCAGGCCAGGGAAGTCCACCATCGACCAAATCTTCACACTACGGCAGATCCTGGAAAAGACCCAAGAAATGCAAATCGACACTCACCACCTATTCGTCGATTTCAAGGCCGCATATGACAGTGCGCATAGAGACGAGCTATACAGTGCCATGTCTAGTTTTGGCATTCCTACCAAACTCGGATGACGATGAACGAACTCATCGATACCTTCAATGTCAAAAAAGGTTTTAGACAAGGCGACGCACTGTCATGTGCCTTTTTTTTACATCATTCTTGAACAGATCGTGCGTAACTCACAGAGGCACGATCTTCCAAAAGTCAGCTCAATTGCTAGCTTACGACGACGACATTGACGTGATTGGTCGAACACAGCGAGCCGTCAATGATGCGTTTGCTGGCATTGAAGCGGAAGCGGCTAAAATGGGTCTGGTGGTAAATGAGCCTCATGAGCCTAGTCAAGCGTCTACGGATTCAACGCTTAAGATGGCTAGGCCATGTAGAGCGTATGGACACCACAGTTCCGGCCCGAAAAGTCTTCGAATCTGAGCCATTGGGACAACGCAACAGACGACGGCCCAGGATAAGGTGGCGCACACAAGTGGAGAAGGACCTCAACCAACTTGGAGTGCGCAACTGGCGGCAGCTGGCGAAAGATCGTCCTGCCTGGAGAGGCATGTTGGTTGAGGCCCAGGTCCACCCTGGACTGTAGCGCCACAAGAAGAAAAAGATCTACCGTATTATTACTTATGATGAGAGTACAAAAATGTAGTAGCTAACTGTGCGATAACTTGAAACTGATCTGCTTTTGATTTACAAGTAGCTAATTTACATACCTATCGTGGGCGCCGTGGCGTAGTGGTAAGTGCGTCGACCGTCGCGCAGAAAGTCTGTGTTCGATTCCCGGACGGGACACCTAGCATTTTTTCACGGAACCACCTCTTTCGAGTTGCTGCCAACACTCAAACAGTATCAATTGTCTTTGAAAAAGTTTCTCAAATCTCACCGTTCGGAGTCGGCAAAAAACTGTAGGTCCCTTCTACTCGTGAAGAACAGTAGCACGCACAACACGAGTAGTTGTTGTAGAAGCAAGGCCCTGGTCCGTTGTAGGCTGTAATGCCACTCAATTATTATTATTATTATTATTATTAATTTACTTATCATTTCCATAACAAGTACAATTAATTCATCCATAGTGAAAAGATTGTTGTAGTTGCTGATCAAACTTCTTGAATGATGTGTTGTACTCTCCCATGTACTAGGCGGTTGCACACAGCTGATGGCTTCCACTTGTTTTGCACTTTGATTCGTCGATTGACTTCGATTATGAAGGGAGGGAAAGTCTGAAATTGATGACACGTTTAGTTGCTTCGGTGTGGTGCTTGGTGGAACAGAGGCGGAAGCTTTCGTTGCGAAAAAAAGTTTAAAAGTCAGCTGATGCGTTAAGTTCTTGCGATTGGCGAAGTTGTTTTTAAGCTCTTAGTATTTTGATCTAGCCAAGCAAGCAGCATCGGTAGCTTTATGCGTACCATTGCAATTAACACATTTGAGAGAGTTTTTTTATTGCAGTCTGCAGTCATGTGTGTACCAGCACAAATACCACATTAAGCCTTTATGTGACAGTTCCGCTGACATTAGGCAATTATGGCATTGTGTTGGTTTACGTTTCAGTTTTCGTTGAAAGCACCAGCTCACTTGAGTATGGGAAACAAATCGGTAATGTATTTTTAAACCATTTAATTTGTTGGAACCATTCTAGAATGAAATTAAATAGAATGTAATATTATAATGTTCATAGTTTTTATTAATTTTTGTTATGTCCATGCATTTCAATCCGCGTTCAATCAATTCACACTTTAATAAATCAACTTTTAAATCATCGAGTCCAAACAGAATAACTTTAAATGCTTTTATACTTTTCATATCGTGGGTGAAAAATTGACATTTGTTTTCTTTTAGATAAGACACTACACTGGTGTATGCATCAAGAGTTTCACACGATATTTTTATTCGAATGGAGATTTTTTTAATGGAATAATCAGTTATATTTAATGACTTCATTAAACTGTGGACATAGTCACTCGTTTTTTCAATCAATTTAATAGGATGCACGTGCTCCTTTTTTGGTATACTTTCACTTGGCGAAATAATTTCGTCCATATCGTCATCGACTTTGTCAAGCATACGCCGAAAGGCACTGAAACGATTGTACCTTGCGTGTACCATTGTGCATATTATAATAGCTACTCGCCAAAATTTCAGAAATTTATCTTGCACCATTATCTGTTGACAGTCGTTTTTGTGAGTGTATTTCGGTGATTCCCCCAAAATGGAATAAATTTAATATCGAGCTGTAATTAAATTTTTATTTTTGAAAGGCAATACGCCTTCACAAATCAAAGATGAGTTGGACTCTGTGTATGGTGACTCTGCACCATCGTTTACCACCGTAAAATTTTGGGCAGCTGAATTTAAACGTGGTCGCAGGAGCTTGGAAGATGATGAACGTCCTGGGCGTCCAAAAACTGTAACCACTAACGATAACATCGCTAAAGTTCATCAATTGGTACTAGACGACCGCCGGATTAAAGTTAGAGAAATAGCTGAGATTATGAAGATGTCAAAAGAACGTGTTTGCCATATATTAAACCAAGATTTGGGCATAAAAAAGCTGTCCGCGCTTTGGGTGCCGCGTTTGCTTACGCTAGAACACAAACGTGCGCGCATGAACATTTACAGCGCTCTGTTGGCTCAGTTTAGAGGCAATAAGACCGAGTTTTGGCGCCGATTGATAACTGTAGACGAAACTTGGATTCATCATTATACGCCCGAAACAAAAATCCAATTTAAACAGTGGATTGAAGAGGGGGAACCGACCCCAAAAAAACCTAAAGCTGTGTATTCGGCGGGGAAAGTGATGGCGAGTGTTTTTTGGGACAGCCATGGAATTATTCTTATAGACTATCTTGAAAAAGGAAAAACTATAACAGGAGCATACTACGCATCATTATTGGACAAGTTAAAGGAAGAAATTTCGAAATATCGGCCACATTTGCAAAAAAAGAAAGTCTTGTTCCACCAAGACAACGCACCATCTCACACCTCAACAGTCGCCATGGCGACGAAAATCCACGAATTGCGGTTCGAACTGCTTGACCATCCACCTTATTCACCGGATCTAGCACCAAGCGACTTTTTTTTGTTTCCACAACTTAAAACTGCGTTCGGCGGCCAGAGATTTTCGTCAAATTTCCGAGGAGGTAATCTCTTTCGTGAACTCGTATTTTGCAGACAAAGATGCCAAGTACTATTTGGAAGGGTTGCAGAGATGGGAGCATCGCTGGGAGAAGTGTGTGGAGTTACAAGGAGACTATGTAGAAAAATAAATAAAAAAATTTGAAAAAGTCGCGTGCATCATGGTTAGGTCGGTTATTTATCAGACAGCCCTCGTATATTATATATGTATATGTTTAATTCTGGGTTTAGGTAGTGCAATTAGGTAATATAGTTATTTAAGGTAGACTAAGAACAAAGAACAATGAAATCCAACAACATTCTGGGTTTAGGTAGTGCAATTAGGTAATATAGTTATTTGAGGTAGACTAAGAACAAAGAACAATGAAATCCAAGTTTTTTAAAATTTTCTTGCAGAAATAACAATAAAAATACATTGGTTTGAGGACTGAATTGTAAAAATATATGAGGCCGAAAGGCATGAAGCAGACATCTTAGGTTAGCTAAGACTACCCGTACTCTCTCTTTCATTTGTGTACCTTTAGGATAAACTAATTGGAATCCTGAAGATATATAACGTACCACTCCTGCAGGTATTTCTTTCTTACCAATAGTCTGCAGTCTATCACTATCGTAAAGGGAAGACCCAAAAGGTAAATTCTCCATTTCTCTATGGCTTTTACCACAGCCAGTTCCCCCAACTTATACAAATGGTATTTCTCTTCACTCAAATATTGGACGGGATGAAACATCTGATAATCGACATCCTTTTGTAGCAACACTGCTCAATACGCTACCTGACTAGTGTCCGTATGCACCTCAGTAACAGGATAAAAAGTTTGCTTACAGTTGATCCAACTAGTACAAAATCCTGCTCAGTTCCCACGACGAAATCCGAATAGGCAGTGGAAAATGGTCCTTTACGATCTGTTGATCGCGTCTAGATTCGCAACATAAGCTCCTTGTTCCGTCTTTTTTTGCTTCGAGCACTACCGGTCTGGCGAATTCCGACTGCCTTGGCTGTATAATTCCTTTTCTCAACTTGCCTCTGTACTTTTTGTTGATCTAGAAAAGGAAGTCTTCTGGGTTATGTATAAACTGGTGATTCGTATCTGAGAATGATTTTCATTATTACCGGGGACTTGACATTCTTCTTTGCCTGGTAGTTTTAGATCATCGTTTCGACTTTGGTTTTCTCTTGTAGTAATAACCAGACAGATCTACATAATCCGGTTCTTTCTTTTCGATCTTAGTTTCCCCCATACAACAAAGTTCACCAAATTCTTGCCGAAATCTTCAACCAGGTCGCTAATCTTCGTTGATCTTTCCGCTTCAGCTTCACAATACTCAATGATGGGTGATATGGGCGATTTTCGCGCTTCCCCAACTTCTACATCACCTTATCCTTTTGCATCTCGCTCTTCTTCCTGTTCCACAAGTGAGCGAGTTTTCTTCCCTCTTAATTGCACTTCACCATCTTGAATGATCACAGTCACCTGCATCAATATCTTATTACCCGAGACTAACACAAAAGGGTGGCTCGGTTTCCTTAACCACATGTAATTTGACTTCAAATGTGATAAAATTACATTGAACCATTCCTTTTGCCTCAATGAATCCCTGAGTGAGTACTTGATGTTTTGTGGAGGTTTGATGTTTTCATCTGCAACAAGAAGTCAATAAGCGCTGATACACCTACATATATCCTCGACCTCCACGTCCTTTACAATATTTATGTTCGCAATCCGAACTTAACATTTAGTTCGAACGAACTAAATATTTTAATTTCTTCTACCGAATTGGCTCCATAGATGCTTCATGATCTTTTTCATCTTGTCGTCTTTGAGGGCACCAACGAAATATTGAGCGATATACTCTTCGTCCATGGGGATTGGCTTTGCGATCTCAATAATGCGATACAGTAATTCGAGTAAAGTTTCTCCATCCTACTTGAGCGCATTTCTTAGCCTTCTATGGATTTTGGCTGAACAAACACTCTCAGCAAGTTCCTTTATTAGTGCTGACTTCAGCGATGACCAGTCTCGGACTACTCTGGACGGACGAACAATTTCGCAGCAGCGGCTAGTAACTGTTTGGCGTATATATACTTCTGCAATGAGTTCCCGTTAATCAGATGGCTGACTTCTTGTCTTCTTCGTCTTTGTTGTCGATCAGCTACTTCCCTATTTCTTCGGTGACTGTGGATGATGGAAAAGGGAAAGGGTATATGTCAAAGTTTATCAGTGCTTATGTGCGGCCAACTGCAGTTGTGTTTGCAAAGTTGGAAAGTAGTAGATGAACGGGGTGCGGAAAAGTAAGAGATCAGAGAGAAATTACACCAAAGAAACACATGAAAAAGAAGTTGGGCAATCGAGAGACAAGGTATTTCTGAGCGGGATCGAGTTTTTATTGTACACCGAGGCTGGTTCTTATTTTCTCAAATAAGCGTTCTTAAATAATTTGCGAATAAAAAATCTGTTTGTATCGAACCGAAAAATAAAACAAATATATAAAAAACAGTATAATAACAAGAATACAAATCATAACAAAAGGTGCACAAGTGCAACCATACAAACAAACATGAAGAAAAAGAAACAAGAACGAAAACAAAGTGCATACAAAAAAAGGATATTTTTTTTACGTCATCGAACCTGCCGCCACCGAAAAGAACAACCGAACAAACAGAAAAAGAAGGAAACGATTCACGTACGTGACGAAGTGTGTCACAGTGGCAAACATTGGATTATGTGTTTCTTTTTTTGATAATATTATTGCCTTTTTTGTTAATATTGGAATTTTTTCTTGTAAAATTGAATTTATTTAGTGTGAAATGGTCCTGGCAATGAGGAATTGTAAATGTTCGAGAAAAGCGTCATAAATAAGATTTTTTATTCACAGGGCCGTCGCCACCATCGTGCTACACGCAG